>OX454324.1:4106313-4706313 GCA_949715965.1 Dysmachus trigonus
AAAAAAAATTAAAAATATTCGTTGCACCTGACGACAAAGAAGACGTTGGTCACCTACTGGCACAAATTTTTCATTGTAATATTCGAAGACAGGTTTTTGTCGTCTTCGCCGCTTCTTCGGATGTTGAGCCGCCTTTATTTTGAAGCAGTAGAAGAAGATGATGAAGAAGAAGAATCTGTGAGGAATTGCGGGACATTGGCACAGGTGCTTTTAAATAAAATTCGAAGCAGTCTTCGTATCTTCATCGTCATCTTCCTCAAGATCGACTTTCGTCGACGGCCCCTCTCTTTCGTAAACTCGTGGTTTTGGTGGTTAAAGAAAGTTGCCGAGGGCTCTTATTTATTTGTGTTTTTTATCTTGTATTTTTTGAAGCAGGTTGAAGAGCAGACGAGCTGCAGAGGTTTTGAGGAACAGAGATGTAAATTTGAAGATATTCATCATCTCGCTCCGCCTTAAGAAGAGCAGTGGCGTAGGTATCGAAGAACTTATAAATTTTATGTGTTATATAATAAGCCATTTTTTTTATCTAATTATAATTGATTCTTATTTTAGTATTGTTATAATCAGTTTGTATTAAATCATAAGTTTTCTGTATCTTGAGTTTTAAGTTAAGCCTATCTTAGACTTAGTTTAAATTTATCTTAAGCCTGGTCATCTTCAAAATTAGCTGAAGCCGCGTTTTAGCTTGATCAAATTTAAGCTAAGCTTGAAATATATTTGAGCCAAGCTTAACTTAATTCAGTTGTAACTTAAGCTCAGTCATAAGACGAACGTAAACTCCAGTTTTTGAGATTTCATTCATATTTTCTAAAGTTGCTTCACTCATACAAAATGCTTTTTCTTTATTTTTTATTATTATTATTACATTTTTGATTGTATGGAAGCTAAGTATGTATCTACGCCACTGGAAAATGAAGGTATGCATTTATTGAGAAATAAGCCTCCATAGATCCACATAACGATCCGATACCTCACCTGAACAGGTATCGTTCACTGTTCGGCGATCTTCAGGAATTGTTGATCGGTCTCCGATCAGTGACATGTCGTAAACGAGCGGAGTGAAGGCCATTTTACGGATATTTCCCCACTTCTACTTTGATTTTTGGCGGGGGACTCTACTCCTCCCATTTCTTCGTTGGTTACATTAAAAAGAAAGAGGTGAAATGGAAAATTTCCTTTCTTTTCTCTCTCTTCCTACTGGCAGAGGCGGCGGGAGGGTATGGAATATTGGGTGGGGGGGCTCAAGAAAAATTCTTTTTTATTTTCATTTTTCGGGCTTCTTTAGCCGCCACTGCAAGGGAAATTGGCACCTCGCACGATCTGAGGTCCCCCCTCCCCTGAGTAGACCAGTACACTTTTTATATATATTTTTGTTTTTTTATTTATGTTTAATTTTTTTATTTTTTGCCGGAAAAGCATCTTTTAACCCAGCCACAGTGACGGACGGGATTTTAGTCGATCATTTCACGGTATTGCCTGAGCACGGAATTTTTTGATCGAGGGGGCCCAAGATAACGACCCAAAACATCTGGACAATATTTGAAATCGTTGTTTTTGTTGTTGTTGTTGTTGTTGTTGTTGCTGTTGTTGTTGTCGTTGTTAATTCCTCGTTTTTGGGGGTCTGAATTTTTATTCTTTGTTTTGTTTTTTATTTGAGTGTTTTTCCCTCAAACTGATGTTTTTTTGGGTGTATATTTATTGTTTAAATTTAAAAAAACAAAAATAAATAAATAAATAAATATAATAATTAAATCGCATCGTAGGAGTGTGTATTTTTAAGATATTATAATTTTTTGTGATTTTATCCAAATGCGGGAAAGTAAAAAAAAGTTGTGACCTCAAATGAAAACACCTTGGGATTTGTGAAAAATATATAAGAAAAGTCTGATTTTGAAAAATTATAACGACGTGTGCCACATAATTTTGTGATTTATATATATTGTTGTTTTTTTTACTGTGAATTCTATTAAATCTAATCAATAAAGGAAGAAAGAAAAAACATAAAATATTTTTGAACACACAAAGTTAAGACCCCCAGAAAATCAAAAAATCAAAATGTTTTTACCAAGTGATATTTGGAATAAAACTGGAAAATTTAATTTTTGCTGCAAGAAATAAATAATACAATTTTACAACATAAAAAATTGCAAAAAGACAATATAAATCGAAAAAAGTATTCGAAAACAGTGACGAATTAATAAATCGTATAAAAGATAAAAAAAATTTGCTTTAGGATCCCAAAACGCTGGACATAATTTTTGGATAAATTGTGTAAGTTATTTATTATTATTATACTATCAGAAATTTTAAATTAACAATAAAAACAAAATATATTTACAAAAATAAACAAATTTCTCGAATAATAACGAAAAATTAATTTTATAAGAGTCATTTCTGTTGTAAGGACCCTAAGAAATAAATCCAGCAAGGATATAAATTAATAATTAAATAAATTTGGGAGGCTTAAAAATTAAACCGACGAGGATTGAATAAGATTTGGACCTCATGAAATCGGTTTGATTAAGCAATGAGCAAATTTGGGACCCGAAAAAGTCAATCTGATAAGTTGGACAAGTTTAAGACCCACAGAAATCAATGATATGAACCTTAAAATATTGAAAATCAATTTCTCAAAGAGATAGACCCCTAAAAATAATTATACTTGAATTTAATTAGCTATAAACCCCTAAAAATTAATTAAGTAGATAAAGATTTGGTAAATTTAGATCCTTAAGAAATTAATAATTTCAAATTTTCCTTTATTAGGTTAAATAATATATTGAATAATCGATTCTTCTTGAAAATTGGTCCAGCAAGGTCAAGTTGTTTGATTCAGATGTTATTTGAAAATAGTCCCTGTAATTCATTTATAGATTTAATAGGGTACATTTAAAATTCGTTGACTTTAAAATATTCTTGAAATTTCAGATTGGCTACAAAAGGATTTTAATGGGGTCGTTGATTATGAGTATTCTACCAGAAATTTCAAATCTAGCTACTAAGAATTTTCAAATATGAAGAAATTTCTGTGTCTTCATAAAAAATGTTTTAGAAAAAATACTTCTCAGATTTTGGGTGCGGTGATGGACTTTAATAATTTTTAATGATCTCCACCTTCCTGGTACCTGACCGTGATGCTGTGCGGTGTCCCCCAAAGTCCCTCGAATATAACAAAGTCTTCTAAAATTAGCATGTGAGCACACGTTTTCCTCTGGAATTTATTTGTTTAATTTTCCATTAAATTGAAGGCAGATGTTGGCCGCTAATTGATAGTGGAAACATTTAGTGATCATGCCTCTTACAAGAGTTATCTTCAAGAAAGAACGAAGAAAAATATACTAAATAAAGAGAATGATTTGATAAGAAAATAAAATCTACTTCCGTTTCGAAAGCTTAAGTGGTTATGAATGAAAAATTTATCCTCTTTTCAAATATTCTCATGAACAGGATGTGATTTATTTATATAGATTTTTTTATTTAATAATGAACATTTTTGGAGGCTGTAGAAATTCGATTTTTTTAAATTTTTACTCTCATGAGAAATGATTTCAAACGTTTAGTATTTAAATCGTTTAAATCGTAAAAACATTAATATACCAATTTTCATAAATATCACATTCAATTTAAAATTTTACAGATCATCGTTTTGAATAAGTAAGGAAAACAAGACTTTGAAAATCCCGGTGTGATTATTTTTATGAAAATCGGTTAAAGTTTGCCACTCTGAAAACTTCTGACCCGATCACACTAAAATTTAATATTTAAAATAAAAAATAAAATTAAAACTGAAGATCACCGTAAATTATTTTAGCCAAAAAAAAGAAGAAGTTTAGAAGAAATTTCCGTAATTTTTTAATATATACGTTTATTTTTTGAATAAACTCCTCAGTAAAAATTAAAATGATTATTTTCTGAAAAAGAGTTCTTCGGACGAATTTTTTTGAGTAAACCGACTAGGAATAAAATAACTAAATTATTCTAACCAAAACAAAAAAAGATGCTGGAGAGAATTTCGTGATTTTAAAAATTCTATTCTGATTTTTAGTTTTGATTTTAAAAATAAAAACCATTTTCTTATTTTGATTTCTAATTTTAAAAATAAAAATTACTTTCAGATTTTTATTTCTGATTTTAAAAATACAAATCATTTTCTGATTGTAATCGTTTTGCGATTTTTATTTCTGATTTTATAAATAAAAATCATATTCTGATTTTTAGTTTTTATTTTAAAAATAAAAATTATTTTTCAGTTTTTATTTTATCTACGAAGTTTTCATGAAATTTGATAATTTGGTTGTTTTTGAAAGACTTTGATTTCAAATTATAGGATTCAAACAATGGCTGCACCCAAAATAAATTAGTTTAAATATTTTTGGCTTTTGAAAATTAGTTTAAAACATATTTAAGCCATTCCGTAGATTCGTTTAGCCCAACAAAAACAAATACATTTTTATTTAGTACCCAATTTAAGTAAACTTATGAGTTGAAAATATATTTTTAAAACTACAATATTAATATTATTACTAATTATATAATACAATTAATTTATTTTATTTTTTATAAAGACTTCAAAATATATTCTAACACCAATTAAGACCAATTACGACGTAATGTGTCCCTTCTAAATCATAAATATAAAGCATTTATCTTTCTTTAAAATTGTGAAGACCTTCAAAAAATAAAAAATAAAATAAAAATATACATGAAGAAGAAAATAACAACAACAGCAACAACAACAACAAAACACACTTTCAATTTATTATAACTAAAATTTTCACTTTCATTCAAGCTTTTAAAGGAGAGAAAACGCCCACAGGTGGGGGATTCCCCCCTGCGGCATAACCTAAAGAAATTAAAAGCGAAAATCTCTTAAAAACCCTGAAACCGACTAAACCGAACTTAGTTACATAATGAAAAAATACAAATACACAAGAAAAAGAAATAAAAACATAAGAAGAAACAGAAGAAGATGAAGAAAAATACTGAGAACTGTGGATGCAGCTTCGAAAGATTCATACCAAAATAAAATAATTAATTCCAAGGCAAACGAACCAAAAGAAGTGATTAGCCGTTGAACCTAAAATAGATAAATAGAGTTAAGTAGGGATAAAACATATTAATTTTAAGTCAATCTATTTTTCAAATGATTTATAGTAATTTTCCTAACCGAATTTTATCCACTTTTGGGGAAAAAAACTTCGGAATGTCTGGGAATAAGTTAATCACTAGAATCCCAATATACACTAGAATACTACGACAACTATCAGGGGTAATCACTTTTGTTTGGCACTTTTCGAACAAGATTTTAACTTGTTTATTTCATTTAATTAATTTATTAAATTCATTCAAGAGAAAAATAACAAAATTAGTAGGTTAAAATCATAAAAGGGGCCACCAAAACACCTTTTTTTCGCTTTTTTCTTTAAGAAGAAGACACAAAATGCTTTTTTCTGACGATTATGAGGGCAAATTTGAGACCATAATACGCTGCAGATAAATGAAAATGTAGAAAAAACGTGACGAAAAAAAAAACATAAATTATTACAAAATATCTCGACATCGACGCTGTCGCCTAAAACCACAAATAGATGAAATTTTTTTTGTAAACTGCATTTTGTCATCGTCTTTTTCTTCTGCCTAAAAAAAAAAGTAATCTAGTCAACGGAACCGCCATTGTTTCATTTTATATATATATATATATATATATAAATTTTTGGTATTTTATATATATATATATATATAAATTTTTGGTAAGCCAAATGGTTATGACGTCTTTCATAAACTTTCTCCAAACCATTTTACGTTCGTATTATTTCTTTTCATTTTTCTTTCATATCTTTTCGGCTCTGTCAATCACCTTACACCAGTTGGGTTTTTTATTTTCAATTTTATTTCTTCTCTCCATTCCGGATGACTTATACAAAAAATATTTTAAGCGATGAACTTGATTTTTATTTTAGTTGCATTTTTTCGATATATATAAAAAATTTTTTAATTTTTTTTTTAATAATTGTTTTGCATCGAAATAAATTGTTTTTAATATTATCAAATCTTAAACTTGTACAGAGTGTATGCAGAGCCGGATTATAGGTAACATCAAGTACGTCATGGCGTAGGGTGGCGGCAAATTTTCAGGACAAATTATATAAATAAATAAAATTATAAAAAATATTTATCAAGTAATGAAATATTTTGCGGGTGTATCTAAAATCAAGGAGACAAAATGTATTGAAAAAACTTTTAAAATAAATAACTTTTATAAATAAAATGCACTAAAAATCTGGGATCGAAAATTACAATTATTTTAAATTTTTCAATTCAAAAAATCATGTAGACAAATTTGTGAAAAAATTGAGCTTTAACAATTTTAATAAAAATAAAGAAGCGATTTTGAAAATCAAAAAGTGATTTATATTTTTAAAATCTGAAATAAAAATAGTAAAAAAAGATTCTTACTATTAAAATCAAAAATAAAAATTATAGAATATTTAGTATAGTGTGTTGCTTTTACATCCAACCGATGACGCTATTCAAAAGAAAAAGGTATATAACAACGCGTGATTATTCGAATGCAAGGTTGTATCAAAATTTCCAAGCAATCGGTGAAGAACTTTCGGAGATTTAAAATTTTGAACAAACAAACATTTACATTTTTATTTATATGAGATTTTAAAAACAAAAATCATTTTCCGATTTTTATTTCAGATTTTAAAAAATTTAAACCACTACTTGATTTTCCTTCTTGATTTTAAAAATAAATATCATTTCTTGATTTTTATTTCTGTTTTTAAAAATAAAAAACCACTTTCCGATTTTTATTTCTGATTTTAAAAATAAAATTCACTTCCCGGTTTTATAAATAAAAATCATTTTCTGATTTTAAAAATAAAAATCGTATTTTGATTTTTTGTTTTGAGTTTAAAAATAAAAATCATTCTCTGATTTTTAGTTTTGATTTTAAAAATAAAAACCACTTTCTTAAGTTTATTTGTGGTTTTAAAAATAAAAATTATTTTCTGATTTTTATTTCTGATTTCAAAAATAAAAATCATTTTCTGATTTTTATTTCTGATTTTAAAAATAAAAATCATTTACTGATTTTAAAAATAAGAATCATATTCTGATTTTAGTTTTGATTTTTATAATACAAATCATTTTCTGATTTTTAGTTTTGATTTTAAAGATATAAAATTATTTTCCGTTTTTTATTTCTGGTCTTAAAAATAAAAATCATTTGTTGATTTTTAGTTCTGATTTTAAAAATTAAGTCATTTTCTGATTTTGAAAATAAAGATCATTTTCTGATTTTTAGTTTTGATTTTAAAAATAAAAATCATTTTCCGATTTTTAGTTTTGATTTTAAAAATACAAATAATTTTCTGATTTTAAAAATAAAAATTATTTTCTATTTTTATGCATGAGTTGAAATTAGACAGTTGTAATTAATTGTTGTGGAAGTCCAAACTTTTATTAATACACTTGAAGAACCGTAAATTTACACAATTCATTGATAAGATTTCCAACATTTAAAGACAAATGAGATAATACAATTTTGAAATATTATTAATACATTAAATTTTAAGATTTAATCCGAGTTCTAGCATTTTTTACTTTACAACGAAATTTTTCTTGTGTACATCACTGAGAAAGAGAAAATTACCTTTTACTCTTTAGTGCATTTTATTTATAGAAGTTAAATATTTTAAAAGTTTTTTTTAATATATACTTTATTAACACTTTAGCATTAGCTTATTCTTATTTATATTAGTTATTGGTTTCCCATCTCATTTAAAGTGCATGTTTAAAAAACCACCTGTATGTTGTTGTACTTTCATTCTATTTATTTATTTATTTATAATTAGATTAGTAAATAAATTTACAGATTCATGTCATGTAGATTCAAATATATTTTTATTATTGTTATTATATGTCACCTTTCGTGTCATGTCACATGTTATGTAACGTGTCATAGAACATCTAGATGATGAAGGCCTTTATAAAATGTTCGTGCATAATGAATGAGAATATCCTTAAATTGCCATGAAAATGGGCATTTAAGGTTTTCTAGGGTTGTTGAATATGTCTCGCATCTCCTAAAAAACAAGGTCAAATCATACGTCACTTACCCGCTGTCACTTTTGTCGCTTCGACGTGACGTGCGTCACATACTAAACAAATGTGACGGCGATGGTTCGATTGGCTTCTTTATTTTTCATTTATATTTCTTTTCCTTCGTTTTTATAAGGTTAATCGACTGAATTCTCATTTCATGACTGCACGACGTTTTGCATTTGAATTTAATTCGGGATGTGATCGGAATTTGAAAACTGACCGCTTTTTGCTCAACTCTAAACTTGGGAGCGCGCAACTTGATGAAATATTTCTTTATTTTTATATTATTCTCGTTTTATGTTGCACTTCAGGCGATCGTTGCAATTTTATTCGAATTTTGAAATCATAACACTTGCAGAATTTTCTTGCATCAGAGAAGAGAAATTTTCAGCAAATTTTTAACCTTGATTTTAGGGTTTAATCTTAATTTTATGCTAAAAAAGTATTTCTTTAAAAATGAGCTCCTCAGTGAAAATTAAAAAATGTATATTTTTTTTAAAGTACTCCCAAGTCTCGTTTTCCCGGCTACACGTACTAAAAATAATATAACTAAATTACTGTAGCCAAAAAGGAAAAAGTGCTGAAGAAAATTTCAAGATTTTTTAGCTTGCGGATTTCCTTTGAATGATTCAAAATTGAAAAAATTATTTTGTTAAAAAGGGCTCCTTGGGCTCGTTTTTTGGTCTAAATCGAATAGAAATAATATAACTAAATTATTCTAGCAAAAAAAAAAAAAAAAACCAAAAAGTGCTGAAGAAAATTTCAAGATTTTTTAATATGTGGTTTTTCGTTAAATGAGTAAAAATTAAAAAAAACTATTTTCTGAAAAAGTGCTATTAAAAACTGGTTTAATAAAAGTAAAATAAATTTTTTGAGAAAAAAATTTATTATTAAGGAATATTTTTGCATTCTGGCACCTTTATTATTATTTTATATCTTTTTTAGAAAATTTTTAGGAAGTGCTCCTGACCGAAATTTACTAAAAAAGTGAATTATTGTGACATCTTTCACCCCAAAATCAGAAAATTGAGGGCAATGCCGTCGCAAAATTTGCGCCGCTTTAGCACCTTTTTTGTGTTAACTTTTATTTTAAAGAAGCGTGACCGTAAAAGCATCTTCGATTTTAAATATTGTGGTCAAGGTCGTTGCTAAGTTAAGACCTCTTTTTTTGTTATATTTATTTTATCATTCGCATCTTTCACATCAGCAAAAAAAAAATTTTGCGGGGGCTTTTACAATTAATTTAATCTAGAAATAGAGAAGAAAAAGAAATTAAAATAATTCAAAGCTCTTATAAATGCAAATTTCCATGAATTATTTTAATTAAAGAGAACGAATTAAAAAATGACCGATGGGTGAAAAAAACTCCTCAGAAAAGTTTACATTATTACAAAATTTTGCGGGGATTCCCCGATTTAAAATGTAACAAGTGTAAAAACCTAAATTAAATTTTAAATATTTATATGTTTTATATTTATATTATAATTTTATAACCTTTGTAAAGCTTAAATAAATTCAATAAGGGTACCAAAAGTTTAGGACCTCTAAAAATAAATTTTAAGATGGGCAATTGGTCAATTTTGCAAGATTTTAATGAAATTGTGATCATTAATTTTACGCCTTGATATACATAAAAATTATATCACATTTAGGTATTATATTTTAAATCAGCGAATCTATAATCCCTTATATATTCATTTTTATGGAAAATACTTTAATTTTCTACAAATCTACAAAGCATAGATTTTTTAAAATTTTATTTGTAATCAGTTTCCGATTTAATCCTCAAATTGTTATTCTTTTAAATTTAATTTAAAATTAACGATCCCAAATATCCCTATATACACATTTTAATCCCTATTGTCTCAATTTGTCCGTTTTTGTCCATCAACTTTAAGCTCGGATAACTTTCTTGTTTATTTTTAAAAAGTTGCAAAAATTCAAACACGGGTATTTTCCATAGAATTTGAAAATTATAAAGAAACACCTCTTCCTATTGTATTTTTGAATTTAAAGGGAAAAACACCAATTTCTGGGGGTAAATTTAAAAAAAAAATTTATATTTTCGATATGAAAGAAGTTTTGGAAAAAGACAAAACCATAAAAACTCCGGCTCAAAGTGTCCAATTAATAAAGTTATTAAACCCGGAGGTATGATTTTTATCATTAAGAAGTTGTAAAACACCCCTAAAATCAACATTTTTACACTAACTCGCTATCTTATGGATTTTTCTGAAAATATCAGTTTTTTTATATAAAATCTACCCTAAAAAATTGGTAGTTGTTTTTTTTTTAAATTCAAAAATACTACAGGAACTGGTGGCTTTTTCTAAATTGATATTCTAAAAGAGCACTATTGAAAATACCCGAATATGAATTTTCAGAAATTTTTAATAATAAATAACAAAGTTATCCGAGCTTAAAGTTGACAAACAGAAATGGAAAAATTAAAACAATAAGGATTAATGGTAATTTGTTAAAATTAACAAATTTAGGAATTTAAACCCATTTTATTCTTACAAAACTATTTTCTAATTAATTGTTTTATTATAAAGATAATTTCGATTTCGATCCAAAAGTAATTATTGTATACAGGTGAGAGGGATACCTGATTTGATTTCAAATTTCAGCCAAATTACCAATCTGGGATCCGGTCAAAAAACCTGAATGAATTTGAACAGAGAAGAGTACCCCTCCCTACATAAATTGTGCGCTTCTTTCGACGCCACTGTTCTCCTCTTCATCGATTAAGTGGGTCAATTTGTCCGCGCGACGGCGTATGGAAAAACAAAAGCAAAATTTCAACACTTTTTCACATACTCGCGCGTTCCGTCGTGCACTCGACAAGCCGATGAAGCGTTTTATTTTATATATATATTTTTTCTAGGGAGGGGGCATGGTAGGCCGTTGGATTTTGGAAAAAATATAGGTTGCTTAACGGCAGCTTACCCATCAATTTGTATTTAAGAAAGACAAAAAACAAAAAAATAAAAGGTTTTTTCTTTGCGTCGTATTGCATAAAAACGCATTCTCAATAAGCTGCGCGCGCAGCGGCGGGCGGCAGCAAGCGGTGATGCGTCAGTGACCTTGATGACAAAAAAAAAACGACGCATGATGGTGCCAAATGAGACTCTATAAAATGAAAAATTTAAAAAAACTTTATTACATATTATAGTTTACAAAAAAATATTTTAATTTTAATTTTTTCTGTACATACTTTTTTATTTTTAAAATTAAAAACAATCTCACAACCAACTACAAATGCTCGATAAAATTTAAATTTGGACGAGCTTTGTGTTTGTTGTTTTATTTATTAATTATATATATATATTAGGGTGCTTTTTTTTTCGCGACTATTTTTTTTTTTCAGTCCCACCTCGAAATTTTGTGGCTAATACCTAAACAAACATTCCCTGAAAATTGGAGCCCTTAAAAATAATATTTAGTACTAGACCAAGACGCATAAAGATTTCCCATATAAAATACACGTGAACTTTGATTATTTTTCTTCACATCTCTACAACTCAGAGGCATTTTATGGCACAATCTTGGGCAATGTTATGGTTTCTTCAGAATTGAATGCTCTACAAAAGTGTCCATTGCGGTGTAACCCTAACTCCCACCAGCGAGGTAGTACGGGTCCTTGACCCCAATTTTTCCACGAAATTCTCGCTTTTTGCCCCTATCTCGTAAAGAACAAGAGGTACAGAAAAAGTGAATACGACAAACTTGTAGCAAATTCAATTTCCTCCAAAAAGTTCTTGAACACCAAATTGCTAACATCAATATTTCTTGAGATATTGGGCTTTGAAGTTGAGGTAGTGTTTCTACAATTTAGCTAAATAATCCATGAAAAGTCCACACTACCTCAACTTCAAAGCCCAATATCTCAAGAAATATTGATGTTAGCGATTTGGTGTTCAAGAACTTTTTGGAGGAAATTGAATTTGCTACAAGTTTGTCATATTCACTTTTTCTGTACCTCTTGTTGTTTACGAGATAGGGGCAAAAAGCGAGAATTTCGTAGAAAAATTGGGGTCAATGACCCGTACTACCTCGCTGGTGAGAGTTAGGGTTACACCGCAATGGACACTTTTGTAGAGCATTCAATTCTGAAGAAACCCTACCATTGCCCAAGATTGTGCCATAAAATGCCTCTGAGTTGTAGAGATTTGAAGAAAAATAATCAAAGTTCACGTGTATTTTATATGGGAAATCTTTATGCGGCTTGGTCTAGTACTAAATATTATTTTTAAGGGCTCCAATTTTCAGGGAATGTTTGTTTAGGTATTAGCCACAAAATTTCGAGGTGGGACTGAAAAAAAAAAAATAGTCGCGAAAAAAAAAGCACCCTAATATATATATATATATATATATATATAAATGAATATATTTTTACTTTTAGGACCTCACCCTACGTATTAAACTTCAAAGGACAACTATCGATAAGACCCAATTTCCGTCCCTTCTAGATTTTCAATTTAGTTGTTTGATAATAAGTAACATAATAAGAAGGGTCCTTCACCTGGATAATCTCATGTAACTGATATTTTTAAATAATTATTACTTATACAGATTATACGCTGTATATCCTTGTACTTCCTGTAGACCCCTTAATGTTTCTACCTTGAAAAGAAAAATAAATCGATTTTTTCTATTTATTTTGAAAGTAAATACCATTAAAAATATGTTTTCTCGAAACCATGGTTTTTGACCTGGTTGACATGATTTATAAAACAAATTTATAATAAAATAGGACAAACTATTTAAAATAAAAAAATGCTCGCATCAAATCAAAAACACAACCGGCTTATAAAAAAAAAATCCAAAAGGAGAATACTTGCCGCAATTATAATAAGCGTGAAACCAAAAACACAAAAAGAGCATAAAGCATAAAGCATACTTTCCACCGGGAAATAGATTAAAAAAGGAATACAATTTTTGGCTTTGCCAATTAATATATAAGATAAGAAAAATTAAAGGCCCGACGATTGTACCTTGAGGAACACCCGATGTTTGTGAAAACTATGAAGACTGGTAATCATTCATAACTACAGTCTAAGAAGGGTAACTTAAATATAATGATATAATACATTGCATACACATTATTCATGTTGCTTATCATGTCGTGTGTCATGTCATATCATATATATACATATATTACAGTATTTAGAAATGAGCGCAAGCTAGAAGCATTCGTTCTATTTGAAACACGATGAAATATTTACTTGTAAAAAATGCATAATTTTTAAGAAAATCGTATTTGGACCAAATTCCGCGTACTCTAAAAATTTCTCATTGCGTCATTGTTTTATCTTCATAAAATGCTATTTTGTTATACCTGATAATAAATATATATTTTACAGTATAATGGTGGAGGGTCAATAAGGCCGGTTTTCGCCCCAAATTTGTTGGCAGGAAGGAATTGAAATTTCTTCGAAATTCTTTTTGGGTTTTTATCTATAATCAATATATAGTTGATTTCAACCAATACAAAACTTCCAAATACCTTCCACCCTTTCTGCCATTCCCTGAAAATTATAAAAATGCAGCTATAAATAGCACTATTTTAATGCATTAACGCTTATAGAAAATGTCGTCTCAGCTAAATCTTTTATTTTACAATACAGATAATGCATCTAGACAACCAATCAAACACCCTCCTCCCCATCCCGCACCATATACCCCCCTCAGTAATTAAATCAAAGTAGAATAATGTAATAATTAAAAAAAGTAGTAGTAGTAGAATATCGTTATTCTTTTCTATATTTTTCTATATTTCTCTACTAGCAAAATGCTAGAGTGGCATTTAGCCTTAGGGCTGGTTATGTATGTTACAACTTTTAATTTTTTATAGGGGGGGCAAGTAAAATGAGGGTGAATCAAAATAAGTGAACAAACGTTTATATTCGAGCGTATTAATAAATAAATAAATCAAATTAACAGGTCAAAGGACCCTTTAAAAGAGAATTCTAAAAATGGCTGAAATATGGATTTTTTTTAAATTTTGAACCCAATTTTTCGTGAAAATGTGACGTGATGGAATTTATTTAAATATTTTTTTCGAATCTTATTAATAACATAATAAGTAATTTTTTTAAGGGAACAAAAATTTTGTAAACTAGTGTAGTTTCTTGAGCCTAATGCCCATTGAGATTTTTGATCCTGCTAAAAGCTACCTTTCTGCAAAATTTCAGAAAATTTAGCCGTGGGCCATTTTCAAAAACGTGCGGGGCTCATTCAATATATCTCAAAATTTTTAATTCCTTAATTTAACAATTAATCATTCAACCCATGCAGCCCTAATGGGATATTATGTCCCAAAATAACTTCCAATCAACACTATACAAAATGTTCGTATAAAAAAGACAGCAAGTCAAAAGATAAGAGTACTTATTTTACATGCAAACGTTATATTGTTCCATTATGTTTTGAATACTTTAGTACATACCATTCATAAAAACATATATTAATTAAATGTTATAAAGTTTTGCGCCAGAAATTGTTCTTTCTTGTTCCTTTACCGTATTTTCTACATTATATCCAAGCCAAATTGTGCTAAATTAAAGTTTACTATGAAATACTAATCGTGGAGAAAATTCAAGTTTAGTTCAGGTCTCAGTTCTGTGATATTCAGGGTAAAAGTAGGGATAATGGAACAATTTAACACTTTACCAACATTTGATTTTTTCAAAGCCGCTTGGATGTCTGCCCCTTTGTTGTTGTTTGCCCATTTAAAACTTATTGAACCTTATTTCTAACAGCAGGTGTAATTTAAGCCAACAAATAAATAAATATAGAATTTTTTTGAAAACCTAGAATTTCATTACCCCCTTAATATGAATCTTCTAAAGATGCGGGCCATCGGCTGGTTTCTTTTTAAAAATGTCATGAAATAAACACTGTTCAATAGATTTCCTAGGTTATTGATTTATTAAAAAGAGTAAATCCTCCGATTAGTTATGGAATATTGTTTTATTAAAATGGCTGTCTCGCTTTGCCAGACATTAGCCTATCATATCAACATAGCACATTTTCAATGATTTGAGACTTAGTTCACGAATAGCGCAACTTCTCAATATTTCCCAATGTTATTTATGTGGAAATCTATTAATTTCTGACAGCGGAGGTATGATACCGTATCAAAATAATATGTAATTTGAAAAAAATCCAACATATGCCCCATTCTTTATATATTAGCTTTGTGACATAACTTGCAAAAAAACATATGCAATTTTCCCATCACATTCAAAATATAGGCTAGAAAATGATTTGTTTCATATTATGAATCACAATGCGGTAAGAGGTTAAGAGGTAAAAGTTTTCTCAAAAAAAAAAAATCATTGTGCTAATTTTCATTAAAATCTGTTTGATCCGCCATTTTAAATTTCTAAATTTTGACACCAGATTTGAAGTCAGCATTCCCCAAAACTCCTAAGTACCAATTTTCATGGAAATCGCTTCAAATTTATTTAAATATAAAATAACTTGAATACAGCCATTTTTACGTGTCCATATTTAATTTAGGTTTGAAAATATTAAAAAACTTAATTCAGATTCTGAAAGATTTGACCATTTCGCATAAGTTCTCTCTAAGACAAAGAAATTAGCAATTCCCTTTCCGCTAAAATTTAAAAAACTCTATAGCTCGAATTATTTAAAACATGATGCCTCTATAAGAAGAAATTTAAAGTGTTTTCGAATAAAAATCTAATTCTTCCCTTCAAGTTCAAGTTATAGAGTTTCTACTGTATTTAATAATAAAACCAATAAATAAAAACGCTCAAAAAATACCTTTCCTAGAGAGCAATTATTTTTGTTGCTGTTGAAAATTATTAGTTTTTTCTTTTGGTGCCTGGTGTGGGGTTTGATTTAATTTGTTTAAATTATGTACGCTTGACATTTCTGTATAAACAATCAAATTTTCGTTGCAGAACTCTCAATATACCTAAAAATAAAACAGATTATTCTTAAAAGAAAAAAAAAATAACATATTTACTAGTATTTTACCTGAGTTCAAACGGATGTAACTCCTTCAAAAAAAAAAAGTACAAAATCAGATATTCCTGGAAAAATTTTATAAGAAAAAAAATAAAAAAGTAGAAGAAGTAAAAAAGATCTCAATGCCGTTTCCACAAATGTCTTTCTGTAAATTACAAAGCAAACAGTTCGATCGGTTTAAGTAAACAAAAAATGTTCGTTTACTTTTAATGAAAGACGAAAATTTTTTTCTTAAGAAAGAAGACGGCGTCAAAAACGAAGACGTCGAAGGCGGCGGCACAGGGGGGTCAAGATTTTTTTTTTTTTTTTTTTTCTGTATTCTTTTTTAATAGGGTGGGCAGTGACTGAGCTTCTTCTTTGCCGATTGTGTCACATTTTTTTTTCGAATGTTTCGCAATAATTTTTCAACATGAGAGAGAGAGGTTAAAAATGAAAAGAAGAAAATAAAAGTGGGCTGTGGTGCCCTTGCCGCCGATTGGGAATCCAATTTGCATTGAACTTTTTACTTAAATCGCTTATTTTCTTAATTTTATATCTTCTTTTCAAATTAATTTTATTTGATTTTAATGACATAGATACCCAATACGGAGTTATGATAAATTTTGGTAGCCCTAGATTATGCCATCAGAGTGGTCTAATATTATCTTAAATTTATTTATTTTAATTCACTTTTTTCTGTTTCTGACACACAAATTTTTTTGTCGAAAAATGAAAGACTTAAGAAACGAAACTGAATTTTTTGTAGGACTTAAAGAATCTTATTTTAAAATCCTTCTGTTAATCGTAATTAAATACGTTAATCTTTATGGATATTTCTTTTAATCTATCAATTCAATTTAATACGTTTCAATATAAATAATTGCTATTTAGGAATTTGAATTCTTTTATACAAAATGTTTACCTTAAATGTCTTACTTACATTTTAAAGAATTTCCATAAAATTTGGTTTTTTATGAAATTTTTTCAAAGGCAATTCCATTCAAATTTTAAATATTTCTATTATGATTTTGTAAAAAAAAAAAAAAAAATTGCTACCAAAATTGGGCCCAAAATCTTCAATCTCATGAAATTTCCATAAAAAATAATATGTAGGAGTTTTCAGGGTTACTGGATTTTTAATATGAACAATTCCCATTACTTAAAATGTAAATTTTGAATAGATCTTCAACTTTTTAAGGGGCACCACAAGTGTTGCCTAAAAAAAAGGTGACATTTGGGAATTTTTTTAAAGAAAACTACTGAATGGAATATTTTTATGTTTTAAGGATATATTTATGGATGATAATATTTTTGGACCACAAAATTGAAAATTCAGCAATCTCCCAAGACTCAAAAAAAAAACGTCCCCCCACTGACAGCGACCTTCACAGTGCCGGAAATAAAAAAAAAAAAAACAAAAAGCTTATTAAACTAGAAAGTATTGCCCGTGCCATGACCCTCAATCGAAAAAAAATATTGAAATTTAACAAAATGGTGGAATTTTTAAAAAAAAAAAATTTCAAATTTCGCGTGAAAATTTTATGATTTTTGGCCTGCCTAAATCACACTTTTCATTCAATCGGAAAACTGGAGGTTCATGGTATGGAGCAACATAAATAAAAGAAGCTGCAATAAGAATCAAATCGATCGGACAATTTGTCTTTGAGTTATAATGGCAGCAAATTTGAAAAATGTAAGTTTCGTGAAAAACGCGTTTGGAGATTAATTCATACATATCTCAATATCTCGATACGATGAGCGGCTGCTCTTCAGATGGCAGTTACTCAAAAATTATTTGAGATATGCACTTGAAATTTTAATATATTATTTTTATAGGTATAAACTACCGAAATATGCAAAAATGGATTTTTTTTTCAAAATTTCACATTAGTGGTGCCCCTTAATGCACAAGACGAGAATTTTCTAAACGCAAGTTCAATTATACGATTCGAATAGAAAATTAGGGCAATTTCCTTCAAAATAATATATAAGGAGTTTTTGGGGATGTTTTTTCAGAATCTGGCATTTTTTGCTTTGGTTTTTTGCTAAATGACCATTTTGTACAGCAATGTAATAAAAAACTGTAACACGAAAAGGATTAACTTTACAAAAAAATTTTATAAAACAGAATATACTTGAAATTAACCAAAGAATATGTGTGAATTTTTTCATAATTTTTTTGACTACTTTTGGTTTTTTGGAATTGACCAATTTTTGAAAAATTCAAAGTATTCACCAAGTATTTTATGGTGATATACTTACTCAAAAAAGATCAATGTTACGAAAACATTTTATATGACAAAAAGTGCTTATAATTAGCCAAAGAACACGTTTGAATTTTTTCAGAATTTTGTGGACTATTTTTGGATTTTTCAAAATCCAAAAAGCCAAAAATAGTCGAGAAAAAATTCACATGTTTTCTCTGGCTAATTTCAAGCATTTTCTGTTCTATAACATTTTGTTGGAAAGTTGATCCTTTTCGTGTAAAAAAATGGCAAAATTTTTTATTACATTCCTGTACAAAATGGCCATTTTGCAAAAATAAAATTTCAAGACCATGGTTTGCGAAAGTTTAGGCATTCGGACCGCGATGATCATTCAATAGCAGCAACTACAAAATAACTGACTTTAAAAGAAAAAAATACCCGAAAAAATCAGCAGTTTTTTTAAAAAACCCAAAAAATAATAGAGTTTTTGATACTTTTTTGCAAAAAAAATGCCAGATTCTGAAAGAGCATTCCAAAAAACCCCCAAAATCGCGCCAATTTTTTATTTAAATCATACAATTGAACTTGCGCGGACCAAATTCTGGTTTTACGCATTAATGGGTTAAAAGGTGTTTTATTACTAGTTGGGTACTTTCTACCCTATTTGTTACCCTTCTGGATAACTTTAGTGCTCCCCTTTGGAATAGCGCCATAGGGTGGATTAAATAATGCATTATTTTGGATCTCGATAAAAATCTTTTTTTAATTTCTTGTGTAGGGTTTTGCGAAACACAAGATACCAACATTAGAAGATTAAGAAAAAAAAAAACGTAATAATCAAAGGCAGCAGCGTGTCTTATTGCGCGCGCACACTCTCTCTTTCAGCGTGCGGGCGCGCAAGCGCGGTTACAAACAATGTGCAGCACCGCACCAACGCCGTCGCCATCGTCTTAGCCGTTGCCGCCACCGCGCATGCCTGTGCGACTTTCTTCTTTAACAAACATATGAAAAACGTCGACGATTCGATCGTTATGCGGTCAGTTCGCTCAGTTCGACTTGTGGCTTGTGGTTCCACGCAACGGCTACGTGCGCTATGTCTTTCATATATTAAAAAAAAAAGGCGAAACAACAATTTAATTTATTTATTTTTTCTTTTATCTTTTTCCTTTTTCTTTTTAAATAAATCAAAAAAATAAATAAAATAAAATTTATAATAAAAATTGAGTACAACTTCTGTAGGCACGTACATACCGACCGTTTTCGCGGGTCAGTTCACACTGTCGTCGTTTATCGTCGTCGTCGTCGTCGTTGTTTCGTCTCTCCAAAGAGCGTTATTATTTCCTGTTTTTATAGTAAATTTATAATTCAAAAAATAAAAAATAAAAATATTCAAAATTTGTATATATAATATTATAATATATTATATTTTTAAAAAACAAAAAACAAGTGAATTTACAGTGAGAAAAAATTATTTTGTGCCAAAGATATTAATAATAAAATAATTTATTATTATTATTATTATTATTTTAATTATAAAGTTTTTTAAAATTTTCGTTTTCGTCGAAAAATTAAAATATTAAAAATTTAATTTAATTTATATTTATTAAAAATTAGTTTTGGTGAAAGAGGAATTTTTTTTTTTTGTATTTTTTTTTTAACCAACCAGTGTTACTTGCTCTCCGTGCTGTGCATGTGTGTGGGTGTTTGTGGCAGTGTGCGTGCGTCTAGCATTTTATTTTTAACCATCTGAAAAGGAGGACTGCTGAAGAAGTTCGTTATGCTTTTTGTGTCCATCGACAACACTGTCATCATTTTATCTTCAACGTTTTCGTCTTCGTCGTCTTCTACTTCTTCTTTATCGACATCGTTGTCTTCGTCGTCGTCTTGGAAGTCGATTTCGTAATTTAAACGTTCGACTTTTTATTAGTGTTTTTTTTTTTTGGTTTTTTTTTTTTAAAGACACAATAAACACAAAAATTATGACGGGTAAGAGTTCCGGTTTTATTTATTTTTACGTTTTTCATAAGAATTTAAAAAAACATATATTTATATTAATTTTTTTTTTTTATATTTATTATTGTTACTAATTAATTTTTTTTTTTTTCTGTACATCATTTTGTATGAATGGAGCATGGTATAGGGCTAAATATTGGGAAGAAGAGGGTAGTCGATAGTCACCTTTATCCGTTTTTTTGTTTTAAAACACAATTATATTTTTATTTATTTATTTATTTATTATTTTACTATTTTTTTTTATTATACCTAAAAATAATTTATGTTTTATACTTACCAAAAAAAATTAAAAGGTTTAAATTCTGTAAAAAAGTAAACATCTTTTAAAAATTAGCAAAATACCAAAATTTTTCAAATAAGAAGTTTCACTATAAAAATTAATCATAATTTAAAAAAAAATATAATAAAACATATTATGATTTTGATTTTAATTTTAAGATACTGTAAAAATTCGACTTAGAAACTTGATTTGGTTTAAAAATCTTATTTTATTTATTTATAAAAGAAATTGTTAGAAAAATATTATTAATTGTATAACATTACAAACAAAAAATGTATGTGTAATTACCTAAAAAGAAAAAGTAAAACACACTACATCCCAAAAATTCATTTAAAAATTATTTTAAAATTAATCACATTTAAAATGCGCATAATTTTTCCTAAAATTTCATCGGATCGCATTTTCTCCCCCGGAAACTTTTTACTTTTCTTCTTTTGTGTTTCCAAGCGAGTGAGCGAGCGTGCCAGCGAGGAAGCGAGCAAGCGAACAAACGAGCGCAACGCGGCGCACAACAAGTGAGAAAATATTTTAACACTTACTTTCATTTCCTTGCCTCTTTAATTGCCCGCATAGCGCAGGTAAGCAAGCTGCGCGCGCATGAGCTGGCCGTTATGAAAAATTTAAAAAGTGCTACCTGTCTGGGGTATTGTTAATTTTTGTTTTTGTTTTAATTTTCACTTAAAACAAAAAAAAAAAAAAAAAAAAAAAAAACGTAATCAAACTGTGTAACTGAAATTATGATTGGTTGAACTGGCATCAAAATAATTGAATCGTGAAAATGTAATTCGAGGAATTCCATGAAAAATTGGTGCACATATTTTATATTATTATTATTATTATTATTATCATAAAATGAATGAATTTTCATATAAAACTATTAAAAATAATTAATTGGATAATTACCAATAGAAAACCCCAAAAGCGTTAAAGTTGACAAAATAATTATTTTTCCATTTTAAATTCATAATCTTAAATTACAAATTTTCGGATTAAGGTTTTTATATCAAACACTTTATAAAATGTTCATGTAAAATTATGAATTGGGGATTTTTTCACTTTCATATTAATCATGAGTCCACCTGCAAAAAAAAAAAAATCTTAAAGATGCAACCTTCGTTTTTGAGATGAGAGAAAATTTTTCTTTTCGATTTTTTATCAAGGCCCCAGAGGATATTTTTTTAATTTAATTTTTATTTAAAAAATATAAATCAATTAAAGTCTGTCAATTAATTCATTTTCTTAAAATGCTTGTTTTAACGCTTAAAATTTCGTTGAATTAAAACGAAATATAGCGTTTATTAATTATTATATAATTTATTATTTGAGATTTAACAAAATTTCAAGGGTAGCAAGAAATTTTATTGTATTTAAAATCAAAAATCCTCAGAGGGTCAACTAGAGGTCTTCAAGGGGGGTCCTTTCGTAATATGATTATGAAATAATCTGTCCGTATTTCTCAGGTGGGCGCCCTTCATGCGAGGGACCTCAAAAACAGGTAAATTTCGTAGTAAAACCTGCATACAAAATGCACAGGTGCATCCAAGGTGAATGGGGTCTTAATTTTTTTTTTTGTCTCTCTTTTTCTCATGTCATGTATAAATTATACAAAATATATTTTTAGCTTGAAAATGTAAAACAACAAAAATGTATGTTATCTTAAGGCGCTTGCGCAGGTAACTTACCTTTTGTTTGTGTCTGAAATGAATCTGAGGGTCTCAAAGAGCTGAGCAAGCGGCTAACAAACTCCGACAGTTTTCTGTCTGTAAGATAAAAACAAACAAAATTGTTGAGTCCGCAAAAAGAAAAAGAAAAAGAAAAAGAAAAAACCACGAGATATATGAGAAAAAAATAAATAAACAAAAAAATTACCACGTCGTCACTAAGCTCACTTTAAGACCTTATGTAATAATTTTTATGAAAATCACCTCAGTTCCGCTTAGAGACGACAATTTTTCTTTTGCTTTGGTTTTGTTTATTTATTTACTTATTTTATTTTTTATTTTATTTTAGATAGTGCCCATTTAGCGGTTTATGTGGGTCCACACCTGGCATTCACCTGGGTCCCCTTTAATGCTCCCTCCCCCCATTAGGGCTCTTTTTAGGGAAGGAATGAAAAAATTGTAAACATTCTGATTCAGCTGTTACCTTGATTTTATTTCTTATTTTTTTTTTTTTTAATTTTGTATAGGTAGAAAACTTTTAAAACTTACCTTTTTCTTTTTGTTGTTTATTGTCATCTTCTTCCTCTTCTTAGAACTTTCTTCTGGGGGGCTTCTTTAAAAATTTTATTATTATCCGCGATCGGTTTGACGAAGACGCAGGTGTTGCTCATCACTAAAAACAAAAATAGCGTCTGAGGTGAATTTGGTGTAATTTTTTCAAATAAAATCCTCTATGGTGAATTTAGTGAATTTTTTTTTTTTTTTGAATTTGTTTAAATTTAATGAATTTGCTGAATTTTTTTGAATTAGCTGAATAAAAAGGGATATAAAATTGAATTATTTAAACATTAACGAAATTAAATTCAATCTAAATTCTAATGGAACTGGAAAATGGTGGGTTTTATAATTATTATTATATTTTTTAATTTAAAGCTTAAAGTGGAGCCTTGTTCAAGGTGTTTTAAGCCTATTTTTAAGCCTGACTCAATCCTGTTCTTAAGCTGTGATTTAAAACTTAGCTTAAATCTGATTTAAGTATTCAACGTTTTTACAATATTAAGAAGTTAAAGAATTAAAGTAGCTTTAATCGTTCAAAGTTTTTATGAATCTACTAAATGACTATTTTTCAAAGAGACTAATTAAATCGACTTCTCGTCCCAAAAAACCCCTAACATATAAATTTCATTAAAATCGTATTTTTTTTTTCTCGACTACTAAGAAAAAATGTATCTTCGTCGAAAAATTAAAAGATTTTTGTAGTAAAATCAATAATTAATATATAAGGATTTTTGGGATCGCTGATAAATTTTTCTATATACTGTATTGTAGTACTAATTTTAATATAGCATATTTTTATAAAATTTTTGTATTTTTTCCTCTTTTCCAGATCAAGAGACGGAAAAGATGCAAATTCAAACAGAAATAGGCCCCGAAGAGAATTTGACGACTTTACAAAAATTTTACCATGGCACAAACATACTTATTACAGGGGGAACAGGATTTTTAGGGAAAAGTATAATTAAATCTAAATAATTTAAAATTAAAAAAACATTTATAAAATAAAAAATTTTTACCCGTAGTGCTGTTAAACAAATTGTTCACATCATGCCCAGGAATAGAAAATATATTTTTACTCATACGAAATAAAAAGGGTAAAGATGTCCATTCCCGTGTCGAGGAGATTTTCGATGATCCTGTAAGTATATATATTTTTTATTTTAAATAATTATTATTAATTTTATAATATTACCAGATATTTAATACAATGAAACAAACAGTGCCAAAGTTTCGTCATCGTGTCCAAGGAATTCCTGGCGATTGTATGCTATCTGGTTTAGGTTTAAGTTCATCAGATCGACAAATGTTAATTCGTCGAGTGAATATCGTTTTTCATATGGCGGCGACAGTTCGTTTCGATGAAAAATTAAAAATTGCAATGCAAATAAACGTTCAGGCCTGCAAGGATATTATGCAAATTTGTAGCGAGATGAGCCATCTAAAAAGTGCTGTCCATGTTTCGACCGCTTACACGCAATGTCCACTCAGGAAAATTGAAGAGAAATTTTATCCACCACCAATCGATTCAGGAAATATGCTCCTGCTGACGGAGTGTGCACCTGAAAAACTCCTCGAGAGCATCACACCTATGTGAGTAGAATTTTTTTTATTTGAAATTTTATTACATATATATATATGTATATCAAATCAATTTTTTTAATGAGATCTACGATACGTTTTTGTCCGTCAAATTTAATTTTTTTTTTTTTTAATTTTCTTAAACTAGAAAGTATTGCCCGTACCATGACCCTTGATCGAAAAAAAAAATATTGAAATTTAACAAAATGGCGGAGTTTTTAAAAAAATATTTCAACTTCGCCCGAAAATTTTATGATTTTTTGCCTGCCAAAATTACATTTTTTATTCGATTGGAAAACTAAAAGTTTATGGTATGGAGCAACATAAATAAAAGAAACTGCAATAAGAATCAAATCTATTGGATGATTTGTCTTCGAGTTATAACTGTAGCAAATTTGAAAAATGCAAGTTTCGAGAAAAACGCGTTTAAAATTTAATTCATTCATTTCTCAATACTTCGATACGATGAGCAGCTGTTTTTCAGATGGCTCTAACTCCAAAACTATTTGAGAAATGCATTTCAAATTTTATTATATTATTTTTAAATGTATAGACTATAGAAATATCGATTCTTTCAAAAGTTCACACTAGTAGTACCTCTTAACCCGTTAAGGCCCAAACGGACGCATTTTCATAAGTTTTTTCAGCCGCCCTAAATTCTACTGAAACCTTCACATAAAAATTCTGAATTGGTCAATACTGATATAAAATTTCATGAACTTTCAGAATATGATAATGATTTTTAATTAAAATTGGAACTACAGAGGTTATGTTCGCTTATTTTAAGAAAAATCGGTTTTTTTCAAAAATTTTTTTTAGAAAATCATTATTTATGGCCCGAAACCAATGATAAATTTGGCGGAAATTATTTTTTTTAAATTATTAATTAATTTGCATATGAGTACGCTTTGAAATTCAAAATGGCGGTGTCCAAAATGACGTTTGAAAGTCGAAAATTCAATGACATATAATATTATGACTATTAAGAAAGAAGTTCTTAATGGATTTATTTAAAACTTATACAGGGAGGTTTTTGAGTTCGCTGATTGCGAATCTGAGGTCAAATTTAAGAAATTCAAAATGGCGGGTTCAATATGGCGGACAAAGACATTAAAATTGTATAAATCTGAGCATAAAATAGCTCTTGGGGGTTTTCGGGGTCGCTGATTGCGAATCTGAGGTCAGATTTGCGAACATAAATAGACGGATCCAAGATGGCGGACGAAAAAATTAAAATCACATGGATGTGAGCAAAAATTTGCACTGACGGGTTTTTGGAGTCGCTGATTACGAATCTGCAAACCATCCCTAAAATCAACATTTTTACACTAACTCGCTATCTTATGGATTTTTCTGAAAAAAATTAGTTTTGGCTTTCGAAAATAGGGAAAAATGGGAAAAAATATAATAGAGAGGATAGGAAACTCAATTCTTTTTTTTATCTAGGGTCAAATTTCATCACCTACCCAAGAAAAAGCCCAAAAAGAGGTAAAATTCGGCAGTTTTTCAAAAACACTGTTTTAAGAACTAAAGAGTTCTGAATGAATTAAATTCTGAAAATAAATAAGAATGAAACGTATGGTCTTACATAATATTATCAATACTTTTATATAGGTTCTTACATTTTTTTTCCAATTTTCACCAAAACCACTTTTTTCAGAAAAAATCCATAAGATAGCGAGTTGGTGTAAAAATGTTGATTTGAGGGGTGGCTTACAACTGATACAATGATAAAAATCATACCTCCAGGTTTAATAACTTTATTAATTGGACACTTTGAGCCGGAGTTTTTGTGGTTTTGGCTTTTTCCTGAACTTCTTTCATATCGAAAAAATAAATTTTTTATAAAATTGAACTTCAGAAATCGGTATTTTTTTCTTTTAAGTCAAAAATACAATAGGAAAGGGTGTTTTTTTTTTAATTTTCGGGAGATATTCTGAAAGAGCACTATTGAAAATATACGGGTATGAATTTTCAGAAATTTAAAAAAATAAAAAACAAAGTTGTCCGAGCTTAAAATTAATAGACAAAAACGGACAAATTGGAAATCTAGGCAAAACTTGAGAATTAATTTAACAATTTTATTTAATATGTGGGCAATTAAAAATTCTCTAAATTTGCAAAAGATTTTCATGAAAATTTGGTATCAAAGAGTGTTCAGGGTTGCTAATATAAAAAATGTTACATGATAATACCAACTTCAAAGCGACGATTCTCATACTAGAGAAATTTCAGTCTCGAACCTTTGGTGCTAATTTTTCGTGAAAAGCTATTTTTTTTTTAAAAAAAAAATGCTTTAAATGCTAAAAATTTTAAATTATTGTTTAATAATTTTTTATCTATCTTCAACAGTCTACTAGACAAATGGCCAAATACGTACACATTTACGAAAGCAATTGCAGAAGATGTTATACACCAACATGGAAAATCAATGCCAGTTGGAATGTTTCGGCCGGGAATTGGTGAGAAAAAAATTCTATTCTTAAAATATTATTAATAAAGTATTATACAAATATTCAAAACTATTATTACTTGCAGTTATTTCGACATACAGAGACCCCGTGTGTGGATGGATTGATAATTTTTATGGTCCAACTGGTGCAATAGCTGGCGCCGGCACAGGGGTCATTAGAACCCTAAGATGTGACCCAAATGCTGTTGCAAATATGGTGCCAGTTGATTTGTGTGTTAATAGTATTATAGCCGCTGGATGGGATATATCACAGAGATACAGGTATGAACATTATATATATATATAATATATATATATATATATTTAAAATATATCTAATTATAATTTATTTTTTATTTTTATAGTACAATAAATGTGAATCACGAGATACCCGTTTACAATTTTTGTACAGCGAAAGATAATCAATTAACGTGGGGTGATTTTACAACAAAAACAACAAAATATGGCCTCATGTATCCGACTATAAAGGCGATGTGGTACCTATGCTACGCAAATAATCCCAACAAATTTGTACATTTATTGTCAATTTTATTTTTACATTATGTACCAGCAATAATACTTGACGCTTTTTCAATATGTATAAGAAAAAAGCCAAGGTAAGTTGTAAGACAATTTTTTTTATATCTCTTCTATATGGAGTTCCACAAGGTTCTCGTTTAGGTCCTTTCTTTGTTTTATTTTATAAAATGTTCTAATTATTTGTTATATTTCAGATTATTGAACACATACAAGAAGATTCATCGTTTTATGCATGTAATTGAATACTTTTCGATGCGGCAGTGGGAATATCAAATGGATAATGTTAGAAATTTATGGCAAAAATTATCCGATCGTGACAGAGAGATATTCTTTTTCGATATGAGCCAACTTGACTGGGATCTATTTTTGCAGCACTATTTTCGCGGCATTCGACAGTATCTGCTGAACGATCCGCTCGAAACAATACCAGAAGCCTTAGTCAGATGGAATAGGTATAAAATTAATTGATTTTAAAATGTACTTTAATTTTTTTAATTTATTAAAACCCTTTTTTTTCAGGCTATATTGGTTGCATCAATCGATAAAGCTTTTCGTTGTTGCCCTCTTACTAAAAGTTTTATGGTCGATACTTTCATTATTTTTCAATTTTACTAATTGAAGGCACTATGAATTCGTAACAAAAATAATAATAATAATAATGTGAAAGAGGCATTGCGGGGGACATATCCAGAAGAGGGGTAGTCTGTGCTGTGCGCACAGCAATTATTAAAACAACAAAAAAAAAAAGGAAATAATAATAATAATAAAAAGGTTATGTTTGTTATTGTATAGAAGGAAAAGAAAAACGATTTTTCTCTTTTTGTTTTTATCTTTTTTTAGTCCTTCATTTTTCACCGTTATCTCTATTTTTATTATATAAATTTATAATTGTCTAGACTTATACTTTCTACTTTTTCCCTTAATCTTTTTTTGTTAATAACAAATTTTTAACTTGTCCATAGGCTTATAATTTTTTTTTTTTTTTTCGAAAACCGCGAAACTACTCAACAAGAACAAAAAACAAAAAATTAAAATAAAAAATTATAAGAACGTTAACAAAATAAAATTAGTAAGTGAAATTTAGCAAAAGAATAGATTACCCGAGATCTTATGGGATCTTATTGAGGTACCTCGGTGGATGAGCGAAATTTATTTTTAAAAAAATAAATAAAAATAAAACTGAAAAAAAAACACTATTTTATTGTATAAAGTTAGAAAGCAAGGATCATAAACCAATAAAAGAAATAAATTAGAAAAAAATATATATATGTATGTTTCAATGTATTTTGCAAATTTCTAGCAATTTTAAGACACAAGCGAGAAAATCACGAACCCTTGGGAATTTTCGGCAGTCTTCAAAAGAGCTCACTGGGCGCTGGTTTTATGAGACACACAGACTATAAATAAAATATGTAAAATATTGTCGCCAATACAACGAAACGTGCTGGAGAAAATTTCAAGGCTTTTTAACATGCGAACTGAATTAACTCATTAGAAAAAATAAAGATCAAAAGAATTATTTTCTTAAAAATGGCTACAGCGACTCTAAGTAAAATAAATATATTATTTCAGCAAAAAGAACGAAAATATCCCGAAGAAGATTTTGAAAAATTTTAATATTTTGGTTTTCTAAGATTTCCTCTTCGGCAAAAATTAAAAAAAAAAAAACTATTATCTGAAAAAAGCCTCCCCGGACCGGTTCTTTAAGCTAAATAGACTCTAAATAAAATAAATACATGATTTTAACAAAAAAACCAAGATTTCCCAAAAAGATCTAAACAATTTTTGTATTCTGATTTTCTTAGATTTTCTATTTAGCGAAAATTGCAAAAAAAAGTATTTTCTTAAAAAGGTCTCCCCGGATCGGTTTCTTTGAGTAAATCGACTCTTAGTAAAATAACTAGATGATTCTAGACAAAAACAGAAAACTCCAGAAGAAAAATTAGCAGAATTTTAATATTTACATTTTCCCTTGTATTTATTCCGGAGTATCAGGTAAAAAACTTATTTCCTAAAAAAAGGCTCTGCGGATCGAGTTTTTTGGCTAAATCTACTCTTAGTAAAATAACTAGATGATTCTAGGCAAAAAATAGAAAAGTCCAAAAGCAAAAATAGCAGAATTTTAATATTTACATTTTCCCTTGTATTTATTCCGGAGTATCTGGTAAAAAACTTATTTCCTAAAAAAAGGCTCTGCGGATCGAGTTTTTTGGCTAAATCTACTCTTAGTAAAATAACTAGATGATTCTAGGCAAAAAATAGAAAAGTCCAAAAGAAAAAATAGCAGAATTTTAATATTTACATTTTCCCTTGTATTTATTCCGGAGTATCTGGTAAAAAACTTATTTCCTAAAAAAAGGCTCTGCGGATCGAGTTTTTTGGCTAAATCTACTCTTAGTAAAATAACTAGATGATTCTAGGCAAAAAATAGAAAAGTCCAGAAGAAAAAATAGCAGAATTTTAATATTTACATTTTCCCTTGTATTTATTCTGGTCTATCTGGTAAAAAAATTATTTCCTAAAAAAGAGCTCTGCGGATCGAATTTTTTGGCTAAATCGACTCTTAGTAAAATAACTAGATGATTCTAGGTAAAAAATAGAAAAGTCCAGAAGAAAAATTAGCAGAATTTTAATATTTATATTTTCCCTTGTATTTATTCCGGAGTATCTGGTAAAAAACTTATTTCCTAAAAAAAGGCTCTGCGTATCGAGTTTTTTGGCTAAATCGACTCTTAGTAAAATAACTAGATGATTCTAGGCAAAAAATAGAAAAGTCCAGAAGAAAAAATAGCAGAATTTTAATATTTACATTTTCCCTTGTATTTATTCCGGAGTATCTGGTAAAAAACTTATTTCCTAAAAAAAGGCTCTGCGGATCGAGTTTTTTGGCTAAATCGACTCTTAGTAAAATAACTAGATGATTCTAGGCAAAAAATAGAAAAGTCCAGAAGAAAAAATAGCAGAATTTTAATATTTACATTTTCCCTTGTATTTATTCCGGAGTATCAGGTAAAAAACTTATTTCCTAAAAAAAGGCTCTGCGGATCGAGTTTTTTGGCTAAATCTACTCTTAGTAAAATAACTAGATGATTCTAGGCAAAAAATAGAAAAGTCCAAAAGAAAAAATAGCAGAATTTTAATATTTACATTTTCCCTTGTATTTATTCCGGAGTATCTGGTAAAAAACTTATTTCCTAAAAAAAGGCTCTGCGGATCGAGTTTTTTGGCTAAATCGACTCTTAGTAAAATAACTAGATGATTCTAGGCAAAAAATAGAAAAGTCCAGAAGAAAAAATAGCAGAATTTTAATATTTACATTTTCCCTTGTATTTATTCCGGAGTATCTGGTAAAAAACTTATTTCCTAAAAAAAGGCTCTGCGGATCGAGTTTTTTGGCTAAATCGACTCTTAGTAAAATAACTAGATGATTCTAGGCAAAAAATAGAAAAGTCCAGAAGAAAAAATAGCAGAATTTTAATATTTACATTTTCCCTTGTATTTATTCCGGAGTATCTGGTAAAAAACTTATTTCCTAAAAAAAGGCTCTGCGGATCGAGTTTTTTGGCTAAATCGACTCTTAGTAAAATAACTAGATGATTCTAGGCAAAAAATAGAAAAGTCCAGAAGAAAAAATAGCAGAATTTTAATATTTACATTTTCCCTTGTATTTATTCCGGAGTATCTGGTAAAAAACTTATTTCCTAAAAAAAGGCTCTGCGGATCGAGTTTTTTGGCTAAATCGACTCTTAGTAAAATAACTAGATGATTCTAGGCAAAAAATAGAAAAGTCCAGAAGAAAAAATAGCAGAATTTTAATATTTACATTTTCCCTTGTATTTATTCCGGAGTATCTGGTAAAAAACTTATTTCCTAAAAAAAGGCTCTGCGGATCGAGTTTTTTGGCTAAATCGACTCTTAGTAAAATAACTAGATGATTCTAGGCAAAAAATAGAAAAGTCCAGAAGAAAAAATAGCAGAATTTTAATATTTATATTTTCCCTTGTATTTATTCCGGAGTATCTGGTAAAAAACTTATTTCCTAAAAAAAGGCTCTGCGGATCGAGTTTTTTGGCTAAATCGACTCTTAGTAAAATAACTAGATGATTCTAGGTAAAAAATAGAAAAGTCCAGAAGAAAAAATAGCAGAATTTTAATATTTATATTTTCCCTTGTATTTATTCCGGAGTATCTGGTAAAAAACTTATTTCCTAAAAAAAGGCTCTGCGGATCGAGTTTTTTGGCTAAATCGACTCTTAGTAAAATAACTAGATGATTCTAGGCAAAAAATAGAAAAGTCCAGAAGAAAAAATAGCAGAATTTTAATATTTACATTTTCCCTTGTATTTATTCCGGAGTATCAGGTAAAAAACTTATTTCCTAAAAAAAGGCTCTGCGGATCGAGTTTTTTGGCTAAATCTACTCTTAGTAAAATAACTAGATGATTCTAGGCAAAAAATAGAAAAGTCCAAAAGAAAAAATAGCAGAATTTTAATATTTACATTTTCCCTTGTATTTATTCCGGAGTATCTGGTAAAAAACTTATTTCCTAAAAAAAGGCTCTGCGGATCGAGTTTTTTGGCTAAATCGACTCTTAGTAAAATAACTAGATGATTCTAGGCAAAAATAGAAAAGTCCAGAAGAAAAAATAGCAGAATTTTAATATTTACATTTTCCCTTGTATTTATTCTGGTCTATCTGGTAAAAAAATTATTTCCTAAAAAAGAGCTCTGCGGATCGAATTTTTTGGCTAAATCGACTCTTAGTAAAATAACTAGATGATTCTAGGTAAAAAATAGAAAAGTCCAGAAGAAAAATTAGCAGAATTTTAATATTTATATTTTCCCTTGTATTTATTCCGGAGTATCTGGTAAAAAACTTATTTCCTAAAAAAAGGCTCTGCGTATCGAGTTTTTTGGCTAAATCGACTCTTAGTAAAATAACTAGATGATTCTAGGCAAAAAATAGAAAATTCCAGAAGAAAAAATAGCAGAATTTTAATATTTACATTTTCCCTTGTATTTATTCTGGTCTATCTGGTAAAAAAATTATTTCCTAAAAAGGAGCTCTGCGGATCGAATTTTTTGGCTAAATCGACTCTTAGTAAAATAACTAGATGATTCTAGGCAAAAAATAGAAACGTCCAGAAGAAAAAATAGCAGAATTTTAATATTTACATTTTCCCTCGTATTTATTCTGGTGTATCAGGTAAAAAATTATTTCCTAAAAAAGGGCTCTGCGGATCGAGTTTTTTGGCTAAATCGACTCTTAGTAAAATAACTAGATGATTCTAGGCAAAAAATAGAAAAGTCCAGAAGAAAAAATAGCAGAATTTTAATATTTATTTATTTTATAATATCGACTCTGAGTAAAATGAAAATATAATTTTAGTACAAAAACAGAAAACCTCGAAAGAAGATTTTGGGTTTTTTCTTTACTATGAATTAAAAAATTTATTTTCTTAAAATGAGCACCGCGGAGCGATTTTTTTTTTACTAAATCGACTATAATTAAAATATATATATGGTTTTAGCAAAAAAGCAAAAATTTTAAGAAGAAAATTTCGAAAACAAACTCTCTTTAGGCCGAATTTAAGAAAATCAATTTCTTAACCTTCAGTAGGTTTGAGTTCGGTGTACGTTAAAATGTCGTAGGAAATTTTGCAGTAAAGAAATTTTGCGCATTCGATAAACAAGTAAAATACATTACTTAGGCAATTTGCAGTCCAATTTACAAATTGTTGCCTCCTCAAATTGTCATAAAAGGTCTTTAAGTAAATTTACTTACCGGAAAGGAAAATAGAAAACAGAAATTGATCGCGACATCAAAGATGAGATCATTTTCGACGCAATGTTAATTGATAATAAGGGAAAAAGAAGCAGAAAACAGCAAAATGTTGCATCAATGTCGGGCATGTAAAATAAATGTAATAACAAAAGGAAAACCCCCATTTTTGGGTTTTTTGTTTCTCGATTTAGATAGGAAATTTTGTTTTGTAAGTGACGTAGTTTCTGAAAGATTTTATATTTTGATTTTCTAGAAATGTTAATGAAATGATTGTATAAAGGGGGGTCTTTTTCAAAGATGATATAATTAAAGGCCTCTAATTAAAATTCAATCGATAGCTCTCATTTCGACGTATTTTCGCACATAAAAAAGATGCAGAGGTCATAAATCCAATCCAGGGATGTGGAACCAATGGAACTGTTTGTTTAAACCTTCCTAAAATAATTATTCATTCCAAATTACAGGGATTTTTCTTTTCGAAAATGCCGCCCAACCTTTTAATTTGGTTTCGAAATTTTGACAGTTTTTAAATAATACAATTTCAAAAGATATTATATTCAAGGATATACCGGTCAAGTGTGAATGGAACTCGCATTCTTGAAGGTTCTGTAGAATCATTACAGATAACTTCAAAAAAAGAAAATGTAAGAGAAATCGAAAAGGTTAAAGATCCCTGCTCTAGATCTTTGATAATAATCAATCTAGATTTTGTTGAAGTCTGCGGACAGTGGCTGATTATGACTCATATGGTTGTGTCCAAGAAGTTGATTTTATTCAATTTACTCCCTACCCCTTGCCCCGCAGACTACTCGTTTCCCTCGTATAATTTATAAAATGAAAATTTCTACTAAAATCTGTGCTGGTCAGACTATCAACAGAACAGTGCGAGACCTCTCGCGTTGGTTTCACACTCGATCACTGATCGTAACCTTCACAAATTTACATACTTACATATAAATATTTGCTTGTATATGATATCCGAAAGTATTAAATAACTGTGCATCGTTGCAGATCGTCTTAGTCTAGTTAGTCGCTTTGATCAGCGATCAGTTCTTAATATTATCGTTACATTTATACACAATTTTTGTTCGGAAGGCTGCTAAAACGAAATTTTATAATTTTTTCTGGGGTGTGTGAAGTGAATTTTAATCCCGTCTCAAGACAGGATTTTCAGGATTTCGTATTATATTATTTTTAAAATGAATATCCCTATGATCTTGACCCTTTTGGGGGTTATTTTTCTAACTGCTTTTGTTAATGGACAAACGGGAGCCGGTCGAGTTGTGTGCTATTACAATTCAAAAAGTTTCTCCCGACCAGGTAAGTTATAAAATAAGATTTTATAAAAAGTTGTTTTATTATATATTTTAAAATATAATTTTTCGAACAAGTTTTGTAAGAGAAGAAAATGATGTTGGGACAAACTTTCACTTTATCATGGGTTTTGCTGATAACTTCCGATACCCCTAGATTATTATAATTTTTTTTCCCGTAGGTTATCACAGTTATACAATAGATGTCTATTTAAAAGATCAAAGTTGAACTCAATGTTTATCAATTTTAGTCAAACGAGATTATAAATGGGACTGTATTTCAAAATTATGACCCATATTTTCCATTTCAAATCCCATCCATACAAATCTTTTTCTATGTTCTAATTAAATTACTCCAAATACGTTGAAATATTTGCCGAAAAAAAAGTGTACACTATATCTCCAAATTATTTCGAACAAATAAATGTACGAAACTGCCAGACGTATCCTTGAATTTCCTTTATGAACTAAAACGCAAATACAAAGTATGAAGTATATTGAAGGAAAATTTTGTATGTTACGAAAAAAGAAAATAATAAACATAAGTAAGAAAATAAGCAAAATACAAAATTTTCGCCTTGTAGAAGGTCATTTACTATCACGAGACAAAAAAGAAATCAGAGTCTTACTTATTTAATAGGGTGATTCATTTTTCGCTATTCTCCTAGGCGCTTTCATATCATAAATCTCTCAAGAAAGTTAATTACCTCTAAGTAAAACTGAACAATATCGCAATTTTTTATTTATTTGGAAGCTGCTGCCGCGTAAAAAGGGGGAGGTACAAAATTAATTAAAACACCTTCCATCCATGTGACTAGAATACAAAAAACTTTTAAAGAAAATCAACTTCCAAGAATCTCAGTTGTTATGACTTCGCGGTGAGTAATAAACACCTTCATATGTTCCGCTTAATTTGCTATGCTAATAAAATTCTGTGGACGCACCATATTTTTGTTATCTTGTCTCTTTTCTTTCGGTTTGAATTCATTGGCCAGAGTCCGAGTGTAATTTTTTTGTTATTTTAAAGTGCTAATCAGAGTTTAGTTGGCCTCCATTTGTGGCACTTGAATTTTTTACTTTATTTTATGCTCAAAATTTAGAATATGTCTTATTTCCGGCATATGATTTAAGTAATAATGAATTTATAGAAGGATATCAGAATATTAAACCTTAAAGTCTCGTTGGATAAACTGATTTGGACCAATGAGGCACTAGTTTAAAAATACTAAAAAATTAGAATGTAAGGGTTTTTTAGGTTCACTCTAATGGCTCTATCAATTCTGGTGAAATTTTATAGAATAAGGTTTATCGAGCGATCCAGCTAAACCAGGTGTGAACCAATTTAAGCCAACAACTTGAACAAGGCTTAATTAAGGCTTCAGCTATATTTAATCCAAGTTTAAACCGAGCTTAACCCAGATTTAGATCGCAGCTCATCTTTTCAGGTTTAATTATATTTCTGATTCCTTACTAGAAGGACGAAATTTCAACAAATCCACCACTCTTGCATTAAGACTGACTTAAGCTTGGTTAACACTTAAATCAAGCTCAGCTTAACGTTATTATAACCTAGAATTTTGGACCTAACTCCGCGCCCTTTGAGAGAACATATATTTTTTAGTTTTTGCTTAGAAGCCCCAAAGAAAATTCGCATATTAAAAAATGTCGAAATTTTCTTCTAGACTTTTCTTTGTTTTGGCTGAAATAATTGACTTATTTTATTTCTAATCGATTTAGCCCAATTTTGAATCATGAAAAGGTTTCCTCTTATTTGAAATGGATTTAATTTAGTGCTAAGAATTGAATTAATCCGCTAATTTGTACTAATTTTCATACCTTTAATTCTAAGGACCTGGAAAGCTATCGATCAACGATCTTGAGCCAGCCCTCTCCTTCTGCACCCACCTGGTCTACGGCTATGCGAAGTTGGACCCCGAGACGAACAAGTTGGTCTCATCGAACGAGGAGGTCGACTTCGACAAGGGGATGAAACTCTACCACACGATCACGGCGCTCAAGCGGAAGTTCCCCCACCTGAAGGTGATCCTCAGCATTGGAGGCGGGGCCGACGACGAGACGGGCTACCAACATGAGAAGTACTTGACGATGCTCGAGAGCAGCGCCGCCCGGATCGCGTTCATCAACAGCGCCCACACCATGATCAACAGCTACGACTTCGACGGTCTCGATCTGGCCTGGCAGTTCCCCCCGAACAAGCCGAAGAAGATCCACTCGGCGATCGGGAGCTTCTGGAAGGGCGTCAAGAAGATCTTCACCGGCGACTCGATCCTCGACGAGAAGGCCGATGAGCATCGGGAGGAGTTCGTCGCTCTGACGAGGGAGTTGAGGAACGCCTTCCGGGCTGACGGGTACATTTTGTCCCTGACTGTACTGCCCAACGTCAACACGACAAGTAAGAGACCCTAGAATTTCTCAAGACCCTAACTTAACCCATTACCGACGAAGCGGACATTTCGCAGTCGATTGGTTTTTCGTCTATAAAAAGCCTAAGACCAACTAAATATTATTAGAGAAAAATATTTTCTAAAGTAAAAATTTCCGAATCTGAGGTCAGATTTGAAGAAATGTTTCACCAACGATTGAATATGGCCACCCAAAGATGCCTACACTTGAAACATCGACTGTCCAATTTTTCATAAACTTAGTATTAATTTATTTGTAGAAATGACTATCTAAAGTTACTCATACTGTATCTTTGGAATTTATAACAATAACAGAGTACATACAAATGTTAGTAACAAATATTTTCAAAATGGCGGATCCAATATGGCTGCTATTACACCAAACAATTTTTCTTTGCAAATTCAGAGCATGCAAATAGTCATTACTTATGTTTTTGAGGTCGCTGATTTGAAATTTCATATCAGATTTTCATTCTACAAAATGGCGGATCCAATATGGCCGCCATTATAACAACAATTTTTTTTTTGTAAATCAACGACCTTAAAAACAAGAATAATGACTATCCGCATGCACCATATTTGAAAAGAAGAAACTTGTTGTTGTAATGGCGGCCATATTGGATCCGCCATTTTGAAAATATTTGTTACTAACATTTGTATGTACGCTGTTATTGTTGTACATTCCAAAGATACAGTATGAGTAACCTTAGAATGTCATTTCCAGAAATAAATTAATACTAAGTTTATGAAGAATTGGACAGTCGATGCTTCAAGTTTAGGCATTTTTGGGCGGCCATATTTAGTTTTTGGTGCAAAATTGTTCAAATCTGACCTTAGATTCGGAAAAAGCAGGTCTTTTTTACTCTAGAAAATGTTTTTCTCTAATAATATTTAGTTGGTCTTAAGCTTTTGATAGACGAAAAACCAATCGACTGTGAAATGTGCGTTTCGGCGGCGTGGAACGTGTTAGTTAAGTGGAACGACTAAAACTGAAATATATATTGCTTATTTTCCAGTTTTCTACGATGTCCCGGCGCTGATCAACAATCTAGACTTTGTAAATTTGGCTGCGTTCGACTTCTACACGCCAGAAAGGAACCCGAAACAGGCCGATTACCCAGCCCCACTGTACGAGCTGAACGAGCGCAACCCCCAGGACAACGTCAACTACTGGGTTCAATACTGGCTGAATAACCGCGCCCCCGCTACCAAATTAAATGTCGGCATTCCAATGTATGGGCGGGCATGGAAAATGACCGCTGATTCCGGCATCACCGGCGTCCCCCCACTCCCGGAAACGACGAACGAAGCCCCACCCGGCCCCCAGATCGGCTCCGTCGGCCTCTACAGCTGGCCCGAAGTCTGCGCGAAGTTGCTGAATCCGAGCAACGCCCATCTCAAGAAGGAGGACGCCCCCCTGAGGAAGGTTGGCGATCCTACGAAGCGGTTCGGCTCCTACGCCTACCGCACCGCCGACGATGACGGGGAGCACGGCCTCTGGGTGGGTTACGAAGACCCCGACACGGCTGGCAACAAGGCCGCCTACGTCCGGGCCAAGGGCCTTGGCGGCATTGCCCTGTTCGACCTGTCGCTCGACGACTTCCGAGGCACCTGCACGGGCGACAAGTTCCCCATCCTAAGGGCCGCGAAATACCGACTCTAAGGACCCACCCCCACTTGGACCCTTGTTTTCTGTTGTGTGAATTTTTATTACGTTTCGTATTTTAAGGCTCTTTGTTGGCACAATGTATTTTTTTCATAAAACGAACAAATAAATTCGACTTTACTCGCGGTAACGATACCATTTTTTATTTCTTAAACATTTCTCTTTTTTGGCTAAATCGACTCTAAGCAAAACAACTAGATGATTCTAGCCAAAAAACAGAAAAGTCTATAGGAAACAAATCGCACAATTTCAAATTTTACATTTTCCCTTGTATTTCTTAAGCTCTATCCAACGAAAAAAAACTATTTTCTAAAAAAGGGCTCCCCGGATTGGGATTTTTGACTAAATCGACTCTGAGCAAACTAACTAGACGATTATAGCCAAAAACCAGAATAGTCTAGAAGAAAAAATCACAGAATTTAAATTTTAACATTTTCCCGTGTATTTCTTAATCCAGCGAAAAAATACTAATTTCTAAAAAAGGGCTCCCCGGATTAGGATTTTTGGCTAAATTGACTCTAAGTAAAATAACTAGATGATACTAGCCAAAAACCAGAATAGTCTAGAGGAAAGAATCCCAGAATTTCAATGTTTACATTTTCCCTTGTATTTCTTAAGCCCTATTCAAGCAAAAAAAAAGTTATTTTCTAAAAAAGGGCTACCCGGCTTGGGATTTTTAACTAAATCGACTCTCAGTAAAATAGCTAGATGATTATAGCCAAAAACCAGAATAGTCTAGAGGAAAAAATCGCAGAATTTCAATTTTTACATTTTTCCTTGTATTTCTTAAGCGCTATCCAGCGAAAAAGAACTATCTTCTAAAAAAGGGCTCCCCGGATTGGGATTTTTGGCTAAATCGACTCTGAGCAAACTAACTAGATGATTATAGCTAAAAACCACAATAGTCTAGAGGAAAATATCGCAGAATTTCAATTTTTACATTTTCCCTTGCATTTCTTAAGCCCTATCCAGCGAAAAAAAACTATTTTCTAAAAAAGGGCTCCCCGGATTAGGATTTTTGGCTAAACTGACTCTAAGTAAAATAAGTAGATGATTCTAGCCAAAAACCAGAATAGTCTAGAGGAAAATATCGCAGAATTTCAATTTTTACATTTTCCCTTGCATTTCTTAAGCTCTATCCAACGAAAAAAAACTATTTTTTAAAAAAAGGGTCCCCGGATTAGGATTTTTAGCTAAACTGACTCTAAGTAAAATAAGTAGATGATTCTAGATAAAAACCAGAATAGTCTAGAGGAAAAAACGCAGAATTTCAATTTTTACATTTTCCCTTGTATTTCTTAAGCCTTATCTAGCGAAAAAAAACCATTTTCTAAAAAAGGGCTCCCTGGATTAGGATTTTTGGCTAAATTGACTCTAAGTAAAATAACTAGATGATTCTAGTCAAAAACCAGAATAGTCTAGAGGAAAAAATCGCAATATTTCAATTTTTACATTGTACCTTGTATTTATTAAGCCTCATAAAAAAAAATTGCATAATTTAAATTTTTACATTTTTCAGTGCATTTTTTCAGCCATGTACAAGTAAAAAAACTAATTTCTAAAATACGACTCCCTGGATTGGAATTTTTGTCTAAATCAACTCTTGGTATGATAATTAGATGATTATGAATTTGATTGGGATGATTTTTGTAAATATTAGATTAAATTTATGAAATTATGTGCAATATATAAAAACACATGTATTTTCATAATTTTATTATTTCACAAAATGTCTTAAATATTTAGTATTCTGCTTCTAAAAAAAACAATTCACGACCCATCGTTGAGCAGTTTCCCTTGTTTGATCCTCCCTAGTCGAACGAAGTAGAAAACAACACAACTCCTCCGAACTGTTACAAAAGTTCGAAGCGGAAGTCAGCGAGCAACCCCTGAAATAAAGAGCGCCGAGCGGAAGTTGTTCCATTCTCCTGCGCGTCCGCTGAAAGTTTAAATTCAAAGGAAAGAGAGGCAATTTCAAGAGTAAACCAGCTCTTTCTCATGTCGTTCGCTGAAAATTTGAATTGAATCCAAAAACTCCGTTACAACTTACCGGAAAACTAGATTTTCATTAATTACATCATCGCCCGGCAAAACAATTTTATAAATACATAATTTTAACGACAGGAAAAATAAATTAAAAGCGTTTTTAAAATTCACAGCGGAGATTTTAGCCCCCCTTTCGCGAGCTCACCAGCAGACGATAATCGATGAATATTTTCGAAATTCCAATAATTTTCTCCGGAAGTTTTTCGAGAATTAGCTTTTATTACGAACTTTGGTAGTGAATTTAATGCGTAGAATTAGTTGATTTTTATTTAAATCAAAAATTCTCCAACGCAACAATAACAGAGAGAACTTCACCTGAGCACGACATGAACTGAAGTGAAGGAACGATTCAAGTTCAAAGAGGGGAAATTGAAACGGATTAAGAGCGAAAAGTTGCATTCAGTGGTAGTGCAGCGCCGGAAGAGTGATAAAAGCCGTTAAATTCAAATATGAAGGATCTTTTGAGAGCTGTGAGCGCTGATTGGTTCGTGGTATCAATATAAATGAGGGGGACACAACCCGTTGCCTAGAGACTGTAAAAGATTTTCCCCTCTTTGTGTGTTGACAAAGTTCAATGTCACTAAAAACAAAAGTCTAGCAACATTGCTCCTGACCGTAGCTTCGAAGCTCATTCGATTCAATCACGTGCCCTTTGGACGGAAAAATGCTCCCTTTGACAGTAGTTATTTTTGTTTTCTGTTATTATAATAAAAGTTGTTTTCTTTTCTTTAATATAAGACAAAACGTTTCTTCCTAATTCCTTAAATCGTTTCCACAGTCTAAATAATAAATTTACAACATATATACAAAATCAAACCGCCTTTTTCATTATAATTATTATTTCCACTTTTTTATTATTTGTATTTCTAAACTTTATTATTATTTGTCTAATATTATATACATCCTGTTTTCTTTTTATATATATTTTTTCATTCTTCAAGTCTTCATTTGTCGATTATTTTCTCGTTATATAAGAAAAATTCGATCATATGGCTTGTTAAATGTCTCACATACTCGTAAACATTTTTTCAAATTAAAAAATTTATATGAGTAAATTCGGAATAAAATCGATCACGGGCCGATAAAATTTCTTCGTGAATACTTGTAAAGTTCAAGTTTTTCCTGCGCTAAGAATTCGAGTTTTGTATAAAGCCCTTTGAATGGTGCGGCAAATTACAAAGGGTTAACCCATAAATCCACCTCCAAAAATGAAAGGTCTGTGCCCACTGGTATGACCCCAGGAAATAATTAAATTTAAATATATATAAATACCTCTTGCAATGAAGAAGTCAAGGGACGAAAACAAAACCTCCTTATTTCTATATTCCTTCTACCTTCACCACTTCACCACTCTGTCCACTGGTCAACTAAATGTAAACAAAGTGGCTGGTGTCAACCGGGTAAGTTAAATAAAAAAAAAAGTTCTATAAGGCCTTCCCTATCACTCTTCTTGTTGATTGCAAGGAAATTTTGTTCGCCTTTTCATTTTATCTCTTTTAGTACTACACAGATAACGGTTTTAAGTTTTTAGTACACCTACCCTTATGCATTGCCAACAATCTTTTCTTTCTGGCTACCTAAAAAGATTGAAGGAAATTTCTATCGTGGTTTCATTCCCTTCTCTCAAATTTGTTATTCTCTAACTGTTAAGTTTGTTACGCATGCGCATTTAAGGGACTTCTCTCAGCAGCAATTATATCGAACTTCTTTACTCTACCTGAGAAATTAACTATTCGTTTCAACCATCGAACAGCTGATTCTACTGTGCCTGCCCACTTTAATTGTTTAACAATTTGACTATATACAGCTATCCTGCTTATGCAGTTTAGTTCTGTTTCATCTGCGCCGATTATTAATTTTTCAAATCAGCTGATCGCTCAACTCGGCTGACTCGACTTGCTTGCTGCGGTTCGATTTTTGGCTAGCTCGTCAGGCCCGCGGCTTGGCTTATTGTTAGTGCCGCCTGCATTATGTCAGCTGGTATTCGTGCCGCGACCAAATTAACCGGCATTTGAATTATGAACACAAAATATCGATAATAGATATTCTGTGATTATGAAGCTACATATTTATAAAGTATAACAGTAGAAAGGACCCCGCACAATTCGTATGGAAAATGGCTTTCGGCCAAATTAGCTGAAATTTTGCACAGAGGTAGCTTTCAGCTCACTGATGAAAAGTCTCAATGGGCGCAACCCCCAAAAATCAAACCCCGATCCCCCACGCCCCCCCGAAGTCTCAATATATACCAAAATCACATTATGATGAAAATCAGTTCAAAACAGATGTATTCATTTGAAACTTCGCACAGTGGTAGCTTTCAGCATGCTGGTCAAAAGTCTCAAAGGGCGTAACCCCCAAAAATCAAGCCCGCACCCCCACGCCCCCCCCAAGTCTCAATATATACCCCAAATCACATTATGATGAAAATCAGTGCAAGAGAGATGTATTTATTTGAAACTTCGCAAAGTGGTAGCTTTCAGCATGCTGGTCAAAAAACCCCCAAAAATCAAACTCTCACCCCCCCCCCCCCCCCCCCCCCAAGTCTCAATATATACCCCAAATCACATTATGATGAAAATCAGTGCAAGAGAGATGTATTTATTTGAAACTTCGCAAAGTGGTAGCTTTCAGCATGCTGGTCAAAAGTCTCAATGAGTGCAACCCCTTATATCCAACCAAATCCAACCAACCCAGTCGCAAAATATACAGGGTGATCCAAAAGTATGGAAACGGCTAAATAACTTTCGAGGAATGCATTTTGGAGAAAAAAGTTGTAGGCAAAAGTTTTAGGAATTTTCCCCAGCTATTCAATGGTGACCATATATTTGACCTTGACCGTGGCCTTGAAGGTCATTTCAAGGTCAAGTTGACTTTTTTAAATTGGAACCCTTATTTTTGACCACGGAAATGGAAAGAGCGGACAATTTTACGTCCAATTATGACCTTGACCATGACATTGAAGGTCATATCAAGGTCAAAATGGCTCTTTAAAGAGGAACCTGCATTGATACTGCGGAATTGCAAAGAGTGGAAGTTTTGCGTCCAAATGTGACCTTGACCACAACCTTGACCTTTAACATGACCTTGGCAATGACCTTGAAGGTTATATCAAGGTCAAGGTGGTTTTTTGAAGGGGAATCCATGTTTTTAACCACGGAAATGGAAAGAACCATTTCCGTGGTCAAAAACATGGTTTCCTCTTCAAAAAACCACCTTGACCTTGATATAACCCTCAAGGTCATTGACAAGGTCATGTTAAAGGTCAAGGTTGTGGTCAAGGTCACATTTGGACGCAAAACTTCCACTCTTTGCAATTCCGCAGTATCAATGCAGGTTCCTCTTTAAAGAGCCATTTTGACCTTGATATGACCTTCAATGTCATGGTCAAGGTCATAATTGGACGTAAAATTGTCCGCTCTTTCCATTTCCGTGGTCAAAAATAAGGGTTCCAATTTGAAAAAGTCAACTAGACCTTGAAATGACCTTCAAGGCCACGGTCAAGGTCAAATATAAGGTCATCATTGAATAGCTGGGGAAAATTCCTAAAACTTTTGCCTACAACTTTTTTCTCCAAAATGCATTCCTCGAAAGTTATTTAGCCGTTTCCATACTTTTGGATCACCCTGTATATTTTGCGACTGGGTTGGTTGGATTTGGTTGGATATAAGGGGTTGCACTCATTGAGACTTTTGACCAGCACGCTGAAAGCTACCACTTTGCGAAGTTTCAAATAAATACATCTCTCTTGCACTGATTTTCATCATAATGTGATTTGGGGTATATATTGAGACTTGTGGGGGGGGGGGGGGGGCGTGGGGGGTGAGGGTTTGATTTTTGGGGGTTGCGCCCGTTGAGACTTTTGACCAGCATGCTGAAAGCTACCACTGTGCGAAGTTTCAAATAAATACATCTCTCTTGCACTGATTTTCATCATAATGTGATTTGGGGTATATATTGAGACTTGGGGGGGGGGGGGGGGGGGGGCGTGGGGGGTGAGGGTTTGATTTTTGGGGGTTACGCCCTTTGAGACTTTTGACCAGCATGCTGAAAGCTACCATTGTGCGAAGTTTCAAATGAATACATCTGTTTTGAACTGATTTTCATCATAATGTGATTTTGGTATATATTGAGACTTCGGGGGGGCGTGGGGGGTCGGGGTTTGATTTTTGGGGGTTGCGCCCATTGAGACTTTTCATCAGTGAGCTGAAAGCTACCTCTGTGCAAAATTTCAGCTAATTTGGCCGAAAGCCATTTTCCATACGAATTGTGCGGGGTCCTTTATTAGGATGTCTGATTTTTCTCTTGCTAGATTAAGCTTAAGCAACAAAAAGAAAATTCCAGCGGGAAAAATCGCAGAATTTCAATTTTTACATTTTCCCTTGTATCCCTTAAGCCCTATAGAGGCAAAAAAATTATTTTCTAGAATACGGCTCCCTGGATTGGGATTTTTGGTTAAATCGACTCTATGTATGATAATTAGATGATTCTAGGCAAAAAATAGAAAAGTCTAGAGGAAAAAATTGGAGAATTTCAAATTTTACATCCTAAAGCTCAATTCAAGTTTTTGTGAAGAGCTTTCAAAGCACTTTTCTTTGGAACGAAATTGGGATCGATACCTGACGGAAACAGTTCGAACTAAAATCGAAAACTCACGTCAAATTGGTTCCTTGGAGGGGGGAAATGTCATCCCCGGGCAGAAGAGTCACCGTGAGACGAAAGATGACATCAAGTTTTGACGGCGCTGCTGTTTTCGCTGCCTCTGTGTCTCTCGGGCGCTCTGCAATTTGGGGGGCCACCTCCGGAGAATTTCGTGCGAATCGCGAGACCTAGGCCGCGCTTGAGGCGGAGTGTTGTGCGTAATTTATATATAAATGTCTGAGGAAGGTTTCCTTGTTTTCTTCCGCTGCTGGTGATCCGGGAGGGGAGAAAGATTGCTTCGCGGTCGCGATTTCACAACAACCCGACGTGCAGCGGACCTGCAAGAGTGCCCCCGAACGCGAAACAAAGAAGTGGATCTGGACAAAAGGGAAACAGTAACATTAATAACAATAAAAGCCCTTCAGGAGTTTCTGATTTCAGTTTCGTATGTTTATGTGGTGAGAATATTTGTAAAAAATAAGAACATAAATAAAGGATAGTCCTCCTCGACAATTTGCGGCTCTGGCGAGAGAGCCCCAAAACAAATCGATTTACAGACGAGACATTAAAACGAAAACTTTCTTCTGTGCGGTACGGCAGCACAAAAAATAATAAGTTCACCGCTGCAGCTGGAAGAGAACGGAACTCGGGAGGGCACAAAATATTGTAAACGTTTTTCACGTTATATTATTTATTTATATACATACATTTCCTTTTTTCCGTCAAATCCCCGAACTTTAAGCAGGAAACAAACTGCTAAGAAACCTGAAAATCCGTTGATGTTTCTCCAGAAGTAAAGATCACTAGACTCCTTAAGGTCACACCGCAGGGTCATTTTGTAGCCGTCTTCGAGAGACCCTAGAAATTGGGAAAAGTAAACTTCAGATCGACTCCAGGACAAATATAAATAATATGAGTTGATAGACATTTTCGAAAATCTTACTTCGAAAAGAATTTAAAGTTGTTGCCGAAATTGTTTTTGGAGGAGACAAAACGATGTAATTCTTATTTTTATAATTTATATTTAATCGTACCTTTTATTATATTTTTATTAAGTTGTTTTTATCGGTATGTTCTGAATACATTTCGATTTGCAGTGAAGGTCGTATTTCGAAATGGGAAATTGCTTAAAACGTTCAACAGCCGACGATATTTCTCTCCTGAGGGGCACCGAGCCCGGAAGGGAGTCGTCCTCTGAACAGCTAGGACCCGTTCTACCTTCGTACTCGGTAAGTTCTATAATAAAATAAAACCAAAAAAAAAAAAAAAAAATTTAGAGCATTTTATAGAAAACAGAGTACTGTTGCAATTTACAATATTTTTTAAAATTTACGATTTTTTTTTTAATTTACGATATTTTGTTTTTTTTATTTTTTTGCTCTTGCAATCTGCGAAATTTTCATGTTATAACACTTGGTAGTAATCAAAACGAAAGGTGATGATGGAACTCACGCAAGCCAAAAGAACAAATACCGTTTCCGAGCTACAGGGTGATTATTAAATTCAATTTTTTTTGTCGGAAGTCTTTGTATTAATATCTTTTATTTTTATTTTTGTTTAAAATTTTCATTGCCACGTCAAGCGACGCCGCGTGAAGCGGCCTATGACTCTGTGCCTGGCATTTTGGCTTGGCAATGAACGTGTTAAATAACTTTTATCTACTCACTAACCCTTCACTAGACTCGTTAAAGAATGTAAAGAATAATTTGGTGAATTATTTTTATTTGATATCAAAATGATCCCCAAAGTGTCGATAGAAAACGCCGCAGGGCAGATTCGGCATGCTTATCCGGCTATACCCTTTAAATTTTCTCTTTTATTTTCGGATAGTGTATTTTGTTAATAATGCTTTGGTGTCGGATTTGTGTCGCTGTGATAATTAAAAAAATATATATTAACAAAATATGAAGGTAGTTTACCATTACAAATTTTAATTTAATAATCGTCCTGTATCTCGGAAATGGTCAACATTGCTCCCATCGAGTTATATCATTTTTTATTTAGCTAGGTGGCCAATCACTAAGGAAATTACCTGTATTAACATTTACGATATTTTTTAAATCTACGTTATTTTGTTTTTCTGGAACACAGCTCGTTATATATATATATATTTTGTTATCGTAAAACAGCTGCCACCCGTATTCTATCCGTCGCCATCTGTGAGCCGTCCAGCAGCACATCTCACCGAGGAGGAGCAAGTGAAGCTGGCGAAGCGGATTGACCTGATCCAACATCTTCCGATCGGACCCTACAATGGTAGCAAAAAATCCCGCGAGTGCGTCATTTGCATGGTAGAATTTTCTGTTGGTGACGCAGTCCGATGCCTGCCGTGCCTCCACATCTATCACGTGGGCTGCATCGATGATTGGCTGATGCGAAGTCTCACGTGCCCCACGTGCATGGAGCCCGTCGATGCGGCTCTACTCGCCAGCTACGAGACCACCTGAGACCTAACGTAATCACTTAGGACCCACAGCGGAAACAATCGCATCAATCTCTTATCTCTTTTATTTTATTTTTTATTTTTTTATATATAAATACGTAAATATATTTGTAAACTACTTGGCGTCGGAAGATCGTAGGTTCTTTGTTCTAATAGTAGGTTTTTGAAAATTTTGAAAAAAATCAAAAGAAATATAACCGATTAAAGTTGAAAATTAAGATTTGTTTTTGAATACGCGTCTCTTTCAAAGTTTGTATAAAATCCGTATAAAGAAATTGCGATGTTGATGATTTTATGGATCGTTGATCGCTTACTATTATTTTCTTATATATGTATAAAACAAAAAAGTGTATAGAACTTTGTTTCTTTTTTTTTAATTTTTCTTAACCATCACTGTAAATTCTCATAATATAATCAAAATAATTTTATCGTAATTTATTTTTGAATTTTTGAAAATTGAAAAAAAAAATGAAATTATACAAAAATAAAACTATTACGTAAATTATTTTATATCATCCGTACCCATAAATGAAAAACAAAAAATATCGTAACCGCCAAAAACAAAATTTTTCTAAATATTCTTAAAACAAAACAAAAACAAAAAATTGACCTAAGTAAATAATACATCTGTTTCGTCACAATACGGATTAACGATAAAAGTATGATTTAATCTACGGGTTCGATATGGGAAAAAAGGGCAAATCTACAAAAATAAAACATAAAAACTAAAGAGTAATAAGAAATTGTTTCAGTTTTGCTTTTGTATAAAACATTAAAATATTTAAAAACTACCTTAATAATAATAATAAAAACAAAATATTTTTTAGGGGTTTGTCGGATAATCCTGCACTTTTAGAATAGTCAAAATCGAAAAGAAAAAGCAAAATCTACAGACACACGCAATCACAAAGTTTTCAATCAAATTACAATATAAAAATAAAATATAATACTAATTATAAATTTAAAAACTAAAGATGAAAATTTGAAAGGAAATCATAAAATAAATAAAAATACATAAAGAATAAGCATTTGGCCTGAGGCACTTGTTTGTAAACTGTGATTTAAACAATAAGTCTTGACGAAAAAAAAAAATAAAATAAAATAAAATATTAATCTAATATATAAAAATAAAATATTTTAGGACAAACGGAGAAATAAAATTCGAATTGTTTTGAGAAATAAAAATACACTTGCGATTAGTCCTACAAAATATAAAATATATAGAGTCATGAGTGGGACGCTAAAAATGCCACTCTCCTTCAAAAAGGTATAAATATTTTTTGTAAAACATCAGTCTCACCTGAGGATGCAATGGGGCTTATTGGTACATATATATATATATATATATATATAATATAAATAGACTAATTATAAATAAATGTAAATATAAAGGAGGTATTAAGACGTATCACGTGATTACACACTACACTAAGATGTGACGCTAAAAAATAAATAAATGTTATTCTAAATTAAAATTTTCACTTATCATAACCCAAAAATTGAAATGCTAAATGTGATAAAATATAAAAATCGAAATTCTGTGGCTTTTTCCCCAGGACTTTTCTATTTTTTGGCTAGAATCATCTAGCTATTTTACTAGGAGTCGATTTAGCCAAAAAAAAACCTGATCTGGGGAGCCCTATTTTAGAAAATAGTTTTTACTGTTTTAGGGCTTAAAAAATACGCGGGAAAATGTAAAAACTGAAATTCTGTGATTTTGATGGCTCATATCAAGGGGTATCAGTTTAATATTTTTTTTTTTAATAATTGTGTTAAGTTTTTTTAATATATTTTTTTTTGTGATTACTACTCATGAATTGTACTTTCAGGAATAAAAAATTCAGCTTCGTTACACGAACAAAAGTTACAAAAAAATTGTCAAGAATGAAAATTTTACATTCGAGCCGGTCAGTCTTGAATTTTCAACTTTAAATTAAAAATCTAAAGATCCCATAGTTTCTAGGTAATTTTAAAAACTCCGCGAGACTCTAAGCTTTCATAAAAATCTAAAAAAAAAATGGTACTTAATAGGGTATTATTGGCTACAATCAGCCCTTAAAATTATTGCTAAAATTAAAAATTATGATTTTACACAACATCAATCCTAAGGTAATGCCTATGTACATTAAATTTTAAATACTGGGAAGTTTATGAGATCGCTGATTCTGAACAAAAATACTATAAAAATATTAAATATGTATTCTCAAAATTCGTAGGCAAATATTGAGCAGAAGTGACGTTTTCATAGGACTCTCCCAAATTCAAAAATATTAATATGCAATATGAACCAATATTTTAGATTTGTAACAAAAATTTTAATTTCTACACTCTATGGTTCAAAATATTCCTTCGGGACGTATCCTAATTTTATTTTTCGTGGAAAGGTAAACACGTTTATTTAGCCCGGATAAAATTTCAGAAATTAGAAATAATTTTAAAACCATTTCACGATTTTTCCATTTTCCCTCAAAACGGGTAAAACTATCAATGAAAAACGTTTTTTTTATTCTCGGCACAATTTATAAGTTTAACACGTTCACGCCGGCGCGTACCACGGGTGCCCGCACTAGACTGCCTCATCGGGCGGCGCGTACCATAGGTGGCTTACATCAGCTTTGCGTAACACATAATAAATAAAACTATTATGTCTTCATAAACGAATAGTAAAAGGAAACTGCGCTTTTGAAGTTTTGCTAAACAACATTTTGTGCAAGGCGCCGCAAGATAAAAAAAAAATACTATTTTAACTGCCGCCCGATAAAGTGAAATACAAAAAACTGCGCCGGCGTCAACGTGTTAATATAAAATTTGGGTATTTGATGTAAGGATGCTGACGCAAAAATGTTATATTCCACCACATAACCAAGAGGATAGCTTATTTAGTCATGAAGTTTATTTATTTATTATTTTCGTTTAGTGATTCTGGTAGGCAGGAAATTTCTAAGAATGAAATATTGAAATCGAATTTATTTTTATAAGTTTTTATTGCTTAAAGGTGTATAATTCTCACAGGTTTCCTTGATAATTCATTTTTTGTTTTTTCTTTAATACTAAAATGTACAACAAATTCTTGCTGTATAAAACATAAAAATTGTTGCTTCTTAGAATTTTTAAAGGTTTACATAAAATATCTTTTCCATAACTAGCTCCGAGTTCGAGATCTGTATTAAATTAATTTTTTCGTTTGAATTTTCTTCAGTATTGCTAAAAGCAAATAAGTAATTTTTTTACTTCCATAGTAATTTTTAAAATGTTATACCTTTACATTTTGTTGAGTAATTTTTTTTTTTTTTTGCCTATGGAATTAATTTTTATTTTTTTTATTTTTTTTTTTTAACAATTAATCAGTCTGAAAAAGCATAAAATTAATTTTGCAGCTGCATAACTATTCGCCGAAGTGTCTTTTTTTTTGTTTTGTTAATTTATTCTTATTATTACTATTTTATTATTATTTTTATTTCTTTTTTTTTTTTTTTTAATAATAAAACAGCATAACCAAAAAGGTTGTGATGAAACAAATCAAATTCTAAATTTTATAAGGTTTTGATGGAAATTTGTTTGTGCTTCAAATTTGATTTCTGTTTCATTTCTTTTGTTTTTTTTTGTGCATTCTTTGTTCATTCGAACTTTAACAATAAAATCGAATTTTTCTAAACCCACCCTTGCCCCCTAAAATACTGGAAACATTGAGCTATGCTCCTTTTTTTAAATAAGGCTTTTATCGCACTTTAAATTAAGAAGAGAAACTGCTAATATACAAAAATACTATACGAAAAATGTTCATACTTTTTAATAAGGAAAATTAACCGAGATTTTATTTTTAAAATAAATTAATTCGATATATAATTTACTGTACAAGAAAAAAGAAATAGTAAAATTAAGTAATTCACAAAATTATTTACTATTTACTATATCTTTTTTTTTTTTTAATTTTAAGCCCCTTCCATACTGATGACTTTTTGTTCAGACCCTCACTTAAGTTTTTATTTCGATGCAGTGGCATGTACAAAACTTATAATATATTTGATTAAGTTTTAGAATTTATTAAAAAAAAAACAATTTCTTCTAAGAGAATTTCAAACGAAAGAAACAAATTTGTCACACTAATTTCAAAATTTCACTGAACAAAAAGTCACAGTGGGTTTATTAAGACTTTTTTTTTAAAGTTTTTCTTTTTTTCTTTATTTTATATATATATGTATATATATATATATTATTTTTTTTATCTTTAGAATGCTTACACAAATAAATTGGAAAAAAGAAAACGCAAACAGGAATTCAGGACATAGTCCCCCTAACTACCCAAGGACTAAATTTAAGATTGTGACTAAAAGTCACCCTTACACGACAGAATAAATTAAAAGTTTCTGAAATAAATCGTAACTAGTAGAAGGACTAGTTTGAGCAATATGTCATTTTATGTTGCTGTTTTATCTTACATTTATGATCCTACGTCAAAATTAAATACCTTTTTGCTATAAACAAATACAAGCTATAAATTTTGTTGTGATTCATTTGTTGTCCCATTTTCTTGTTTTATATTATTTACAAAAAGACAGCGGTTTTATTTTTAATTTCTTCACTACCTTTTAAAGAGTCTAACTAAATTATTAAGTTTTGTGTTCTACTTTTGTATTTTTCTCTTATATTCGAGAAGCAAACTGTAGTAAAAAGTGAGAATCAACAGATCTTTTTTTTGCATTTTTTTTCTTTTATGCGTTTTGTTTTAAATAACAAAATAATAATAATTCAAATATATAAATTTTGTCCCCTTGGACATATAGCGAAAAAGAAAAGAAAAAATAATTACATAAAGTAGTACTTAATACAAACATTAAATTCATAGTAATTGCTATGACTTCTCTTTATTTAATGTTAATTCGTAAGCTATTCCGCCCCATTCTAACTTATAAACTCGGGTCCTCCATCGTATCGCTGGATTCCAGAGGGCGTGCAAAAATAAATATGGTCCGCTCAGCTCACGAAAGAGCCATCCGATAACAAAATCAAATTTGCTAAAAGGTAATGATCCATTCTGCAGAATAAGAAAAAAAGGCAATCATTAAAAATCATTATATATGTCCCTGCGAGTGTTTAAGAAATTTAGTGGCCACTAATGCGAGTATTCAGTTTCTTAAATATGAAGGCAGATTTGATGAATGGCAATACAAAGAAAAATACAAATTTTCTTTTAGAAAGTTCGATATGTATGTTTTCAGTTCTTAAAATATTGTATCATTTAAATGAATTTTCGTATGAAAAAAAAAAAACATTTAAAAAAACGCCCAATAAATAAAAACCCGATCCGGGCAGCCCTATTTTTGCCTACATACGGTTTACGAAATACAAGCACAAATGTAAAAATTGAAATTCTGCGATTTTTTCCTCTTGACTTTTCTGATTTTTGCCTAGAATCATCTAGTTATTTTGCTTAGAGTCGATTTAGACAAAAAACCCGATCCGGGCAACCCTATTTTAGAATATAGTTTTTTTGCCTCTACAGGGCTTAAGAAATACAAGGGAAAAGGTATAAATTTAGATTCTGGGATTTCTTCCTCTGAATTTTTTTGTTTTTGGCCGAGAATTATCTAGTAATTTTACTTAGAGTCGAGTTAGCCAAAAAACTCGATCCGGGCAGCCCTATTTTAGAAAATCATTTTTTTGCCTCTACAGGGCTTAAGAAATACAAGGGAAAAATGTAAAAACTGAAATTCTGCGATTTTTTCCTCTAGAATTTTCTGTTTTCTTTCTAGAATCATCTAGTTATTTTACTTAGAGTCGATTTAGCTAAAAACCCCGATCCGGGGAGCCCTTTTTAGAAAATAATTTTTTTACTTGGATATGGCTAAAGAAATCCAAAGAAAAATTAAAAAGTTAAATTTTGCGATTTTTTCCTCTAGACTTTTCTGTTTTTGGCCTAGAATCATCTAGTTATTTTATTTAGAGTAGATTTAGCCAAAAATCCAGATCAAGACAGCTCTATTTTAGAAAATAATTTCGTTGCCCATACAGGGTTTAAGAAATACATGGGAAAATGTAAAAATTGAAATTCTGCGATTTTTACCTCTGGACTTTTCTGTTTTTTTAAACACACAAAATAAGGAGATATCAAAACTGCTTAAAAAGCTATATAAAAATTTTAAAAAGTAGTTTACTTACTTGAACAATGGAAAGTAATATCCAATCAGATAGGAACCACATCAGAATATGGATGAGATAAAACACAAGCGAGTCCCAGTTGAAGAGGAGCGAAACCGCCCAAGAGGCGAACGCGCCAACGACGAAACATTCGGACATCGGTTCCAGAAGAATCGTCGTCGGCACCATCGCGACGCGCAGCTTCGCCCAGCGTGTGAGACGCGCCTGGAAGCTGCTTATGTTGCAGATTCCGGAATTCTGCCAGGCCGGCTGGCTGCTTATCCTCATCTTCCAGCCGCGATCGGTGAGGGATTTCGCTATGAAGAAGTCCTCGGCTAGATAGCACCCGAACGATTTGATCCCGCCGATCTCGTCGATGAGGCCCTTTCTTAACAAGCACGACATTCCCGTGTGGCAGTTGATCCCCAGAAAATCGGCACACAAATAAATCCGGGATTGTACCGTCCCGAAAAATATCTGCGCTTAGTAAAGAGAGATTTTTGGATTTGTTAAAAATTTATATGCATTTTTATTATACATTTAATTACGTAAAGAGTTGTTAAAGAATGCAGCTTTTTTGGAATTTCTTAGTACCTGTGCATACATTCGTGACGTATTAAAGAATAATGCGCCAAACAACAACAACAAATTGCATAAACGAATTAAACGAAATCAACTTAATTTTTCTTGTTTCGATTGTTTTTAAAACGTATTATAGAATTAACCGGCTAAAATAGCGTTTACTACTGTGAACAAAAAGTAAAGCCAATTTTGTTGAATTTGAAAGAATAAATAAAAATTTTCAAAGTTATAAACAAATTGGCTTTACTTTTTGATCACAGTAGTAATTCGTAAATACTTATCACCACTCAAATTTTCGGATTTTAATTTTTGGATGATGATATCGAATTGTACGTAAGTAAAATTAATGCCAAAATTTTTATTCCACTGGGACTTTCTTCAAGTATGTCATAAAATTTGTCGAGATAACGATTTTAAACTTTATTTAATTGTGTAATTAATGATTCGGCTGCCTTAAACAAAATTTAAAATTTTGCGTTCCTTTCCTTAATATTTCAAGTTTTCAATTTCGAATGAGAATTTTTAAAAAACAAATTGTTCACTGGAAAACCAATGGCCAAGGGTTGGTTGATTATCAAACATGTTATCATGTATTTACCATATATCCAAAAATATAACTTTAAAATATTAAAGGATTCCATGCAGTAGTTTTCTTTAAAAAAAAATCACCTTAGTGGTACCCTTTAATTATAATGCAAGAGAATTCAAAAAGGCTTCATTGAATGTCTTGAATTCCAGAGGAATGCATTCCTCAATATTTTTTGAGGAACTGGAATTCATCTAATTCTATTCTCAACCTTCGAAAGAAATCTCACTGCAGCTTTGAAGATTTTAATTTATACGAATGCACCTCAGAAAAAACGCATTCTTTAACAACTCTGATATCGCACTTCAATAAAAAGAATCGATTTCACTTGAATCGGCTAACGAAAAGAACTTCTTTTCAAAAGCTGAAATGCTACGAAAATGTGTGTCTTTGATAGTCGAATTGAGCAAAATCTACTTCTATAAGAAGGCTTTTAATTAGTATTATTTAAGTTATTTATTTATTGATTTCTAGGCGCTGAGGTTTACCTTCTCGAAAGAAGCCGCAAAACCTTCACGATCACAGGTAAATGGCATTTGATGTACAAGACCAATTTTATCGGTCATAGTTTGAACCATGTCTAGGAGAGTATCTTCTTTCACTGGAATAAAGTATAAAAAAAAAATCTATTAAAATTACAAGAAATTATATAGAGGGAAGGGCTTTCGAAGGATCTGGGAAACTCGTTGGAAGGGCTTACGAAGAGTTTGGGATGGGACTTCGAAGGGCTTAGGAAAGATCCTTTGGCTTTATATTTTTCAGCAGAATATAACAAAAAAAAAAAGGGAATATTTAAGGCGAAAATTTACAAATTATAAGAACATCAGCAAAACTCTGAAGAAGAGTAAAGGAAGGGCTTCGAAAGTCCTCTGGAATGGGTCTTAAACGTTTAATTATGAGGAATTTAAAAATCTCGAATAATACCTTATAAGAATTTTAATTTTTACAATTTTAATCATAAGAATAGAAAGTCATTTTTGGTGAAATTGAAATTTAATGCTATTTTTATAAATTTAAACATTATAACTAAAATATTCCCTTAGGAAGGGTTCAGGAAGAACTAAAGAACAAAAAACTGCAAATCCTCTTACTATATGGATTTAAGAATTTGTTTAAATCTACTTACTTTTAATTCCACTATCTGATATCATAATAAGTTCGTATTTGGCAGCTTCGTAACCTGGATTCATGTTATTTATCTTTGGATTGACGCCAACGTTCGAGCCCCCGATGAACAATTGTGCATCAATTTGCGGATATTTATCGAGCAGCTTTTCGACAATTTCAACGGCAGGATCGTGCTTGTCTTCTATACAAAAAAGGAGCTCATACTGCAAAATAGATTTAACTTGAATCTCCTTGTTCCACACATTTCGCTGGATTTAATGCTTCATATATTTTCATTTTACATAAAACATGGACACTTTCTTACCACTGGATAATTCATTGTAAAAAATGTTTCTAAATTATGCGATAGATTCGGATCAACACCCATCAAAGGTTTCAAAATTGATACCGCCGGCAGCGGAGTCTCTCGCTGCAGAGATGTCTTTTTGTGCAGTCTGTATTTACTGGAAAAATTTAATATTAAAATTATTTATTGAAAACCAACAACTTTAGCGAATTTTAGGAAAATTATAGAAGGAGCAAATTTATAAAATTGTTGGATAAGGACATTTTCTTCATCACATTTTTTTTTTCCTGCGTACGCTTATACAACTATTTCATTTATCTTTAATTTAGTCCAAAATCCAGCACGAGATGATTTTTTTAATTTGTACAGAGGGAGCTAATTCATAAATAATCTTGTTGTTGGCTAGAATTAATTATTTTATTTCCAGCCGATCTAGCCAAAAAAAACCAGCCCAAGGAGCCCTTTTTACGAAAATAATTGTTTTAAATTTTACAGAGCGAGTTAATTCAAAGATAATCCAAATATTAGAAATCTTGAAAATTCCTTCAGCACTTTTCTAGTTCTCGGCTAGGATTATTTAGTTATTTTATTTCCAGCCGATCTAGCCCAAAAAACCAGCCTGGAAAGCCCTTTATACGAAAATAATTCTTTTAAATTTTACAGAGCGAGTTAATTCAAAGATAATCCAAATATCAGAAATCTTGAAAATTCCTTCAGCACTTTTCTAGTTCTTGGCTAGAATTACTTAATTATTTTACTTCCAGCCGATCTAGCCCAAAAAACCAGCCTGGAGAGCCCTTTATACGAAAATAATTCTTTTAAATTTTACAGAGCGAGTTAATTCAAAGATAATCCAAATATCAGAAATCTTGAAAATTCCTTCAGCACTTTTCTAGTTCTTGGCTAGAATTACTTAATTATTTTACTTCCAGCCGATCTAGCCCAAAAAACCGGCCTGGAGAGCCCTTTTTACGAAAATAATTGTTTTAAATTTTACAGAGCGAGTTAATTCAAAGATAATCCAAATATTAGAAATCTTGAAAATTCCTTCAGCACTTTTCTAGTTCTCGGCTAGGATTATTTAGTTATTTTATTTCCAGCCGATCTAGCCCAAAAAACCAGCCTGGAAAGCCCTTTATACGAAAATAATTCTTTTAAATTTTACAGAGCGAGTTAATTCAAAGATAATCCAAATATCAGAAATCTTGAGAATTCCTTCAGCAATTTTCTACTTCTTGGCTAGAATTACTTAATTATTTTACTTCCAGCCGATCTAGCCCACAAAACCAGCCTGGAGAGCCCTTTATACGAAAATAATTCTTTTAAATTTTTCAGAGCGAGTTAATCCAAAGATCATCCAAATATCAGAAATCTTGGAAATTCCTTCAGCACTTGTCTAGTTCTTGGCTAGAATTATTGAGTTATTTTATTTCCAGTCGCTCTAGCCCAAAAAACCGGCCTGGAGAGCCCTTTTTACGAAAATAATTCTTTTAAATTTTACAGAGCGAGTTAATTCAAAGATGATCCAAATATCAGAAATCTTGAAAATTCCTTCAGCACTTTTCTAGTTGTTGGCTAGAATTACTTAATTATTTTATTTCCAGCCCATCTAGCCCAAAAAACCGGCCTGGAGAGCCCTTTTTACGAAAATAATTCTTTTAAATTTTACAGAGCGAGTTAATTCAAAGATAGTCCAAATATTAGAAATCTTGAAAATTCCTTCAGCACTTTTCTAGTTCTTGGCTAGAATTACTTAATTATTTTACTTCCAGCCGATCTAGCCCAAAAAACCAGCCTGGAGAGTCCTTTTTACGAAAATAATTCTTTTAAATTTTACAGAGCGAGTTAATCCAAAGATCATCCAAATATCAGAAATCTTGAAAATTCGTTCAGCACTTTTCTAGTTCTTGGCTAGAATTATTGAGTTATTTTATTTCCAGTCGATCTAGCCCAAAAAACCGGCCTGGAGAGCCCTTTTTACGAAAATAATTCTTTTAAATTCTACAGAGCGAGTAAATTAAAAAATAATCCAAATATTAGAAATCTTGAAAATTCCTTCTTGGCTAGAATTATTTAGTTACTTTATTTCGAACCGATTTAGTCAAAAAACCGGCTATTTAGGGTTGTGATAAACAAAATTAAGTTTATATTGTCTCATAAAAGGCAGTTGGGGCCGTAGTACGAAATGACTAAATTTTTATGAGCTGCAAGATAAAAATTCCCGGTTGATAAGAAATTCGCTGATGAGTGTTCGCTGTTACGCATAAAAGAGTGAGTCACTGATGGGAATTTCTGTGGAATGAAAGGGATTGTTTGTTGGTTTTTGCTGGGTTTTTGGAGGGTTTCTAGGGTAATCTAAATTTATTTTAAGAATATTTACCCGTAGCTGATCGCTAGGACGTGAATCAGCCACTTGCCGCACCAGAAGACGAAGAAGAAAACTGCAAAGCCGTAGAGGGTGTAAATCATAGGTGACATGTTACGCGAAATATATTTATTAATTTTTTATATATCCCCTCGATTGTTTTATAATTTGTACAAAACAATTTCGAAAGGTTGTCGATGAAAAAATTCCTCGTCGTCCGGTCCAAAAGATGAAAATCGCCGGCACCTTCTACAGCAGGAAAATTCTGTTGTTTTTCGTTTATTCGTTCACTGTTCGGATGTTGAAAACGTGCTTTTTACTATATTTTATACTATTATTAATATTAATTTCTGTTGATCCTCCACCTCCGCCCCAATCCCAACCACCCTCACAAAAATAACAGCTTCTAATTGTCGGAATTGTGGGAATAATTGAATTTATTAATTTATTATATTTAGATAATATTCGATAATCGCGTTTATGGCCGTTAAATTTTCGTATTCGACCGCGCTTTCGACGATTATTAAAGAATCGACTAGAATTTTCGATAAATTGCAAATTTCGAAATTTTAACATGCACCAGAAACGTGTCATCAAGACTTAATCCGGGAATTAATTAAAATTAGGCGCTCCTTTAACGCGGTGGGGTGATTTTTATATAAATCCAGTGTTCAATAATAAAATTGTACCTTTAAAATGTTATTTCGTTAAAATAATACCACCAAAAACTCACTGTAAAATTATTTATATATAATTTATATTTTTTTTATTACATAGGTATTTTTTTTATAAAACTATTTAAAAGATTTTTAATTTTATTTAGAACTGTTTACACTTTTTCTTCTCGTTTTTCTCAATTTATTTCTTTGATTTCTGGTCCCAAGAGACAAAAAATTATTTTTCTGCTCTAATCCTCCAAATAAACAAATTAATCAAAAATCTCACCACACTATCAGGGACACAAAAAACAAATAAAAGATCTCATCACAAAATCACGGTCTCATCGAATTCAACACAAAAAAATTCATATATATAATTTGATATAGAAAAGAAAATCATTTTTCTATCTGGTCGCATTTAAAACCCTTATATTTTTAATAACAGGGGTGCGCTTCTGTCAGCGGCGGCCGCATTCTTCGTGAGCACGGCCAAACACAAAAAACATTCAATATAAAAAGTATGAAAAAGGTAAAAATAAAATTTATTCGGCCTCCGCACTATCAAGAATTTTTATATAAATATTTTTTATATTTCTCCCGTTCGAAACGATTCACAAACGAATGTAATAAAATTCCCAGAAGGACAATTCGATGAGAAAAACACGAAAAAACTACTATATGAAGAAAAAACAAACCATCGCTTTCTGTTGTAGGCTCCGAAATTCACGTTACCGACCATCGGCGAGGAGATTGCGGGGGCCCAAACAACAAAAAATTATAAAAATAAAACAACAAAATATATATAAAAAGAAATAAAATCAAACAGCGACGACCATCCCACCAACATGGAAATATCACAAGAGTGTAAAGAGAGCAGCTCTAGAAACATCCGGACTCATAACATAATCGATTGTTGTCTCACTCCGATGTAGGGATGAAACATGATGAAATGTCAAAAAATTTAACAGTTTTAATTTTAATCGATTTTTAAAAATCGATTATTAGATCGAATAATCACTTCAGATAATCTAGAACTTACTTAAGTCGGGGAATAGGTGTAGAGGCTTCAATAAATTCAATTATTTTCTTTTTTTTCATAAATAGATTGTAGAACTATTCGAAAATATATTCTGAAAATTTCAAAACAAAATTCCACGCCGTTTAAAAGTTATAAGCGTTTCAATTAGTGTCCCTCAGTCGAACCTTTAGAGTGCGTACACGTACACGTTTTGCAACGCTCGCTTTGGTAACTTATTTTTTCTCGGAACTACTTTTTTCGAATTTGTGTACACTCTAGCTCCTACAGTTTTTCATCAATCGCTATCAAACCCAGTACATAGTTTCTTTATATAAATACGCTCTATTTGAACATCAATCCTAAACAATATCATTATTTTAACTATTTTTTTATTGCAAAAAAAGTACGAAAAAATGGTAGCAAATCATACTAAATTTTTAAATCTCTAAAAAATATTAATTTTCGATTTATTAGGAAAAATTGAATTTTAAATTAATTTATAAGAGGTTGCTACATAAAGGAGTAATTTTAAATGGAATTCCAATAATTATATAAAATACAAAATTATGTTACTAAATTATTCATTATTTTCCTTGTAGCAGATCATCCAAAATCAAATTTCAATAAAATTGAATTACGAAAATAAAAAATCGTATTAATAGTAGATTGGAAAAATGATTTTTAACGAATTTTCTCATCCCTTCGTTGACGTTTCTTCGGCTTTCGCAGAATACACGCACAAAACAAAGAAGAACAAGAAACGCAACTAGACAATATTTACAGCGGCTCTAGGATACCGCCTTAACTACGTTTCCACGAAAATATCCAAGGAATGAAACTGTTAAATTAACCATTTTTGGAGGGAATTTTGAATTACTCAACAGAATTCGTTCTTTTGCTGAGGATAATTCAACTACTTTAATATTATAATAATACTTAGCCCAGAAAACCGGCCCGAGAAGCCCATTTTAAGAAAATAAATTTTTACATTTTTACCGAGAGCTCATTCAAAGAAGATTCGCATATTAAAAAATCTCGAAATTTTCCTCAGCAATGTTTCGTTTTATGGCAAGAATAATTTAGTTATTTTACTTAGAGTCGATTTAGGCAAAAGCTTGATCCGGCTAGCCCTATTTTAGAAAATAATATTTTTGCCTGGATAGGGCTCGAAAAATACAAGGGAAAATGTAAAAATTGAAATTCTGCGATTTTTTCCTCTAGACTTTTCTGTTTTTTGCCTAGAATTATCTAGTTATTTTACTTAGAGTCGATTTAGCCAAAAATCCCAATCCAGGGAGTCGTATTTTAGAAACTAGTTTTTTTACCTGTATATGGCTGTAAAAATGCACTGAAAAATGTAAAAATTGAAATTCTGCGATTTTTTCCTCTAGACTTTTCTGTTTTTTGCCTAGAATCATCTAATTATCATACCAAGAGTCGATTTAGCCAAAAATCCCAATCCAGGGAGTTGTATTTTAGAAATTAGTTTTTTTACTTGTATATGGCTGAAAAAATGCACTGAAAAATGTAAAAATTGAAATTCTGCTATTTTTCCTCTAGACTTTTCTGTTTTTTGCCTTGAATCATCTAGTTATCATACCAAGAGTCGATTTAGTCAAAAATCCCAATCCAGGGAGCCGTATTTTAGAAACTAGCTTTTTTACCTGTATATGGCTGTAAAAATGCACTGAAAAATGTAAAAATTGAAATTCTGCGATTTTTTCCTCTAGACTTTTCTGTTTTTTGCCTAGAATCATCTAATTATCATACCAAGAGTCGATTTAGCCAAAAATCCCAATCCAGGGAGTTGTATTTTAGAAATTAGTTTTTTTACTTGTATATGGCTGAAAAAATGCACTGAAAAATGTAAAAATTGAAATTCTGCTATTTTTCCTCTAGACTTTTCTGTTTTTTGCCTTGAATCATCTAGTTATCATACCAAGAGTCGATTTAGTCAAAAATCCCAATCCAGGGAGCCGTATTTTAGAAACTAGCTTTTTTACCTGTATATGGCTGTAAAAATGCACTGAAAAATGTACAAATTGAAATTCTGCTATTTTTCCTCTAGACTTTTCTGTTTTTTTGCCTAGAATCATCTAATTATCATACTAAGAGTCGATTTAGTCGATTTTTGCCTGGATAGGGCTCGAAAAATACAAGGGACAATGTAAAAATTGAAATTCTGCGATTTTTTCCTCTAGACTTTTCTGTTTTTTGCCTAGAATTATCTAGTTATTTTACTTAGAGTCGATTTAGCCAAAAATCCCAATCCAGGGAGTCGTATTTTAGAAACTAGTTTTTTTACCTGTATATGGCTGTAAAAATGCACTGAAAAATGTAAAAATTGAAATTCTGCGATTTTTTCCTCTAGACTTTTCTGTTTTTTGCCTAGAATCATCTAATTATCATACCAAGAGACGATTTAGCCAAAAATCCCAATCCAGGGAGTTGTATTTTAGAAATTAGTTTTTTTACCTGTATATGGCTGAAAAAATGCACTGAAAAATGTAAAAATTGAAATTCTGCGATTTTTTCTTCTAGACTTTCCTGTTTTTTGCCTAGAATCATCTAATTATCATACAAAGAGTCGATTTAGCCAAAAATCCCAATCCAGGGAGTCTTATTTTAGAAATTAGTTTTTTTACTTGTACATGGCTGAAAAAGTGCACTGAAAAATGTAAAAATTGAAATTCTGCGATTTTTTCCCCTAGACTTTTCTGTTTTTTGCCTAGAATCATCTAATTATCATACCAAGAGTCGATTTAGCCAAAAATCCCAATCCAGGGAGTTGTATTTTAGAAATTAGTTTTTTTACTTGTATATGGCTGAAAAAATGCACTGAAAAATGTAAAAATTGAAATTCTGCGATTTTTTCCCCTAGACTTTTCTGTTTTTTGCCTAGAATCATCTAATTATCATACTAAGAGTCGATTTAGACAAAAATCCCAATCCAGGGAGTTGTATTTTAGAAATTAGTTTTTTTACTTGTAACGGGTCCGCCAAATAACTTTTTTTTTTTGAAAATGCTATAAAAAAAAAACTACTGAATATTTTTTCAAATTTCTTTTCTTATTTCAAATTACAATCCTTCCGGTTAATGATGGAAAATAATTTCATTCAAATGGCTGCCTCGGCTGGCCATGCAGTAGCCTACACGATCGGCTACGTGCCACACAGCCGACGCTACACTTGATGTTTTGCGCCCTGTTTTTGAAAATCGCAGTCGTTTGGCCACCTCGGAGCTGCGATTTGACACCGTTAGACTATTATTTGTGGGGTGCCGTCAAAGATAAGTGTTACGCCGACAAGCCAGAGACAATTGACGCTTTAAAGGACAATATTCGTGAAGCCATTGGTGAAATACAGCTGCACACAATCGATAATGTACTTAAAAATTGGACCGATCGTGTAGGCTACTGCATGGCCAGCGGAGGCAGCCATTTGAATGAAATTATTTTCCATCATTAACCGGAAGGATTGTAATTTGAAATAAAAAAAGAAATTTGAAAAAATATTCAGTAGTTTTTTTTTATAGCATTTTCAAAAAAAAAAAGTTATTTGGCGGACCCTGTATATGGCTGAAAAAATGCACTGAAAAATGTACAAATTGAAATTCTGCTATTTTTCCCCTAGACTTTTCTGTTTTTTGCCTAGAATCATCTAATTATCATACTAAGAGTCGATTTAGCCAAAAATCCCAATCCAGGGAGTTGTATTTTAGAAATTAGTTTTTTTACTTGTATAAGGCTGAAAAAATGCACTGAAAAATGTAAAAATTGAAATTCTGCTATTTTTCCTCTAGACTTTTCTGTTTTTTGCCTTGAATCATCTAATTATCATACCAAGAGTCGATTTAGTCAAAAATCCCAATCCAGGGAGCCGTATTTTAGAAACTAGTTTTTTTACCTGTATATGGCTGAAAAAATGCACTGAAAAATGTAAAAATTGAAATTCTGCGATTTTTTCCTCTAGACTTTTCTGTTTTTTGCCTAGAATCATCTAATTATCATACCAAGAGTCGATTTAGCCAAAAATCCCAATCCAGGCAGTTGTATTTTAGAAATTAGATTTTTTACTTGTGTATGGCTGAAAAAATGCACTGAAAAATGTAAAAATTGAAATTCTGCGATTTTTTCCTCTAGACTTTCCTGTTTTTTGCCTAGAATCATCTAATTATCATACCAAGAGTCGATTTAGCCAAAAATCCCAATCCAGGGAGTTGTATTTTAGAAATTAGTTTTTTTACTTGTATATGGCTGAAAAATGCACTGAAAAATGTAAAAATTGAAATTCTGCGATTTTTTCCTCTAGACTTTCCTGTTTTTTGCCTAGAATCATCTAAATATCATACCAAGAGTCGATTTAGCCAAAAAACCCATTCCAGGGAGCCGTATTTTAGAAATTAGTTTTTTTACTTGTACATGGTTGAAAAAATGCACGGAAAAATGTAAAAATTGAAATTCTGCTATTTTTCCTCTAGCCTTTCCTGTTTTTTGCCTTGAATCATCTAATTATCATACCAAGAATCGATTTAGCCAAAAATCCCAATCCAGGGAGTTGTATTTTAGAAATTAGTTTTTTTACTTGTATATGGCTGAAAAATGCACTGAAAAATGTAAAAATTGAAATTCTGCGATTATTTCCTCTAGACTTTTCTGTTTTATGCCTTGAATCATCTAATTATCATACCAAGAGTCGATTTAGCCAAAAATCCCAATCCAGGGAGTTGTATTTTAGAAATTAGTTTTTTTACATGTATATGGCTGAAAAATGCACTGAAAAATGTAAAAATTGAAATTCTGCGATTTTTCCTCTAGATTTTCCCGTTTTTTGCCTTGAATCATCTAATTATCATACCAAGAGTCGATTTAGCCAAAAATCCCAATCCAGGGAGTTGTATTTTAGAAATTAGATTTTTTACTTGTGTATGGCTGAAAAAATGCACTGAAAAATGTAAAAATTGAAATTCTGCGATTTTTTCCTTTAGACTTTTCTGTTTTTTGCCTTGAATCATCTAATTATCATACCAAGAGTCGATTTAACAAAAAATCCCAATCCAGGGAGTTGTATTTTAGAAATTAGTTTTTTTACTTGTATATGGCTGAAAAAATGCACGGAAAAATGTAAAAATTGAAATTCTGCGATTTTTTCCTTTAGACTTTTCTGTTTTTTGCCTTGAATCATCTAATTATCATACCAAGAGTCGATTTAGCCTAAAATCCCAATCCAGGGAGCCCTATTTTAGAAATTAGTTTTTTTACCTGTATATGGTTGAAAAAATGCACTGAAAAATGTAAAAATTGAAATTCTGCGATTTTTTCCTCTAGACTTTCCTGTTTTTTGCCTTGAATCATCTAATTATCATACCAAGAGTCGATTTAGCCAAAAATCCCAATCCAGGGAGTTGTATTTTAGAAATTAGATTTTTTACTTGTATATGGCTGTAAAAATGCACTGAAAAATGTAAAAATTGAAATTCTGCGATTTTTTCCCCTAGACTTTTCTGTTTTTTGCCTAGAATCATCTAATTATCATACCAAGAGTCGATTTAGCCTAAAATCCCAATCCAGGGAGCCCTATTTTAGAAATTAGTTTTTTTACCTGTATATGGTTGAAAAAATGCACTGAAAAATGTAAAAATTGAAATTCTGCGATTTTTTCCTTTAGACTTTTCTGTTTTTTGCCTTGAATCATCTAATTATCATACCAAGAGTCGATTTAGCCAAAAATCCCAATCCAGGGAGTTGTATTTTAGAAATTAGATTTTTTACTTGTATATGGCTGTAAAAATGCACTGAAAAATGTAAAAATTGAAATTCTGCGATTTTTTCCCCTAGACTTTTCTGTTTTTTGCCTAGAATCATCTAATTATCATACCAAGAGTCGATTTAGCCTAAAATCCCAATCCAGGGAGCCCTATTTTAGAAATTAGTTTTTTTACCTGTATATGGTTGAAAAAATGCACTGAAAAATGTAAAAATTGAAATTCTGCGATTTTTTCCTTTAGACTTTTCTGTTTTTTGCCTTGAATCATCTAATTATCATACCAAGAGTCGATTTAGCCTAAAATCCCAATCCAGGGAGCCCTATTTTAGAAATTAGTTTTTTTACCTGTATATGGTTGAAAAAATGCACTGAAAAATGTAAAAATTGAAATTCTGCGATTTTTTCCTCTAGACTTTCCTGTTTTTTGCCTTGAATCATCTAATTATCATACCAAGAGTCGATTTAGCCAAAAATCCCAATCCAGGGAGTTGTATATTAGAAATTAGTTTTTTTACTTGTATATGGCTGAAAAAATGCACTGAAAAATGTAAAAATTGAAATTCTGCGATTTTTTCCTCTAGACTTTCCTGTTTTTGGCCTTGAATCATCTAATTATCATACCAAGAGTCGATTTAGCCAAAAATCCCAATCCAGGGAGTTGTATTTTAGAAATTAGATTTTTTACTTGTGTATGGCTGAAAAAATGCACTGAAAAATGTAAAAATTGAAATTCTGCGATTTTTTCCTTTAGACTTTTCTGTTTTTTGCCTTGAATCATCTAATTATCATACCAAGAGTCGATTTAGCCTAAAATCCCAATCCAGGGAGCCCTATTTTAGAAATTAGTTTTTTTACCTGTATATGGTTGAAAAAATGCACTGAAAAATGTAAAAATTGAAATTCTGCGATTTTTTCCTCTAGACTTTCCTGTTTTTTGCCTTGAATCATCTAATTATCATACCAAGAGTCGATTTAGCCAAAAATCCCAATCCAGGGAGTTGTATTTTAGAAATTAGTTTTTTTACTTGTATATGGCTGTAAAAATGCACTGAAAAATGTAAAAATTGAAATTCTGCGATTTTTTCCCCTAGACTTTTCTGTTTTTTGCCTAGAATCATCTAATTATCATACCAAGAGTCGATTTAACAAAAAATCCCAATCCAGGGAGTTGTATTTTAGAAATTAGTTTTTTTACTTGTATATGGCTGTAAAAATGCACTGAAAAATGTAAAAATTGAAATTCTGCGATTTTTTCCCCTAGACTTTTCTGTTTTTTGCCTAGAATCATCTAATTATCATACCAAGAGTCGATTTAGCCTAAAATCCCAATCCAGGGAGCCCTATTTTAGAAATTAGTTTTTTTACCTGTATATGGTTGAAAAAATGCACTGAAAAATGTAAAAATTGAAATTCTGCGATTTTTTCCTTTAGACTTTTCTGTTTTTTGCCTTGAATCATCTAATTATCATACCAAGAGTCGATTTAGCCAAAAATCCCAATGCAGGGAGTTGTATTTTAGAAATTAGTTTTTTTACTTGTATATGGCTGAAAAAATGCACTGAAAAATGTAAAAATTGAAATTCTGCGATTTTTTCCCCTAGACTTTTCTGTTTTTTTGCCTAGAATCATCTAATTATCATACCAAGAGTCGATTTAGCCAATAATCCTAATCCAAGGAGTCGTATTTTAGAAATTAGTTTTTTTACCTGTATATGGCTGAAAAATGTAAAAATTTAAATTCTGCGATTTTTTCCTCTAGACTTTTCTCTTTTTTGCCTAGAATCGTCTTGTTACTTTACTTTGAGTCGATTTAGTCAAAGAACCCGATCCGGGCAGCCTTATTTTTGGAAATAATTTTTTTGCCTGCATATGGCTTAAGAAATACAAGGGAAAATGTAAAAATTGAAATTCTGCTATTTTTTTCTCTAGACTTTTCTATTTTTTGGCTAGAATCATCTAGTTATTTTACTTAGAGTCGATTAAACCAAAAAACCCGATCCGGCTGGTCGTATGTTAGAAAATAATTTTTATGCCTGGATAGGTTTTGAAAAATACAAGGGAAAATGTAAAAATTTTAATTATGTGATTTTTTTCTCTCGGCTTTTCTATTTTGTGCCTAGAATCATCTAGTTATTGTACTTAGAGTCGATTTAGCCAAAAAACCTGATCCGGATAGCCCTATTTTAGAAAATAATTTTTTTGGCTGGATAGGGCTTAAGAAATACAAGGGACAATGTTAAATTTGAAATTCTGCGATTTTTTCCTCTGAATTTTTTTGTTTTTTGCCTAGAATCATCTAGTTATTTTACTTAGAATCGATTTATCGAAAAGACGAGCCCGGTTATTAGGAAACATAAATTTCTTTCTATCCTCAGTACAGTCCGTACAGCTTAAGGCAGGATTTTATGTGGAAATATGCTTTTCTGTGCTTTTCGGATGCTTTTGGGCTCTGAAGCTTTAAGCTGAAGCTGCGTCATCACACAGATGTTTTTGGCAATCAGCTGGTCTCATCCACGAGTTGTCACTCTGGCCAGCTGATGTCGAAGTGGTTTGACAGCGCCAGTGGCCTTTACAAGAAATCTTATTTTCTTTGGCGGGACAGCGCTCGATAGTGCGACATAAATTTTTGCTTTTAAGATAATATCCAAAATTCTTTTGGTCATTTTTGTAGGGTGATGTGATGCGTAAGTGAAAGGAAATTCGGTAATAAAATTAAAAAAGGAGGAAACACTTCAATTTCATCGAAAATGGGAGCAAAAGAGTCAAAAATGCGTGAGGTAAGCGAGTTATTTTTTTCTTTTTTTTTTATATATAAATATGTTTGCGTAATATTTGCCGGTTTTCATATTTCAAATTATTTTTATTTATAAGATATGATCTCATTTTAATATTTCCAGGGCGTTGCGGTGCAGGAGCAAGGATCAAAGAAATCAGATAAAAAAGGAATTGATCTTTCAACTATTCCGGTAGGAAAGTTCTTGTTAAAGAGAAATTATAATTATATAAAGTTCTCCAGTAATTTGTTATTGTAATTTTCTAAATTCTATTTTAGGCCCGTGTGGATAAAGTGAATATTTCCGGACTACGAAGGACCCACGATGACTACTTTCACTATGTTCCCGAGGAACTTTTTAAGATCACAAATTTCCAGGACATCATCCTCGAGTGTAATAAGTGAGAGACAATTATTTATGTAATTTACGTTCTAGACAAACTGTTATACTGTGTATTGACATGCTAATTTACTTGTACTAAACTCGGGGTGTTTTCTTAAGTATTAGCTTGTATAACAGTTAGGTTTTTAAGTACTAGCTGGAATAAATCTTTGTATGACAGTTCGTATAACAGTTAATTTTTTTTTGTGATTAATCTGAATAAAATGTTAATTTTCTAATTTATTTTCAAAGTGCCAAAACATATTTACATCAGTTGGGCGTCTTCAAAGATATAACAATTCACATCGACGTTAGCAAGGGTGAAAATGCGACACCGAATGGCTATGAATTATCTTTCGAAGGTACCGAACTTTCTCCAATTGTTGGTGAAATCGGAACAGAAATTGGATATAATGAAGGTGCTCTTAAGCTTGCCTTAGCTGCCCCAAATCTTCGGGGACGAGGGGAAAGACTCACTTTACGCGGCAGTCATACAACAAATAATACAAGCGATATTACTTTAACACTTCTTAAGCCACTTCATCATACTGTATTACGTCACTATCATCCAGAGTATGAGATATACAATTTTTACAACATAATATATATTTTCTAAATATTTTCCTTTTAGATTATCTTTCTCCATTTTTCGTCATCGATCACATCTACCGTATATGGCGTGTAAAACTAGAAATTTTGGAATTCTAGGTGAATTTAGTTTCTCAACACCATTAAATGTAAGTCTATATTTTTTTGAAAATTTAAAAATTAAATATATAGGATGTGGGGTCTCATTTGCAAGGGTTTTACTTGAATATTTTAAAACTGCTCTATATATTATATTTTAATTATTATTATTATTATTATTAGCTCACTCACAATCTACAGTATGAAGCATCATGTCGCGAATTATTTTGTGCAGGAAAACAGGCACCATTTTTCGTACGACAAAGTTGTGGTCCAAGAATGTTATCAGCTATACGCTTAAGTACAGCTTATGATGTCCGCGATAGTGTAGTATTTCCGACACAGGGTGTCTATATAAAAACTACAAATGAATTTAGCGGCTTAGGCGGAGATATATCTTATATTTCGAATACAACACATGCTGAATTAAATATACCACTATATTTTAATTGGGTTGCCCAAATATGCTCAAAAGTTGGCATTATACATAATGATAAATTATCAAAAAGTCCACCAATTAGTTCATTATTATCACTCGGCGGTCCTATGAATCTTAGAGGTTTCGAATTAGCCGGAGTTGGACCACATGATGATGGATATGCAACTGGTGTTAATGTAAGTAATAAATGTAAAATAATTAATTTTTATTAATTAAATAATTTTTTATATAGACATTTTGGGCAGTCGGATTACACCTTTGGATGCCTCTACCTTACTATAATCAACTGGGACGTTTCTCACAAAATTGGCGAACGCATTTATTCTGTAATTTTGGAAATTGCGACTCATTTAGTACAAGTATAACAGTTTATTATTATTATTTTTTAAATATATATATAAATAATTTTCTTTTAATTTTTTAGATGATATGAGACTTGCAACTGGTATCGGTCTAGCATATAGAATTGGCCAAAGGGCAAGAATTGAGCTTAATTGGTGTTTCCCAGTTAATATGCAAAAGGGTGACAAAATTAAAAGTGGTTTTCAATTTGGTATTGGTTATGATTTTCTTTAGTAAAAAAAAAACAAAAGATAAGAAAATTTCAAACGAGAGATGTTTACTCCCCCTCAGAAGCTATAAAAATAATAAAATTTTCATTACTGAATTACCTGTTATATTTTCATTGTATTTTCCCGTCCTTTAGACATGATACTGTCTTTTATATAACTTAATTTTCTAAGTTAATAGACTTTCATTTTCAATTTCCACCTTATAACATAAAAATGAAAATATATTTAAAAATCAGACTAACCTACAAATTATAGAAATAATGGTAAATGTACTTTTTTTCTGTAAAGATCAAGAGATATTACTGAATGAATAAAATGTAAAATATATAACAAAAGTAAAATTATTCGATTTTTATTTATTATTTTATTATAAAAACGCATTTTATTTCTCTAGGACTTGTAACACATAGAGTAAACATTCCAACTTGATTCTATTCATAAGACTAAGTACTAGTAACTAAATCTATAAAACATTTTATTTTTAATATATTTTCATTTTATAAACATTTTTCTGAAAAATCCCCAAAAAAAATTTGTTTGGGGCTAAACCACACCTGTATAAAAAAAATATGGGTATGTAACATAGTATTTTTAAGGGTTTATTTACTAGTATTTTTTATAATGAATTGAATTTATTTTGAATTATTAAAATCCGTTGAGTAGTTTTCGAGTTATAGATGCGGGCAATTTTAAAAAAATTTAGTTTCGAGAAAAATACGTTCAAAGTTTTGTTATACAAATTTTGGCATATAAAACGCGTAGAGGTACTGTTACAAATATCGGTATAACTATTTTTCCTGTACGAATTTCTTAAAATGGTTTTAGAATAGAGTTTCTGGGATGTTAAAGAACACTTTTGTGTAAAAAACAAAAAAACGAAACACCGCATATAACAGTTGAATTTTTTTATTTGTATTTTTTTAACTAGCATATAACAATGAGTATTTATTTTTATTATTATATTCATAGTTGGGAATTTTGCACTAATTAAAATTCTGTATAACAGTTGAGATATTTCTATAGAAAAACAATTATAACAATTTATTTTTTGCCATCGTCTCTGATTTTTCTATTTTTAAACAAAATAGAAAAATATTTAAAAATGATTATTTCATCTGGCGCCCATATTTCCCCTCCGTCTTTCCCCTCCTCCCACCTATCTATATTCCTAGTTCCCCTTGATCATTGACTCCATCGTTTTTTGAGTGATAAGAAAAATTATGTGGGTGAGTGTTGGTGTTCGAGAGCAAGTGACTTTTTATCAGAAAGGTTTTAATTAAAGTGATTTTAATCTTTTCATATATATGATAAAACAAAAATGTGATAAAATATTTATCTCGGAATGATCAGGTGAATTTTAAAACCTTGTGATCTTTTAGAAAATACAAATTAAAAGCTTTTTTCTGAGATAAATAAATTCTTTTGTATATATATATATATAAAGGAATTTTTATCGTTTTACAAAACTAAAAATAAATAAATGAATTTAAAGAGCAAATGAAGATCACGTGCCAACTTTGATTGCGGCGAGAATGAGATTAAATGAAAATTGAATAAAATAAAATCAAAGTAAGCTGCTTCTCCTTCGGAACTTTGCTGAGCTGCGCGCGTCGCCGATTAATATAAACATTTTTTCGATTTGATTAAACGGTGGGTGTGGAAGGGGGCAGGGGGGAGAGGGAAGGGGTAAATATAGGAGAGGGACTCCGGGAAGGGGTGGGGATTTGACAAGACCGTGATCAAATAGCCTAAATGCAATTTTATTTTTGTTGTCGTCGTTCCGCGACTTTACCGTTCTACAGCGGTGTCATGTGTGAGATCCGAGCGGTAAAATCGTGCATTTTCTGACATAAAATAAAAATCTCTTATTTATTTTATTTAATATATTTTTCTTTTATAATATTTATTAGATATGATTTATTTTAATAATTATTTCTTAATCATGTTCATATGATTTCTCGATTGTGATTTTTGTTTTGTGCTGAGTGTAGGAAAGGGTGATAGGTAAGAGGGGGGGAGGTGTTAAAAAGTAAACAAATAAACAAAAATGATTAAACAAATAAAAAAATTATCAATTCTATCCAGGAAAAAATATTTGCGTTGATATTGAAATTGAATTAGTAAAAATCAAAGTGTTTGCGATTTTCCTTTCAGTTCTGTGAATTCGTGAGTTTATAATCAATTTAATTTGATGTAGGCTGGTGGGGGAGGGGGACACATCCCCTCTCCAATGTTGTGTCAGAATTATACTGGGGGGAAGAAGAGAGACGATTTAGCGTGATGTGAAACGATTGTGAGAAATTCCAGTCAGAGACAGAAAACTGTGTGATTAAATAAGCAGAAAATGATCATGCGGCTTTGATTAAAAATATATATATAATTTTCCCCACCCCCACCATTACCCCACTCTCTTACGCATTCTCGCAATTTAGAACTTTTCGCAAGAGGAAGGGGAGAGGCAATTACCTTTATTTTCACCCCTTATTCTTGTATTTCATTATAATTATAACAGTTATAATATAACAGTTTACGTGTAACAGTAATCGTATAAGAGTTTTCGTTTAACAGTAATCGTACAAGAGTTGTATACTAGTTGGCATATAAAAGGTACAGTATAACAGTTTTAGTTTTTTACCTCTAGAAATCTAGAGGAGAAAGTAGCAGAATTTCAATTTTTACACTTTCCCTTGTATTTCTTAAGCCCTATTCAGGCAAAAAATTATTTTCTAAAATAGGGCTGCCCGGATCGGGTTTTTTGTCTAAATCGACTCTAAGTAAAATAACTAGATGCTTCTAGCCAAAAAACAGAAAAGTGTAGAGGAAAAAATCACCGAATTTCAATTTCAACATTTTCCCTTGTATTCTTAAGCCCTATCTAGGCAAAAAAAGTATTTTCTAAAACAGGGCTGCCCGGATCAGGTTTTTGGCTAAATCGATTCTAAGTAAAATAACTAGATGCTTCTAGCAAAAAAACAGAAAAGTCTAGAGGGAAAAATCGCAGAATTAGAATTTTTACATTTTCCCTTATATATGCAGGCAAAAAACTATTTTCTAAAACAGGGCTCCCCGGCAGTGGCGGATTTACACATTTGCCGCCAGTAGGCTATTCAAATTTTGCCGCCCCTTCCGACTTCTACAATTCGATACCCTAGTTCACAATCATATTAATAAGGGGTAAGGTATGCCTTACTACTTACAAAATAATGTACAATTTTGTTGTTATTTAAAACCAATGGTGCAGTCTACTCGAAAATTTTACGTCCGACTGTGATCTTAACCATGACCTCGAAGGTCATATCAAGGTCAATATAGCTGCGGATTTGGGAAGAGTGAAAATTTTACGTCTTAATGTGACCTTGACCACAACCTTGATCTTGGCCATGACCTTGACCATGACCTCGAAGGTCACATCAAGGTCAAGGTGGTTTTTTGAAGGGGAAACCATATTTTTTACCACGGAAATGGAAAGACTATGACCTTGACCATGAAATCGAAGGTCATACCATGGTCAAGATGGTTCTTTAAAAGGGAACGTAAAATGTTTATTCCCTCTCCATTTCCGTGGCAAAAAACATGGTTTGCCCTTCGAAAAACCATCTTGACCTTGATATGACTTTCGAGGGCATGACCAAGGTCAAGGTTGTGGTCAAGGTCACATTTGGACGCAAAACTTCTGCTCTTTTCAAATACAGGTTCCCCTTTAAAGAACCATTATGACCTTGATATGACTTTTAAGGTGATGGTTAAGATCATAGTCGGACGTAAAATTTTCCCATTTAAAAAAGTCAACTTGACCTTGAAATGACCTTCAAGGCCATGGTCAAGGTCAAATCTACGGCCACCATTGAATAGCCAGGGAAAATTCCTGAAACTTTTGTCTAAAACTTTTTCCTACGAAATGCATTCCTCCAAAGTTATTTAGCCGTTTCCATACTTTTGGATCACCCTGTGTAATTCATATCTACTGGTAGGATGAGGACTCTTGAGTCCCGCCGACGGCGACAGCCGGCGAAACCACGGACTACTAGTCTCGGTATATAGGTATGAATCTTTTTAATTTCTATAAGATATAGAAAAAAAAAATGTTGGCCCTAAATTTGCCGCTCCTTAAATCTGCCGCCCTAGGCTCCAGCCTACTCAGACTGCTGGTAAATCCAACACTGCTCCCCGGATCGATTTTTTTGCGATAATCGACTCTAAGTAAAATAACAAGATGATTCTAGGCAAAAATTTAATAATAGCCGATTAGATAAAAGACACTTGGTATGAGAAAAAATTGATAAACAGTAAGAAGAACAGCGGTTCAAGATCACTGCCTTGGGGAATGCCAGATATTGCATAAATCCTGTAGTATAACAGTTTTGTTTTTCGTTATTTTGAATTTTCAACCTTAAAAGCTTGATATTACAGAATACAGTAAATATTTTATTGAACAGTATAAAGATTTAAGAAAAATGCATTTTCTAAAAAATATGAAGATAACAGAATTAAATATTGATTATAGATCATATAGATTTCGAAAAAAAATTCGAAAAATTTCATCAAGTACAAAAATACATCTATACAGAGATAATAAATTAACGAAGAAATAATTTTTATTATCAGAATCAGGCAGTGTGTGAACCCACAGAAAATTAATTAAAAAAACTTATATGAGGCAAGATTGCGGCAGCGGCGGCGGGAAAAGTAATCGACTGATAACATATAAACAAATAAACAAACAAACAGACGAAAAAACATCGATGTGACCCAGGCCAGCTGATGTTCGTATAAAACAAATAAAAATATAATCCAGGGTCTTAAGGCCGCCGAAGAATCAAGAGTGATAATGAAAGATAAACGAATGGCGACGCCGGAAAAAATTTCTGATCGGTCCTCCAGGGGCAATCGGGGGGGTTCAACTGAGTGTCGTCGCCGCTGTTTATTTAATTTTTCTTCATACCGAAAAGAAATCGAAATCAACCACCGAAATTGAGTCAGTTTTCAGGTTTGTTGCAGTTCGCGTCATCCATCCAGAGGTCTCTCGTGAATTTTTATTCCTGGTGTTTTCCTTCGATCGGGTGAAAAAATCAAAATAAATAAATAAAGTGAGTTCCAGTGAATTCGGGCAGGAGATATCCCTAAAATAAATATATAAATGAAACTCTTTTAGAATTCACATCGATATTTCATTTAAATTATTATTTTTAATTTTTCAAACTCTGAAGGAGCTTAAAAAAAATTTATAACACAGAAATTGGAAAAAATTAACCGAAAATATTTTTCTAATAAAATCGACAATTATTTTTATTAAGTCTAAAATAAAAAAAAAAAAACCAAAAAAACGTGAAACGATAAATTAAAAACAATTATTTCACTTTTATCATTTATCATTTCAAAAAATCTAATTTTTAGTCACTAGCGACTATTCGTCGACAACGAAAACTTGCCCTACACCAAAAAAAAAAAGGTGAGTTCTGCAATTTAATTGATATTTTCATAAATATGTGTTTGCCTTATTTCATAGTCTTAAAAAAAATTTTTGAACGCTGCTATGATCCAAAGAGAGAAAACAACAAAGCAATAATCAGTTCATTAACCCAAAAAATAAAACGTTCGATTTTAAAAACCAAAGCTTAAAATGTTTCATCGACTTTGAAAAAATTAAAACTGCTCTCTTTTAAATAAATATAATTTTATCATATTTAAGAGCATTAACATAAATTTTATTGGGATGTCCGTCTAAAGATATATGTTTTAAGAAAATTAAAAAAAAAAACATGTTATTCACTGAAACCAATTGGACAAAATCTTAAAAATGTCTACAAAACAATTATCGTTTTTGTTTAGAATTTTTTAGAAGCACTTTTTAAGATAATAAATTTTTCAATTTTTACTGAATCGTTATCGATTTTTCAAATTATAAACAATTTCGAATTATAATCAGAGCCGTCGCGTTGTGTACGGGGGCCTGGGGCCATTTTGGAATTCGGGGCCTATGTAAGGGCAGCGATTGTTGCAAAATGTTGAATAGATAAATCAATTAATTATTATTATTATTATTAAGATTTTATTATTATAAAAGACGGTTTCTAAGCCCAATTCATAAATTTTATTTAAAATTTCTAAAGCAGAAGAAGTCGTTCCTTGTTCGTTTGGAGAATTAAATTTTTATTTTTCGAAAGTAAAAGTATTTCTTGTGTTAGTAGATCTTCTTTGATGTCCACTGGATATCGAGTTTGCAGTATTTTAGTTATCTGTAAGGCATGTAGCGATTTGGGGGGCCTATGCGACCCTGGGGCCTGGGGCTGAGAAACCCATCAGCCCCCCCCCCCCCCCCCCTCGCGATGGCTCTGATTATAATATTGGGATTATCAATTAATAAAAAATTAATAAACATCATTCTTGAATTTTCCATTATCCAAATAATCAGTAATTGGTCAGGCAAACATTTATAAATACCCAAATACCGATAAATTGTCCTCCAAAAATAGTGATTACTTGAGTAATGAATGAGTTATTTATGGGTCAGAAATTTTAAAATAAGTGATCAATTTCTGATTACACAAGCAATCGGTAATTCATGGGCCACAAATTAGAGAATACTTATTTGTGATATGTGACATAATTAATTACATAATTAAAAACATTAGTAATGCGAGGTAATGCTAAGTAATGCTTCTCAAGTACGGTAATGGTAAAGTACATCTGGTAATGGTAATTAAATTTTTTGAAGTACCAATTCTTGCTTGCATTACTTCTACTAGTAATTCTAATGTTAATCGTGGTACTTTTTTTACATCTTTGTGCAAAAGTAATTGAAAATTTGTTGATTTTACCCAAATAGATTTTGCAACAAAATAGGATCTTAACTTCTAACTTTTAAGTTGCTGGTATTGGTTTTTTGGGCTAAATCGACTCTAAGTAAAAAAGCTAGATGATTCTAGCCAAAAAACAAAAAAGTATAGAGAAAAAAATCGTAGTATTTTATATTTACATTTTCCCTTGTATTATTTCTGTCCTATCGGGTAAAAAAGTTATTTTCTAAAAAAGGGCTCCTCGGATCGAGTTTTTGAGCTAAGTCGACTCTTAGTAAAATAACTAGATGATTCTAGACAAAAAACAAAAAAGTCCAGAGGAAAAAATCGCAGAATCTCAATATTTACATTTTCCCTTGTATTAGTTCTGCCCTATCAGGTAAGATAGTTATTTTCTAAAAAAGGGCTCCTCGGATCGAGCTTTTGGGCTAAATCGACTCTTAGTAAAATAACTAGATGATTCTAGACAAAAAACAAAAAAGTCCAGAGGAAAAAAACACAGAATTTCAATATTTACATTTTCCCTTGTATTATTTCTGCCCTATCAGGTAAGAAAGTTATTTTCTAAAAAAGGGCTCCTCGGATCGAGTTTTTGAGCTAAGTCGACTCTTAGTAAAATAACTAGATGATTCTAGACAAAAAACAAAAAAGTCCAGAGGAAAAAAACACAGAATTTCAATATTTACATTTTCCCTTGTATTATTTCTGCCCTATCAGGTAAGAAAGTTATTTTCTAAAAAAGGGCTCCTCGGATCGAGTTTTTGAGCTAAGTCGACTCTTAGTAAAATAACTAGATGATTCTAGACAAAAAACAAAAAAGTCCAGAGGAAAAAAACACAGAATTTCAATATTTACATTTTCCCTTGTATTATTTCTGCCCTATCAGGTAAGAAAGTTATTTTCTAAAAAAGGGCTCCTCGGATCGAGCTTTTGGGCTAAATCGACTCTTAGTAAAATAACTAGATGATTCTAGACAAAAAACAAAAAAGTCCAGAGGAAAAAAGCACAGAATTTCAATATTTACATTTTCCCTTGTATTATTTCTGCCCTATCAGGTAAGAAAGTTATTTTCTAAAAAAGGGCTCCTCGGATCGAGTTTTTGAGCTAAGTCGACTCTTAGTAAAATAACTAGATGATTCTAGACAAAAAACAAAAAAGTCCAGAGGAAAAAAGCACAGAATTTCAATATTTACATTTTCCCTTGTATTATTTCTGCCCTATCAGGTAAGAAAGTTATTTTCTAAAAAAGGGCTCCTCGGATCGAGTTTTTGAGCTAAGTCGACTCTTAGTAAAATAACTAGATGATTCTAGACAAAAAACAAAAAAGTCCAGAGGAAAAAAACACAGAATTTCAATATTTACATTTTCCCTTGTATTATTTCTGCCCTATCAGGTAAGAAAGTTATTTTCTAAAAAAGGGCTCCTCGGATCGAGCTTTTGGGCTAAATCGACTCTTAGTAAAATAACTAGATGATTCTAGACAAAAAACAAAAAAGTCCAGAGGAAAAAATCGCAGAATCTCAATATTTACATTTTCCCTTGTATTATTTCTGCCCTATCAGGTGAAAAAGTTATTTTCTAAAAAAGGGCTCCTCGGATCGAGCTTTTGGGCTAAGTCGACTCTTAGTAAAATAACTAGATGATTCTAGACAAAAAACAAAAAAGTCCAGAGGAAAAAAACACAGAATTTCAATATTTACATTTTCCCTTGTATTATTTCTGCCCTATCAGGTAAGAAAGTTATTTTCTAAAAAAGGGCTCCTCGGATCGAGTTTTTGAGCTAAGTCGACTCTTAGTAAAATAACTAGATGATTCTAGACAAAAAACAAAAAAGTCCAGAGGAAAAAATCGCAGAATCTCAATATTTACATTTTCCCTTGTATTATTTCTGCCCTATCAGGTGAAAAAGTTATTTTCTAAAAAAGGGCTCCTCGGATCGAGTTTTTGAGCTAAGTCGACTCTTAGTAAAATAACTAGATGATTCTAGACAAAAAACAAAAAAGTCCAGAGGAAAAAAACACAGAATTTCAATATTTACATTTTCCCTTGTATTATTTCTGCCCTATCAGGTAAGAAAGTTATTTTCTAAAAAAGGGCTCCTCGGATCGAGCTTTTGGGCTAAATCGACTCTTAGTAAAATAACTAGATGATTCTAGACAAAAAACAAAAAAGTCCAGAGGAAAAAAGCACAGAATTTCAATATTTACATTTTCCCTTGTATTATTTCTGCCCTATCAGGTAAGAAAGTTATTTTCTAAAAAAGGGCTCCTCGGATCGAGTTTTTGAGCTAAGTCGACTCTTAGTAAAATAACTAGATGATTCTAGACAAAAAACAAAAAAGTCCAGAGGAAAAAAGCACAGAATTTCAATATTTACATTTTCCCTTGTATTATTTCTGCCCTATCAGGTAAGAAAGTTATTTTCTAAAAAAGGGCTCCTCGGATCGAGTTTTTGAGCTAAGTCGACTCTTAGTAAAATAACTAGATGATTCTAGACAAAAAACAAAAAAGTCCAGAGGAAAAAAACACAGAATTTCAATATTTACATTTTCCCTTGTATTATTTCTGCCCTATCAGGTAAGAAAGTTATTTTCTAAAAAAGGGCTCCTCGGATCGAGCTTTTGGGCTAAATCGACTCTTAGTAAAATAACTAGATGATTCTAGACAAAAAACAAAAAAGTCCAGAGGAAAAAATCGCAGAATCTCAATATTTACATTTTCCCTTGTATTATTTCTGCCCTATCAGGTGAAAAAGTTATTTTCTAAAAAAGGGCTCCTCGGATCGAGCTTTTGGGCTAAGTCGACTCTTAGTAAAATAACTAGATGATTCTAGACAAAAAACAAAAAAGTCCAGAGGAAAAAAACACAGAATTTCAATATTTACATTTTCCCTTGTATTATTTCTGCCCTATCAGGTAAGAAAGTTATTTTCTAAAAAAGGGCTCCTCGGATCGAGTTTTTGAGCTAAGTCGACTCTTAGTAAAATAACTAGATGATTCTAGACAAAAAACAAAAAAGTCCAGAGGAAAAAATCGCAGAATCTCAATATTTACATTTTCCCTTGTATTATTTCTGCCCTATCAGGTGAAAAAGTTATTTTCTAAAAAAGGGCTCCTCGGATCGAGTTTTTGAGCTAAGTCGACTCTTAGTAAAATAACTAGATGATTCTAGACAAAAAACAAAAAAGTCCAGAGGAAAAAAACACAGAATTTCAATATTTACATTTTCCCTTGTATTATTTCTGCCCTATCAGGTAAGAAAGTTATTTTCTAAAAAAGGGCTCCTCGGATCGAGCTTTTGGGCTAAATCGACTCTTAGTAAAATAACTAGATGATTCTAGACAAAAAACAAAATAGTCCAGAGGAAAAAATCGCAGAATCTCAATATTTACATTTTCCCTTGTATTATTTCTGCCCTATCAGGTGAAAAAGTTATTTTCTAAAAAAGGGCTCCTCGGATCGAGTTTTTGAGCTAAGTCGACTCTTAGTAAAATAACTAGATGATTCTAGACAAAAAACAAAAAAGTCCAGAGGAAAAAAGCACAGAATTTCAATATTTACATTTTCCCTTGTATTATTTCTGCCCTATCAGGTAAGATAGTTATTTTCTAAAAAAGGGCTCCTCGGATCGAGCTTTTGGGCTAAATCGACTCTTAGTAAAATAACTAGATGATTCTAGACAAAAAACAAAAAAGTCCAGAGGAAAAAAACACAGAATTTCAATATTTACATTTTCCCTTGTATTATTTCTGCCCTATCAGGTAAGAAAGTTATTTTCTAAAAAAGGGCTCCTCGGATCGAGTTTTTGAGCTAAGTCGACTCTTAGTAAAATAACTAGATGATTCTAGACAAAAAACAAAAAAGTCCAGAGGAAAAAAGCACAGAATTTCAATATTTACATTTTCCCTTGTATTATTTCTGCCCTATCAGGTAAGATAGTTATTTTCTAAAAAAGGGCTCCTCGGATCGAGCTTTTGGGCTAAATCGACTCTTAGTAAAATAACTAGATGATTCTAGACAAAAAACAAAAAAGTCCAGAGGAAAAAAACACAGAATTTCAATATTTACATTTTCCCTTGTATTATTTCTGCCCTATCAGGTAAGAAAGTTATTTTCTAAAAAAGGGCTCCTCGGATCGAGTTTTTGAGCTAAGTCGACTCTTAGTAAAATAACTAGATGATTCTAGACAAAAAACAAAAAAGTCCAGAGGAAAAAAGCACAGAATTTCAATATTTACATTTTCCCTTGTATTATTTCTGCCCTATCAGGTAAGATAGTTATTTTCTAAAAAAGGGCTCCTCGGATCGAGCTTTTGGGCTAAATCGACTCTTAGTAAAATAACTAGATGATTCTAGACAAAAAACAAAAAAGTCCAGAGGAAAAAAACACAGAATTTCAATATTTACATTTTCCCTTGTATTATTTCTGCCCTATCAGGTAAGAAAGTTATTTTCTAAAAAAGGGCTCCTCGGATCGAGTTTTTGAGCTAAGTCGACTCTTAGTAAAATAACTAGATGATTCTAGACAAAAAACAAAAAAGTCCAGAGGAAAAAAGCACAGAATTTCAATATTTACATTTTCCCTTGTATTATTTCTGCCCTATCAGGTAAGAAAGTTATTTTCTAAAAAAGGGCTCCTCGGATCGAGTTTTTGAGCTAAGTCGACTCTTAGTAAAATAACTAGATGATTCTAGACAAAAAACAAAAAAGTCCAGAGGAAAAAAGCACAGAATTTCAATATTTACATTTTCCCTTGTATTATTTCTGCCCTATCAGGTAAGATAGTTATTTTCTAAAAAAGGGCTCCTCGGATCGAGCTTTTGGGCTAAATCGACTCTTAGTAAAATAACTAGATGATTCTAGACAAAAAACAAAAAAGTCCAGAGGAAAAAAACACAGAATTTCAATATTTACATTTTCCCTTGTATTATTTCTGCCCTATCAGGTAAGAAAGTTATTTTCTAAAAAAGGGCTCCTCGGATCGAGTTTTTGAGCTAAGTCGACTCTTAGTAAAATAACTAGATGATTCTAGACAAAAAACAAAAAAGTCCAGAGGAAAAAAGCACAGAATTTCAATATTTACATTTTCCCTTGTATTATTTCTGCCCTATCAGGTAAGATAGTTATTTTCTAAAAAAGGGCTCCTCGGATCGAGCTTTTGGGCTAAATCGACTCTTAGTAAAATAACTAGATGATTCTAGACAAAAAACAAAAAAGTCCAGAGGAAAAAAACACAGAATTTCAATATTTACATTTTCCCTTGTATTATTTCTGCCCTATCAGGTAAGAAAGTTATTTTCTAAAAAAGGGCTCCTCGGATCGAGTTTTTGAGCTAAGTCGACTCTTAGTAAAATAACTAGATGATTCTAGACAAAAAACAAAAAAGTCCAGAGGAAAAAAGCACAGAATTTCAATATTTACATTTTCCCTTGTATTATTTCTGCCCTATCAGGTAAGATAGTTATTTTCTAAAAAAGGGCTCCTCGGATCGAGCTTTTGGGCTAAATCGACTCTTAGTAAAATAACTAGATGATTCTAGACAAAAAACAAAAAAGTCCAGAGGAAAAAAACACAGAATTTCAATATTTACATTTTCCCTTGTATTATTTCTGCCCTATCAGGTAAGAAAGTTATTTTCTAAAAAAGGGCTCCTCGGATCGAGCTTTTGGGCTAAATCGACTCTTAGTAAAATAACTAGATGATTCTAGACAAAAAACAAAAAAGTCCAGAGGAAAAAATCGCAGAATCTCAATATTTACATTTTCCCTTGTATTATTTCTGCCCTATCAGGTGAAAAAGTTATTTTCTAAAAAAGGGCTCCTCGGATCGAGCTTTTGGGCTAAGTCGACTCTTAGTAAAATAACTAGATGATTCTAGACAAAAAACAAAAAAGTCCAGAGGAAAAAAACACAGAATTTCAATATTTACATTTTCCCTTGTATTATTTCTGCCCTATCAGGTAAGAAAGTTATTTTCTAAAAAAGGGCTCCTCGGATCGAGTTTTTGAGCTAAGTCGACTCTTAGTAAAATAACTAGATGATTCTAGACAAAAAACAAAAAAGTCCAGAGGAAAAAAACACAGAATTTCAATATTTACATTTTCCCTTGTATTATTTCTGCCCTATCAGGTAAGAAAGTTATTTTCTAAAAAAGGGCTCCTCGGATCGAGTTTTTGAGCTAAGTCGACTCTTAGTAAAATAACTAGATGATTCTAGACAAAAAAACAAAAAAGTCCAGAGGAAAAAAGCACAGAATTTCAATATTTACATTTTCCCTTGTATTATTTCTGCCCTATCAGGTAAGAAAGTTATTTTCTAAAAAAGGGCTCCTCGAATCGAGTTTTTGAGCTAAGTCGACTCTTAGTAAAATAACTAGATGATTCTAGACAAAAAACAAAAAAGTCCAGAGGAAAAAAGCACAGAATTTCAATATTTACATTTTCCCTTGTATTATTTCTGCCCTATCAGGTAAGAAAGTTATTTTCTAAAAAAGGGCTCCTCGGATCGAGTTTTTGAGCTAAGTCGACTCTTAGTAAAATAACTAGATGATTCTAGACAAAAAACAAAAAAGTCCAGAGGAAAAAAGCACAGAATTTCAATATTTACATTTTCCCTTGTATTATTTCTGCCCTATCAGGTAAGAAAGTTATTTTCTAAAAAAGGGCTCCTCGGATCGAGTTTTTGAGCTAGGTCGACTCTTAGTAAAATAACTAGATGATTCTAGACAAAAAACAAAAAAGTCCAGAGGAAAAAAGCACAGAATTTCAATATTTACATTTTCCCTTGTATTATTTCTGCCCTATCAGGTAAGAAAGTTATTTTCTAAAAAAGGGCTCCTCGGATCGAGTTTTTGAGCTAAGTCGACTCTTAGTAAAATAACTAGATGATTCTAGACAAAAAACAAAAAAGTCCAGAGGAAAAAAACACAGAATTTCAATATTTACATTTTCCCTTGTATTATTTCTGCCCTATCAGGTAAGATAGTTATTTTCTAAAAAAGGGCTCCTCGGATCGAGTTTTTGAGCTAAGTCGACTCTTAGTAAAATAACTAGATGATTCTAGACAAAAAACAAAAAAGTCCAGAGGAAAAAAGCACAGAATTTCAATATTTACATTTTCCCTTGTATTATTTCTGCCCTATCAGGTAAGAAAGTTATTTTCTAAAAAAGGGCTCCTCGGATCGAGTTTTTGAGCTAAGTCGACTCTTAGTAAAATAACTAGATGATTCTAGACAAAAAACAAAAAAGTCCAGAGGAAAAAAACACAGAATTTCAATATTTACATTTTCCCTTGTATTATTTCTGCCCTATCAGGTAAGAAAGTTATTTTCTAAAAAAGGGCTCCTCGGATCGAGTTTTTGAGCTAAGTCGACTCTTAGTAAAATAACTAGATGATTCTAGACAAAAAACAAAAAAGTCCAGAGGAAAAAAACACAGAATTTCAATATTTACATTATCCCTTGTATTATTTCTGCCCTATCAGGTAAGAAAGTTATTTTCTAAAAAAGGGCTCCTCGGATCGAGCTTTTGGGCTAAATCGACTCTTAGTAAAATAACTAGATGATTCTAGACAAAAAACAAAAAAGTCCAGAGGAAAAAAACACAGAATTTCAATATTTACATTTTCCCTTGTATTATTTCTGCCCTATCAGGTAAGATAGTTATTTTCTAAAAAAGGGCTCCTCGGATCGAGTTTTTGAGCTAAGTCGACTCTTAGTAAAATAACTAGATGATTCTAGACAAAAAACAAAAAAGTCCAGAGGAAAAAAGCACAGAATTTCAATATTTACATTTTCCCTTGTATTATTTCTGCCCTATCAGGTAAGAAAGTTATTTTCTAAAAAAGGGCTCCTCGGATCGAGTTTTTGAGCTAAGTCGACTCTTAGTAAAATAACTAGATGATTCTAGACAAAAAACAAAAAAGTCCAGAGGAAAAAAGCACAGAATTTCAATATTTACATTTTCCCTTGTATTATTTCTGCCCTATCAGGTAAGAAAGTTATTTTCTAAAAAAGGGCTCCTCGGATCGAGTTTTTGAGCTAAGTCGACTCTTAGTAAAATAACTAGATGATTCTAGACAAAAAACAAAAAAGTCCAGAGGAAAAAAACACAGAATTTCAATATTTACATTTTCCCTTGTATTATTTCTGCCCTATCAGGTAAGATATTTTTTTTCCAAAAAGGGCTCCTCGGATCGAGTTTTTGAGCTAAGTCGACTCTTAGTAAAATAACTAGATGATTCTAGACAAAAAACAAAAAAGTCCAGAGGAAAAAAGCACAGAATTTCAATATTTACATTTTCCCTTGTATTATTTCTGCCCTATCAGGTAAGAAAGTTATTTTCTAAAAAAGGGCTCCTCGGATCGAGTTTTTGAGCTAAGTCGACTCTTAGTAAAATAACTAGATGATTCTAGACAAAAAACAAAAAAGTCCAGAGGAAAAAAACACAGAATTTCAATATTTACATTTTCCCTTGTATTATTTCTGCCCTATCAGGTAAGAAAGTTATTTTCTAAAAAAGGGCTCCTCGGATCGAGTTTTTGAGCTAAGTCGACTCTTAGTAAAATAACTAGATGATTCTAGACAAAAAACAAAAAAGTCCAGAGGAAAAAAGCACAGAATTTCAATATTTACATTTTCCCTTGTATTATTTCTGCCCTATCAGGTAAGAAAGTTATTTTCTAAAAAAGGGCTCCACGGATCGGGTAATAACTAAATGATTCTAGAAAAAACATTTTTAAAAAACGAATCAAAAACAATTATTTTTGATTATTAAATTAAAATTTCTTATTTTTGCAGGTCCACAATTGATTTCGGAAAGAGACAAAAGTGTGGATTAAATTCTCTTTGTTTTTTTGTAAATATGAAATATTTTTAAATGTTGAGAAAATTACGAGAAATAATTTAAAAAACAAAAAAAAAACATATTTTTGTCATGAAGAAAATGCACAAAATCGGTGAAGTCCATGGAAAAAAAATGAACGAAGTGATCGATGGTGATTTTGACTGTGATGCTGTAAAATGCATTTTTCTCTGTGAATTTCATGTGACAGCCGGACGTAAAATCGCTGTTCAAGTACCTGAAAATTACCTATCCAAAGAAACTTTTGAGACTGTCAGCAGTTATGTAATACCGCAGGTCCAACTCCAGCGTAGCTTTTTAAGTGTGTAAGTTATTAAATAAATTCTTACTACCCATTATTATTTATTTTTTAAATAAAAAAATGGTTTTTAGCTCTCTTTTAGGTATAAAAATTCTAGGATATCCTGTCCGAATAAATCATAAACAATATGCCAGAAATGCATTTTATTTTAATGTTTGTTTCGTTTTTGCACCAACCACACGCACAATCGGATATGAGCCAGTCGTGAGGAAATTATCAGAATATTTGGTAAATTTTACCTTAGTCATATTATTATATATTCATATAATTATTTTTGAGCAGCTAGCAATGGAACATTCGAATAAATTGCTGTCGCAGCAGCACAGCAATGCTCAGCTGACCAGAATAAAAGGACTTCTAACTCAGGTCAGAGATGACATTAATTCAAAAAGGATGTGCATGCTAAGGGGTTTGTATAACAGTTTAAATTTTAGATATATATGTATCTTATATTATAAATCGTCATATATTAATTTTCTACAATTTTAGCACAATTGGATCTCTTTAAGATAGAAAAACTTGTTAAATTTGATCTAGTCAAAAATTGCATCCCATAATCCGTATAACAGTTACTAGAACTATAAAGCCGATTTTATTTATTTATTTAATAATTTTTTTGTCCTATATTAGGTTTTTAAGGCCCTGAATGCATTGGGATTTTTTAATGAGTTATGCTAATAGGATATTTTTATTTAGGAACATCTACCATTATCTTATTTAATTTAAATTCAGTGAAATGCAATTCAAACTAATTTTTTTAGATTTTCTTATAAATATCAGAGTCTTTAAGGAAGTTTATTAGGTTTTTCAACGCAATTCTTAATCTAGTCATAACGATAGAATCTTCTCTATTTAACAAATGAAGTGTATGTGAGGGTCTAGTGGAATATTTGATTGTTTTTAATTTATTTATTTCTGGTTGTGATTTCCGTATGAAAATAAAAAAGAACTTTACCTGGCCTTCACACCTTTCCTTATGCACTTACCTGAACAAATCATATATTCTACACATCTATGAAAAAATACCTTTCGTTTGATATATATTTCATTAAGATACGTTCATTGGAAATAGGTTAAAAAAGGATTACAATTTGTGGCTTTATCCTATTAATATATAAGATTTAAATGCATATCCTGTTTCGTTTTGGAGTACGCAACCGTCAGTGTAAATTTGCTCAAAATTTGCATACATTCTATTTGTTTTTTTCAGTAAAATGTTTTAAATGTAGCATCAGGTGTCTCAGTTTTTTTAAAAATTATTGTAGGCTGTAATCATTACAGATTTTTGGGGCGGTTCGGGGTAGAAATTCGGAAATTTGATTTTATGTACTATATATTCGAATTTCTTTATGTAGCATGTTTCTAAAACGGACGTTGTAATTTAAATTATTGTAATTTTCGGGTAAGTCATTGTTCATGATCCTTTTTGCTAGAGCGTGATTTGGAATAGATATTATTTTCAAGGCTAGGTTTAATATTTGCTTAGTTCTTCTGTAATGGAGGTTAAATTAAATTAAGTGGGCTAGTTTTTTGTCGGACATGAATATCGCAATTTCATCAGGATATGTGACTATTTCCACTTGAAGTTAAACCTTTTGGAAAATGCTATTTATAAATACAGTGGAATCTCTATAACTCGAATGTCAAGGGAAATGCAAAAAAAATCGAGTTAACGAGTTTTCGACTTAACAAGAACTTCGAGATACATATGATTTAACTACTGAAATTTCGACTTACAAAGGCGCGATTTATAAGTATATTTTTCGATTTGTAGAGTCAAATTTGAATAACAATACAACTTAAGTTTTATAGTGTGTGTCGACAAGGAACAAACATAACGTTCACAACTGTGTTATTTAGAAAGTTTAATGAATGTATTCATTCATTGCACGTGTACAAGACAAAAACAATAGATTAGAAGCCCCGAACCCGAACATTCATTTTGGATTTTATTGCTATTATTTCGGGGAATTCCAAGTAAGACGTCATTGTATTTTACTAACTACGACTTACGGAGTCTCCTTTTTAAAATTCGAGTTATAGAGTATAAATATATATTATCAATACTTCGTAGGGAAATAACATTTTGTTCGAGTTACAAAGTCTAAATAATTCGAGATACCGCGTATTTAGGGGTTCAGCGGAAGGGAATGGCATTTTTTTTCGACTTACTGAGGATTTCGACTTAACGAGGTTCGAGTTATAGAGATTTCACTGTACAAGGAAAAGGGTTACACAGGGTGGATTCCATTTTTTCCATACATTTTTCTGATGAGAGGTGATTTCCGTTTATTGTTTGTTCATTAAGAAGTTCTCAATGAATTTTACCATATTACATTTTAGCCCTATATTTAAAAGTTCTTGGAGGATCTTTCGTGTCTATAGAGTCAATTGTATGCTACTCTCGATGTCGAAGAAAATGGTAATTACTACTGTGATCAAAAAGTAAAGCCAATTTGGTTATAACTATGAACATTTTTATTTATTCTTCCAAATCTATATTATCCCCTTCAAAGTAGTCCCCGCCCGATACAATACACCTATACCAGCAATTTTTCCAATCCTCGAAACACTTCTGAAACTCGATGATTGGAATGGCCTTCAGTTCCTTCTTTGATTTTTCTTTTATCTCCTCAGTCGATTCAAAGCGGTGTCTTCGAAGCGGTCTTTTGAGCTTAGAAATTGAGTGTTTGTGAAACCAATCGAAATGTGACTCTTCTCAAGCACAAATGCTCTTTCAAAATGATTTGGACCGATCCAAATAAAATGTTTACAGTATCAGCAAGGTCTCTAATTGTCAACCGATGATTTTTTAACACGAAATCTTCTCTTCTTCTTTCATTGACTTGTTGTTCATTGATTGATATGTTGATGGTCGGTCGGGACGTTCTTTGTCTTCAACGCTTTCTCTACCTTCTTTCAACTTTTTATACCATTTGTAAACATTTATTTCAGACAAAACCTGATCGCCGATGGCCTTCTGCAACATTCTTAACGTTTCTGCAGCAGGCATTTCATTCCGCAAACAAAATTTAATGCAACTTCTTTGCTCAATAAAATCAAACATTGTAAACATCGAAAAATTCACTTTTAGTTGCTCAGAAAACACAACGAAACTAACAAAACAAATAATGTACTGGCGTGAATTTGTACACAAATATGAGTGACAGTGCTTCCAACCTAAAAACAAGAAGATTTCCTTGAATCAATGTACCTGCGCAATTTGAATTCAAAATTGGCTTTACTTTTTGATCACATAAGTAAACTCCGTATAACAGTTTGAAGAACTACAAAGCGGAGTTCTTTAGTTATTCTAAATTTAATTAAGCATTACGATCTTAGGGACCTAGTTGAACCCAAGTTTTAGTGATATTTAAAAAAATCATAACCATTGTATCAGTTTGTAGTAAAGTGCCTTTTAAAAGAGATTATTCCTCTAGTCACCTAAACCAACTTATGTAAAACGAAGACGTTTAAACATCGTCACGATCTTTTAAACCCTTTCTTTTCTGGATTCCAGAGGGTAGTACACTTATACCACTTTGTGTTGTCCCCCGATATCTTGAAACCGTGAAAATTCTACCCTATCAAGCGGCTGCTCTAACCGATGATTTTTATAAATATGTTCACGATCAATGGGATCTTACAACTCAAAGGGTAAAAATGATTTAATACAATTAAATACTATGCAACATACAAATTCCAGATTTTGCCCTATATCGATGGATTTAATCATGTTAATCGCATAACTGCCCTAGCCGATGTCGCTCTAGAACTCGTCTGTGATTGCATAAAACATTTAGTAGTTTTAGGTGTTGCTGTGATTGTCCCAGTTTTTCAATACAGCAACGTTTATCGTCCAACCCCAAAATTATCACAATTGGCTAAATGTCGGGAGTTACAAAAGAAATGTATACAGAAATGTTCAAAATCTGGTATGTTTTACACATTAAATTTTATTTATAATTTATATATGAATTTAATTTTATTTTTAAATTTAACAGAAAGGCAAACGGCAAGTGTTCGTGATGTTTTTCGAATTTTTGCATCAATGGCACATGGGGCGACATTCGGTGAACTTTGTGTTCGCTTTAATCCGGCCGCATTGCATATTAATGAGAAGCAAATGGTACTTTTCGGGCAACTGGAGGGTCTTATTCGAAGGGTTGAAAAATACCCAGTTACAGTCTGTAGAAATCTCTTTGCTGGGGATGAGGATGACATTACAAAACCCAAATTAGCCGGCGTATCGGGGATTTTACCGAACACCCCCGTTTTTGAGACCCCCAACAATAATATCAGCAACAGTGAGGAGTACTCAACCTCGTCCCTGAATCGAAAGAGACTTCCAAGCAAACCTCTACCACGAAGTGGACGAGCTCTAAGAAATGGTTGTCCGGGGTTTCATGGACCCCAGAGAAACCCCAACACCAGCAGCACCAGCAGCAGCGCCAGTGCCCGAATGGTGACCTCGACGAACCCAACGACAATCTACAGCGGATCAATGTCCTTCGATGAGATTTGTTGCGCTTCCGGGATGAGCTGCCAGCAACTGGACGCTTATTTAGCCCGGGATAAGCACGTCATAGTGCTCCTTAAGTGAAAAACCTGGAAGAAGAAAAAACCTACGTGTCCCTACCCAAATTATCACTTCACAGAAAAAGTACAAAGAAATTGTCCTTAGAACTTAGAACAAAATTAAAAAAAATATATATATATGTAATAACAATTTCATCAATAGAACAGAATAAAATTTTTCTTTTATGAAAATCTTAAAATTTTTTTCCAATATGTGTAATACTCGTAGACTAAAATAATGTTAAAAATATATTAAATATATTTGAGTAAAAAGACAATTAGTTTTTGTACTGAGAATACTTAATCTTTTATTTTATTTAAAGACAATTTAGAACAAAACCCCAGTTCGGTAGCCCTTTTTAAGAAAACACTAGCTGGCTTACCCGGTTTCACCCGGCGTTGGGTAAATACTTACTAATTAAACACTTCTCAAATGTTCTAGTTTGTTATATCCTAGAAATTGTTTCAACTCGAAAACCCCTTTATGGATCCGCTATCTTGAAATTCCAAATCTTAATAATATTCAAAATTAGTGGCCTTAAAATAATCGTTATACCAATTTTCATTCAAATCCGTTGAAATCGAGAAATGTTGCTCGCCATATTGGATCCGCCATCTTGAGTTTGGATATTTGGCTAATATTCGAAATTAGTGGCCAGTTTCAGTCAAATCCGTTGAAATCAAGAAATTTGGTCTCATATTGGACCCGCCATCTTGGATTTACAAATTTTGATAATATTCGGAACTTGTATCCTCAGAATAATCATTGTACCAATTTTCATTAAAATCCGTTGAAATCGAGACATTCTGGCTTTGAAGCATAAGTTTTGGGTTTATTAGGTTTAAGATTTATAACATGTAACTTGAGGTTTGGAATTTATAGCTCACTAAAATTATGGCATTAGAAAAAAAAAAAAACATACATGGTAACTTTTTTACGAGATTGAAGAATGCAATTTCGATTTAGATCCAATGTATTAAAACTGTAATTTAAAATTTTTTTATTATTTATCATAAAAATCGATGTATTTTTCAAAAGTTTGTTCACCATGTTGGATCCGCCATTTTGAATTTTTTAAATTTAACATCAGATTCGTAATAAGCGACCTCAAAAACTTTTATTTATAGTTCTTTTTATAAAAATTGATGTATTTTTCAAAAATTCGTCCGCCATGTTGGACCAGCCATTTTGAATTTTTTAAATCTAACATCAGATTCGTAATCAGCGACCTCAAAAACTTTTATTTATAGTTCTTTTTATAAAAATTGATGTACTTTTCAAAAATTCGTCCGCCATAATGGACCCGCCATTTTGAATTTTTTAAATCTGACATCAGATACGTAATCAGCGCCTCCAAAAACCCCTTTATACTGGTTTTCACGAAAAAACTGATGTCTGAAAGAATATACATCATGTGTTAGTACTAGGGGTAGTTAACCCCCTTGAGGAGCTCTTTTCAGGAAAACGCAAAAACAGGTCAATTTTGTTTTTCAAAATCGTATGTAAAAAAATATTTGTCAATGATTTTTAACTAAAACTGTTATTTTTGTGACGCAAAAATATAATTTATTCTGAAATAAAAAATAAGGGTTGCAACCCCCGGGAACCGGATTACTTACAAAAGGTTAGTATATTTACGAGACAGCATTTCCATTTTGTTTCATTCGAAAAAAATTCATTAGAACTTGAGATATTTAAGAACAACTGTTTTTGGGGGTAAACTTTAGGGGTGGTTTTCACCCCCTAAACTTGCGTATCCGCAGATAAAAAATAATACGTGTCTCTTATTTTTCGATGCTCTACAACATATTTCAATTTCATCAAAATCGGTGAGACACACCTGAGAACGTTTCCTTGTAAGTAAAATAACTAGAGGATTCCAGGTGAAAAACGGAAAAGTCCAGAGGAAAAAATTGCAGAATTTCAATTTTTATATTTTCCCTTGTATTTCTTAAGCCCTATCCAGGCAGAAAAATTATTTTCTTAAATAGGGCTCGTCGGACCGCGTTTTTTGGCTAAATCGACACTAAGTAAAATAACTAGAGGATTCTAGGCGAAAAACAGAAAAAAAGAGGAAAAAAATCGCAGAATTATAATTTTTACATTTTCCCGTGTAATTCTTAAGCCTTATAGTGGCAAAACAATTATTAACTCCGAGTTGATCACCCTGTGCGCCTAGAGTTTGGTCCGTTTAGGAAACTGAAACGAGCCGACTACTCACTAACGGTTTTATCTGACGTTCAGTCGCGTGACGTGCCGAAGATTTCGTTTTTAATTTAAGTTTTGCGCGTTCCGAGATCGAAAACTCCCAGAAAAGGGGATAAATAAATTATAGATGTTATTCCTGCAGTCGGGATGGGATCGAATCGTGATCAGTTTTTCTTCATCGGCTTTTGAGCCCCCGCAACGCGACGGCGGCGCCGTGGCGCTCCGATTTGGGTGCAAATTTTCCTCCTCCCGCGGACGACCGTGGAAATTTCAAAATCGGATTGTCGGGAGGGAAATTTCGCTGGCTGGTTGCCCCGCGTAAGCCGGGACCGTGCGGCCCGAAGATACGCGGGGAAATTGAACGGAAAAGTGACATTTTTCTCTTTTTGCGAATTATCAAAATCAAACAGCCAACGGTGCTGTGATTTGTGGAAACTGCGTCAATTTTGAATTTTAGGCAGTCGGACAAGTGAGAATTTCAAAAATGTGAAAAAGGTCAAAAATGTGGAAAATGTGAAAAAGTGCTGCTCCAAATGAGATTGCAACGATGAAAATAAATCACAGGTAAGCGGAAGTAAATCTTTCCTTAAAATTGGCCTCAGATAAATTTGAAAAAATTATTTTGCTCAAAAGGGTCTCTAAATAAAATAAATAAAATATCTCCAGCAAAAAAAAAAAATTATTGTTTGGAGTAAAATTGTAGGTTTTTTGAATTGTGCCCTTCCCTTGAAAGCACCTCCTCAGGAAAACTTTATAATAATAATAATAATAGATTTTTATATCGCACTTCTCAGCATGTTGCTGGAAACATTCTACCTAATTCTGAGCTGCCTAGGCATTCAAATTTAGGCTCTGTGGATCCATTTTCTGAAAAATCTTAAAAACTAAATAACAAATTTTAAAAATATTAGTTAATTCTATTTTGTGCTCCCCAGACAAATAGTATTTGGTATAAGGGGTAACACATGAATATATAATATTATTAATTAATTATTCCTCTTTAATTGTGCTTAATTTTCCGATTTAATAAAATTTTTGATAAGACTTTTAAATTTCACAATACTGCGAGCATTTCTTATTTTTTCTGGTAAACTATTATAATAATTAACTGCAGAGTAAATTGAAGCATATTTTAGTCGGTTAGTCCTTGGTGCCGGTAGATTATAAGTTCCCATCATTGCTTTCCTTGTATTATATCCGTGGATTTCTGTTCTCAAAACTACTGCTCCAGGTTAAATTTGTCTGTACTTTCATACAAAATTCTAGTGGTCGTATCCCTAGGAAGATTAAACACCGCTTTAAAAATTTATTTTCTAAAAAAAGGGCTACCGAACTGGAGTTTTGGCTAAATCGTCTCTAGATAAAATAAATAAAACATTCCCAGCAAAAAAAAAAAATAATTGTCTGGAGGAAAATTGTAGGTTTTTTGAAAGCGATCTTCGTTTTTTTACTTTGTGTGGCTTCGCTGCTTTGACTCTTGAGATCGATCTCGCCGTCAGCTTCAGTTGCTTGTGTGAGCTTGAGCGGTGTAGTGGTGTTTTTGATTGATTTTTGGTTTTTTTTGCTTATGGTATGAAATGTTTTTAATATCGTAATTTTTTAATATATGTAAATTACTTACCTTATGCTAAAAAATGTTTCTTGTAGGGGTTAATAAAACAAACTTTTGGCAATACAAATAGGTTATATTTATTTGCTATTTAAATATATATATAATTTTTATATATTGTTTCAGTGTTCAAATTCTCCATTAGTTTGGATTTGGTTTTACTTTTTTTTTTTATTATTGTTATTATTATTATTATTTTTATTATTTTTCTTCTTCATTTTCTTGTTGCATTCATTGAGTTTTTATACAAGTAATTTTCTTTTAACATTAAAGATGTCTTTTACGCCATTGGTTTGTTTTTTTTTTCTCTTTAAATATAATATATAATTTTTTGTTTTAAATATGCTTTTCTAAATAAATATATTTAATTAATACAATATGTAGTGTTAAGTTTGAGAATTGTTTAAAAGTGTACATACAAGATTTATTTTAGGGTTTGGTTGTTTTTTAGTTCAGTACTTTTATGTTTTTCTGTTATATCTGTTGTATGTACACTTGCATAATCCATTTTTTTCATTTTTTTTTTTAATAAAGATTAGACATATTATATTTTTTTTTTATGAGTGAGTCTGCTGAATATATAAAATATAAATAGCTTAAGATGAATATGTACAATAATATCCCCCTCTGTTCTTAATTTTTATGCTTTGAATGATTCTTCTTATGGTTAGTTTTATTTTTTGTTTTCACTCAAATTTCACATATCTATATTAATATTTATTTATTTTGTTTTCTCCTCTTTAGTTGAAATATAACGATTAAGTGTTTTACTTATATTTTTCATCGTTTCGCTTGGAAATTGTATATATAAATAGTCTCTTCGTTTTTATCGCTTTTTTTTTTAATATCTTCAGTATTTTCAATGATTTTTAATTCAACTTTTTTTCTTCCTTTTTTTTAGATTTATATTTAAACTTTATAGAATACATATATCAGACTTTTTTTTTTTTTTAATTTTTATTCTTTCTCATTTCTGTGTGTTTTTTGTTTTTTATTATATTTATATATATTTTTTCCTGTTTCTTTTTTTCATTTTTCGTTTTGGATAATTTTTCTTATTTTTTTTTCATATTTCGTGTTTCAAGAAATCTTCAACTTGAAACATAAAATACGCGATAATTTTTGAAAAGACGAAAATTATTGCTTAATTGAAAACAATGAATCCAATTATAAACTAGTTCGGGATTTAAAATCCTAGAAATATAATAATTATAAATATTCGCCTACTAAGAAAAATTTCGTCTAACAATTTATTTAAATTGTGTCAATATTAAAAATTTTTTAAATTATATTCAAAGACTGGTTCGCACAAAATAAGAATTTAATTTAAAGTTGTTTTTTTTTTACCTTCGCACTTTTAAATCGGTATAATTTGAATTATTATTATATTATTTGTGCTGATAAATAATAACAAAGATGCTGAATAAGCATTTGTTTTATTTGCCACCATACACAAAAATTGGCATATTCAAAATTCAACAATTCAACGCTTTGCTTTTACTAAGCTGAATTGTGTGCGAAAAAGTTTATCAACTCAACTCTTAATTTGCATATGCCAGTCTTGGTTTTTTGTTTTTTTTAAATAATATAAAGAAATTGTTAAATAACATAATTATTTTTAATTTTTGATTTGTTTATTGTTTTTTTAATCTTAAAGAAAATCATTGCACTAAGTTTTAAAATGGTCTCGCGATTAGTAAAATTTTTTGTTGGATTTTTAAAATGTTCTTAATTTTTAAGTGGACCACTTATTTATTGCTTCGGACATTAAGTAATATATTTTTTTTAAATTTTCTCCGTATGTTTTTTTTTTTTTTTTGGTTTTGTATAAAAAAAACTACTGATACTTGACTAATGTTTTGAGATTTTTTTTAAATTTTTTTCCGTTTTTTTAATATTTTTTTTTTTTTTTTTTGGTTTTAATTTTAGTCAAATTTTTCTAATTAGAGAAAATTATTTGGTTATATTTAATTTCGTCTTGTTTGTTGTTGTTTGTTTTAATTAAACATATTCTAGAGTGATTTCGCGATTCAGTTTATTATTTATTATTATTACTTTTAGTGTGCGTAATAGTTTGCGAAACTCAATAAATAAAATAATTAAATTTTTTTATATCGATTTTATCCAACATTTTTCTGGTAGTCTGATTCGTTTGCTCATTTTTTTGATATATGTTTTGGGTGTTTTATTATGTCTATTTTCGCTTTAATATAAATTTTTATTCTTCTTTGTTTTTATTTAACTTAGAGCACATGTATTTATTTTTTTTTTTTTTTTTTTTTATATTACTCAGCCTTTTAATTTAGTGTTGAATTTTTTGTTTGGTATTTTATTTATTATTTTCCTTGATCGAATTGAAATTTAATAGAAAAAAAACAATTGGGGAAAATTTTTTGAGAGTTGCCATGAATTTTGTTTTTATTGTTTTTTCGTCATATTTTCATTTTATGTTCTAAAAACAAATTTATTGCTTTTCATATATAATTCGTTGTTTCATTATAATCCTAATATTTATTGCGTTTTTGGATTCTGATGAAACTTACCTTTTTAAATCCAAAATAAAAATAATTCTTCCCTTTTTTAAATTTTTTAAATTATAATTATTAATAAAAAAAAATTGGATTTCGTTAGAATTTATGGGGAGGATTTTTCTTTTAAGGGAGATTGAACAAATTAATTGAACGTAAAAATGTGTATATAATTATTTATTGTTTTTATATTATACTTTTATTTTTATTTAATTAATTCGCTCTTATATAAGTTCAAATTTTTTTTTATATCAGTCTTGTGAATCACAGAAAGCTTTGATATGATGGTTCGAATTTTTTTTTTTTCATTTTCTTTATATCTTTTACGTTAATTTTTACCTTCATCTTTCTTTATACATCTTATCTCAAATTCCTATTAATTTTTAATTTATTTTTTGAATCAAAGAAATTTAGTTATTATTTTTATTTATTTTTTTTCTTCAACATTTTTCCTTGTTTTTAATTTTTATTTTTTGTTTATGATTTATTTTATAGATTTGAATTAAACAAAAAACAAAAATAAAAATTGTGGCAAGGGTGTAAAAATAAATTAGAGATAAGTTTCATCAACAAACATTAACCCTTTATTTTTTTGTGCCTTAATTCTTGGTGTTTTTTTTCTCTGATATGAAAATATTAATTATTGATAATTTAATCCATTGGATTGTGGAAAATGGCAAAAATAAGATTATTTTATTTTTTAAATAGTATTTTAAGTTAATTCAATGGCAACTCTTTATTTTTATTATTTAACACTATCGCCGCCAGTTGTCGCTTATAGTCTTAGGAGTTATCAATTTTAGGACCTTTTTTTTAATGTTTAATGGCAGGCAACGTGTTATAAACATGTTTAAATTTTTAAAATAATAATTAAAAAAAGGCTATTTTTCTGCTCTTTTTCATGGTAAATATTAATTTTATTTTTCATTGAATTCGTTCCGTGTTTATTTTTTTATTATTTTAATTTTTTAGTCATACCTTTTCCTAATCTGAATTGTAAAAGACAAATTTTTGTCAAACAACCTTTGAGTCATGTATTTTTTTTTTGTGTTTTTGGTTTTATTAATTTTCATCTTGTTGGAGTGTATTTTTATTTTATTTTTTAAAGACAACTAAAACTAGAGAAAATTGTAATTAAAATTTTATATTTAAAAAGTAACAAAATATAATTCTTTATTAATTTTCACTCTCTTAAAGATTGGACAAAGTAAAAAAGAAATGTTCTAAATCCATTGTTATTTGCTATTATATTTTTTTCTCAATCTCTTATTATTGCTTGGAAAGTTCTAAATTCACTCATCGTTCGTTAATAATTTTTGGGTTTTTTCTTCTTTTTTTTTTTTTTTTTTTTAAGTTAATGTTATGCATAAATATATATCTTAAGTGTGGTGTTATGTTCCCTTGTATGGCTAATAAACAATAAATTTAAGTAACATAAAGAATAATTGCACGTATAAAAATGTTGGTGCCAGAAGTGGGGTTCATGACTGCTTCAAGGAAACTAAAAGTAAAGATTTCAATTTACTTTTTTTTTCTGTTATATGATCTTAAGCTAATAAACTAATTTAATTAAACTACATTTTTATTTTCAAATGTGGGATAATATTCAAAATGTTGTTTATTTTTTGTTATTTTAAGAAAAATCTCGTTAACAACATTTCAAGACTAGGCCAAAAATGCCAAATTCTTTTATGAAAATTAAGTAAATTTTTTTTGATGAAACCTCTACAAGGAATTCGCACTGCACCTATGTATATATGAATGTATATAATGTGGATCAATGTCATCAACTTCTAGAATAAGTTGTTTTTTTTTCATTTTTATTAATTTTCTTTCATAATTGTTGCAATATTCCTTTCAATTTTATTAATTTATTTTTTGTTGTTGTCGCTATTCTGGCTTATATAATCCGTCTCGGTTTTGCTTTATAAATTTTTATAAATATATAAATACAATTCTCTTTTCCTCTGTCATTTAATATAAATATATAATATATATATGTGTACTGTATATAATTCTTCAATATAATCATCTTTCATTAAATAAATTTTGATATATTTTTTTTTCCTTTCTTCTTATTTTTTTTTTGTTGTTGTTGTGTTTTATTTAAATTTTTCATCTTCGATTTTTAAATCTACGAATTTAGTCGAAAAAACTTTTTTACCGCTCTCGAATCATTGAAAAATATTATTTTTTTAGTTGTTTTCTTTTTCGACAATACTTTTAGATAATTCATATATATATATATAGTATATTTTTTTCTCTTTTTTCAAAATGGAGGTTTTTGTATAAATTTTATTACGTGCCTCATCCATTTATTTCCATTGAGAAAAATATCTTTTACATTCTATAACATGATTTTTTACCTTTTTTTATATATATAATATATAATAAGAGAATGCTTCGAATATATTTGCGTTCTGTAAAATAAATGCCTTTTTTTCTGCTTATTTTTTTTTTTTTTTTATTTTTTTGTATATGCCTCTTATTGTTAATAATATTACTCAATGTTTACAAATTCTCCTGACTTCTTAAATAACTTTTTGACGTCGTTTTTTGCTTAGTTGTTTGCATTAAAAAAAGAAAACAACGTTCAAAAGGATACATTTCTCGCTTTGTTTTGGTTTTTGACCCCTTTTTATAAATTTACTTTTTCGGCTTAAATTTATAATTTTCATTTTTTCAGTAATATAAAAATATGGAAAAATATGACTTGTAAGTTTTTTTCTTTTTTGCCTGTTTTTCTCAATTAAATATATAATTTATATATATATATATATTTATTTCTCTTCGTGTTTAATAATATTTTCAGTATTTTTATTTGTTTAAAGTTTTTTTAGTTTTTAAACTATACACCGTTTTGTTATTATTTAATTTAACTGCTGTTGAATTGTTTTGCACTAAAAGAAAAATGTTAAATTAAATAGCAAAATTTTTTAAATGACTCAAAATTAAAAGTTAACCTAGTGGTAGGAGAGTCGGATCAGAAAATCGAAGGTTCCAGGTTCAAATCCCGTGTACGGTGGCTTCCTTTTTAATATAATATAAAATACGACGATATTATAAAAATTTGATGAATGATGGAAGAAGGAAACGTGCACTGATTATAATAAATTTTATAAAGTATTGTATATGAAAATAATTTTACAATTATAAAGAAAATGATATGATGATGATAATTAAATTGCGAGAAATTTACATAATCTCTGTGTACCAATTTGCATGAAAGTCCCTAAAAATTGAGAATATGTTGTCCAAAATTGAATTCGTAATTGCTAAATAAAACATTTTTTTATGAATTTTAACCCTTTGCACTCGAGGGCTCCGGAGCGGAGCCATTTAAAATTTGTCTTCAAACTCGAGGGCTCCGCTATGGAGACAATGCAAATAATTTCCAGTTCAAAACATAAGGACAAAAACAAATCGAAATAACTTCACACTTTTTTTAATGCGCATATCATTTACATATATGTGAATATGATTTCTCTATCGAAATTGCTTCGAGTTTCTAGTAATATGAATGAAAAAAAGCTTCAAGTGCAAAGGGTTAATATTATATTCCAGATACGAAAGCCGTAACTCTGAAAAACCCTACGTACTCATTTTAAGACTTAAATTAAATTTCTTAAAACTTGAGAAACTTTGGAATCTAAGAACTTACATTTTAAAATCTTTAATAGAAAATTTTAAATCAGCAACTCAGAATTAAAAGTTTTGAATATTCATATTTTAATTAAATTCGATAGTGAACTGTAAAGTAAGCGATTCCGAAAACCTCTATGTGCCAATTGTCATGGTAATTTATTGAAATTGAAATTTTTGAAGCGAGGAAAGAAGAGTTTAAAATTAAGTAGGATTTATTTAGTGTTCTTGAGGAACAATTTGACTATTTAATTAAAAAGAAAATGAATGATATTTAGGAGATGATTAAAAGAGATTTTAAAAACTAATACTAAAATGGAAAAATATTTTTGTTATTTTTGTTATAGAGAAAATTTTCGTTAAAGTTTTATTTTTGTTTAAATCTTAAATTATTTTATATATTTGTTTTACGCTTTTAGGCAAGAGTACTATAAACACTGATTCATTTTTTTATTAACAAATAGATTGCACGAGTCTCATTTACTACAATGTTTTTTATTGAAAAATTTTAAAGTTATAATTTTTTTCTTTGGATTTGTTTGTTATTTTCTTTGTTGTTATTGTTATTAATACACGCAGTCGTTTTCTTTTAAGTTTTCTCTTTATTTTATAATTTATTAAATTTACAATCTTTTTCTGATAATACTTTTTGTTTCTCGATTGTTTGCATAGTTTTTTTTTTCGTTTTCTTTTCTTTTATTCAGTTTAAAGGACGACGATTTTCAATTTCTATTATATAATTTATTTTAGTGTGCGTATGCGAGCAGTGACTCAATGAATTTTTCTTAATTTTTTCTTTTCTCTGTATCTTTTTTTGTTTTTTTCATTTATTAATTTTTTTCATAATTAAAATTAAAAATTATATTTTTTATAGGAAGAAATTCAAAGTCTGTTTTTGGGCTACATTTGATGGTAGTGTAATACAAATATATAAATATAACAATTAAATTAATATTGAGAAGTTAATTCAATGACAACAAGAAAACAAAAAAAATTTTTAGTGTCAGAAGTGGGGTTTGGAGAAAAATAAATTATATCCTTGAGTCACTATGGCATACAAATTTAAGGAAATTAATTGAAAAAGCCTGTTAATAAAAATAAGGGGATAATTTTAAGTAAAAATAAAATAAAATAAATAAAACAACGATCGGTGTTGAGGAACATAATTGAAAAAAATTTATTTTTCGTTTTATATTTTGAAAAATGATTCTACACAAGAATTATATTAAAATCAAACTGCGAAACTTAATACTTAAATTAACAAATAAAAATAAGAAAAATATTAAAATATTACTGATAAACATTTGATAGACTATCAAAATTTTGAAAATAATTTGTAAAAAAATCGATTACTTAACTTTAAAATAATAATAATAGTACAAAATAAGAAATCACTTATAGGGAAATATTCTACAAATATCGATGGGATAAATCGACAATTTATTTTTTGAGTATTTTGTAAAATTAGGTTTTTTTTTATTTATTTTTTAATATATATTTATATTTATAGATGAGGCATACGCGAACACATAAAGTAGAAAGAGGAAAAGATTCGCATTTTTATTGTTTCTCACTTTCCCTTAGAAACTAGGTACACATTTTGTTTTATGCTTTAAATTAATAATTAATATTTATATATAGTCTTTTTGCTTGCTTCTATTGTGTTTTTCTTCTTCTATTTGCAGTATTTAATTTTATATATATATATATAAATATATATATATATATATATATATATATGCATCTTTCATTTTTATTTTCGTGGATAAAATATATTAAAAATAATACAATTGTTCTTTCAATATATAAAAATTTATTATGTATAATTAAAAAATATACAAATTCTTTACATTTCTTTCTCCTGGTGTTTTTATACAGTGATTAAATTCAAATATTGTTTATATATTTAATTTATTTATTTTGTTTTATTTTCTCTGTTTATGTAAATTGTTTGTAATTTTTATTATACAAAATTTAAATAAGAACAAACAAAAAATTTAGTTTAATTGCCATGAAAATCCCCAAAAAAAAATGTGGTTTAATTTTAAATAACGATGTTGATGAAAGGGAAACGAAATTTTGGATTTGTTTGATTTTTCAAAAAAAAAAAAATTCTTTCAAAAAGGCTTATAAATTAGTAATTTTAAAAATTTCAGAAACTGAGATTAAAGAAATATGTTTGAATTGTCGATAATTATGTTTTATGTTTATATGAAAATTACAAAGCTCAGGTCCTTAAGGCATCAATAAAAACCCTTATAAGATCACTGGCGTGTCTTTCCGTCTATCCATTTGTTTGTCTATCCGTCTGTCCGTTTGCTACATCCGATTATCTTAGAAACTTGAAATTTTGCACAGTAATAGATTTTAGTGGCCCGTTTCACGCTGCCTCACAGCAGGAGTTTTCTTAAAAAATATTTTGAACTTGGCCGGTTTTCATTCACTTGCTTGCCTGCACTTGCCTTAAAGCTCCTAGTGTTTTAGAAATATTTTCCGCCTTAAAAAAATTCAACATGATGGCCCATTGCCGGTTGGTTTTTACGAGAACGAGCAACAAGGGTAGCTATAAAAAGATAATAACGAATCCTTTTCCAGCGGCCTAGCTTCGAGCAACAGCAATAAAATGCATGGGAAAAGATAAGGTAAAGGTTAAGTTTATCATTTAAAATAATAAAACGTTCAGCCTCTTCTGGTATCCAGGTAAATTTTATTTCAAGAAAACTCCCATTTAGTTTTAGGTTAATAACGAAACTCCTAGGTCTAATATATATTTCAGCTAAAATCGGGTTAAATATGAAATATTTACCCACAATTTTCATTAATTTCAAATATAAGAACCATTCTCCCTAAAGTGTCTAATTTGAAACGCATTCTTCTTTATTATCCTACAATATCCGTGAACAATTTTATAATAATTTATGTGAGCGCACCTCAATTAAAAAATATAAAATTTTCAATCGCAATTTTGATGGTGAAAGATTGTTTTCACAAATGTTCATCAGAACACTTCATAGAATCGATTGGTATATTTTGGAACACATATTTACGAGCCACTCTGTATACAAATATATATTTTTTTTTATTTATTTCGTTTCCTTTTCACCTTTACAATTAAAAATTTTATCATAAAATCGATCGTTTATTTTCCCATGTATTTTTCATTATTTTTAAGATGATTTCCGAATTTTATTTTAATACCATTTAAATATTTGATAGAAATAAATTTTTGGTATGAAATACTTTCATCTAAAAAGGTATTTTATATTTAATTTTATTTTCCTGCAAAATACAAAAGTGGTTTATGATAATATCACCTATATTTAGGCAAAAATTTTCAGCATCTCTGTATTAAATATCACGTATAATATTTAATTTGTTTTAAAGTTATACGCGTTTTTTAATAACAAAATTTTTTTATATATCCGTAGTATGCCCCAATTGTAATAAAAAATTATAAAATCGAAGTTTTTGTGCAAATCTTAAATTTGGTTACGTTTTTTTAATAATTATAAATAATTTTTTATAATTCATTAAGCATAAAATTGAAACTCTAGCCTTAGCCCGATTCACAATTAGCCTTAATGCTGGCTTAAGTCTAACCAAACCTCTATATTAAAGCCTGATTTAAATCATGCTCAAGTATAATTTAAGTTTGGCCTAAAGTTGGCTTAAGCCGGTTTAAACTAAATTTAAGACTATCTAAGCCTGGCTTAAGCTTCAAATGTTATCGAAACAGACAGACAGACAGATTTTATGAATTAGAACATAAAAAACTTTTTTTTAAAAGAAAAAAGCATGGGAAAAAATTGAAATTTAATAAAAAAATTTCTGGGATGGAGATTTTTATCTACTATATAAAAAATAAAAAATTGTTGTTGTTGTTGTTGTTTTTTTTCAGTGAGTATAATTTTATCAACAATTGTGTTACACCGAATATAAATTAAAATTTTGTAAAAATTAAAATGTAGCGAAGAAGAAACTACAAAACATAATAATAAATAATAAATTTTCTTAAAATGTTTCTCTTATAAGGTAAAAATCATGTTAGATGTTAAAAACTAAGACAAAATAAAAGTATACTAATAAAATACTTGTGTAAATATATTTGTTACTTTATTTTATATTTATATTTATTTATATATATATATATATAAATTTTTCCTTCGCTAATTGTTTATATTTTTCTTGTCTAGCATTTTTAAGTCTTTTCATATGAGATCTTAGAAGCCATAAAACGAAAGACAACGCAATTTATGATTTTAAATAATAAGTTTAAATTAAAAAATGAAAAAAGAAATATTTTATTTTTATTTATTTTAATTTAATTTTTTTTTTTTTTAATATAAAGGAGTGTAATTTTTTGTCTTTTACGTTTTGTAGATATTTTATTTATCCTCAATGGCAGCATAAAGTGGGAAAAAAATTTATCCTACTATTGCTTTGTCATTCACAATAAATTTTTGTTTTTTTTTTGTTTTTAAGTTACTCCTTAAAATTTAGTTGTTTTCTTCCTTCCTTTTTTCTTTTTTTTTCGACTACATAATATAAAATTTATTTTAACCTAGTTTTTTTTTTTTATAAAAGACATTTATTTAATACTAAAGTGAAAAATAGAAATAAAATAACCTTAAAAAGATTATAAACAAAAAAAACGTAACTAGTTTTCATCTTTTTAATTATTTTTTGCTTTAATGTAAAAATATAAAATTTATGTTTTTTTTTTTTTTTTGTGGCTACAGAATTACTTTATTTTTTAATTTATACTTAGAGTCCAATGTCTCTTCTTATTTTATATTATATATATAATATATATTATTATCAATAACATTCTCAGAGATCAAATATTTTTCCTTATTTCTTCATCATATTTTTTTTTTTCATCATTTTCTTATTTATTAATATATATACTTTAAATTCTGTTCTTTTAATTTTAATTTACGGGCATTTACTTAGTTATATATATATATAAAAAAAAAAAACCTATACACAGATATGTTGCGCAATGTTATTTTTATGAATCTATTCATAAAATTTTATTTTTCTGTTCTTTCTCTCATGTCTTTAATTTATGGGAGTTTTGATAAACTTCCAATGGTTTGTGTTTTAAAGTTTGTTTTTTAATTTAAAATTAACAATATTTTCTACGAAAACAAAAACATTTTTATAAGTTAAAATCGAAAACAATTATATTCTAAAAAAAAAAAGAAAAATATATATCTTGTTTTTATTTTATATATATTTTTTTTAATAATTTTATATTTTGACTTTTTCACTGGTGTTTCTTGTTTTTTTGAGTGTCTCTTATATTCTGCATTTTTAGTAAATATATTTTCTTAAACATATACTCCTCAGCAATTGATTGAAGGAAGATTATTTATTATTATTCATTATTTTTTTAATTACCATTATTATTATGATTATTATTATTTTATTTTTGTTTAAATGAGAAAATTAAAAAGAAATTTTGAAATTTTGAAATTTTCTTCGTTAACACAAAAATATTGGTTTTTTTTTTATTTTACTTTAATTTCGTTTAAAGTTTTTGTTTTGTTTTTAAATTATTAATTAAAATGTGCAATAAATTTCGCATATACATATATGTGAAAAAAAACCAAAAATAAAAATATATTTAACCTTTTTTAATTTGTTAAAAAGGATTTTCTCTGTTCTGTCCTTCGATATTTAATATTTGAATATTTCAAATAATTATTTCAGTAATTGTATTTGGTATGCAATTATGCTACATTATTCGGTTTTTAAATATATTATATTTTTATTTACTCATTTTTTTTTTTATGTATATGTTTGTATGTGAAAATTATAGAAAAAACTGATTATAATTTTATATTTTGAAATTTATTGGAACATATTTCTCTTTCGAATTGAAGTTTTTAATTATTTTTAATTATTTCGCATGTGTGTTTTTTGTTTTTTTCTTTTTATTATTGTTATTAGAATCAATTATATATAAAAAAATGGATTACAGATATATTTATTAATTTAAACGTTTTTACTTCTAGAGAGAATATGTTAATATATTTTTTGTGTGTCATTTTTTTCTTGATTTATATTTTTTTCATTAATTTTATGTTCTACGACGGTCGCATTAAAGGTTTAGAAATTAAGAAATTTTTATAATATATTAATACTATTATACATAATTTGCCATATTAATTAAAATATCGTCTTTTTTTACTTTTTCTTGGTTTTTTTCTTCTTAATTTTCACGTATTTTTTGTTTTCATTTATTAAATTTTACAATAACTTCACTTTTTTTTTGTCTATAGTTATAATCGGTAAATGGCAGTAAAATTCACAGCCAATTCAAATATATTGTATATTTTTTATTTCCTTTTTTTTCTCTTTTCTTTTTAATATTTTATCTTAAAGTTTACTTCCGGTTGTATTACTGATTTTATTTTTTTTTCGTATATATTTCTCCCTCGAATTTCATATTTCAGTTGCATATTATTATTTTTTTCTTGATCCTTGGTATCTTTTCATATATTAAATAAATTTTTTTTAAATTTCCCAATTTTTGATATTTTCTCGCAAGTTTTTCGCTCCTTTCTTAAATTTTTAATTTTTTGATCAGCCTGTTTTTGTGGTTTTCCCTCTTTATTTTCTGTAAAAACTCTGGCAAATATTAGCCTAGAAAAATTTTAATGACGAAAACTAATTTAAAATTTGAAACTTATAAGGAATAGAATTTAGAAAAATTCCATAAATAACGTATTTAAATAATTTCAACCTCAAAAAAATTTATGTTTTCTGGTTTTCAAAAAATAAGAAGAAAAAACTTTAATTTATAAAATTTTGAAATTGGACTATCACTCAAAATTTCTAAATTAATAAAAAGAATTTCCATAAAAATTTATACATGGGAGTTTCTGGGAGTGCTGATAGTGAATCCGTTTTCAAAAATTATAAATTTATAAAATGTCTCTAATTGAAACTGATTTTAATGAAAATTTGTATTTGCTTGTTATAGAAATTTTGAAATTGCATTCAATTATTTTTCCGATAGTTTACTCAAAATATAAATCTAAAGTTTTCAAGAAAAAATAGATAATTTTTTTCTGAACGTAAATTTTTGATGAGAAAACTTTTTTGATTTAAATATAATAAAGAAATACGTTTTAAATAAATCGGAGCTTAATTTATTATTTCAATATATGGAGCATTTATTTTCATTTTCAAAAATTGGAGCCAATTGAGCGTTTTTTGTTTTTTTTTTTTTACTTTGGCTGAATTATCCGCTGAATTTGTTAGCTTTGTAAGAACAATTTCATGTAGCTGAATTGTGTGGCGCTGAATATGTTCTGATCTTTTAGTAATTTTATGAAATCAATTCAGCAGGGGAGTGGAGATGTTAGGATATACATATTAATTTAATATCGAAAGGAAATTATCTTTTAAGCATAAAATTCAGCTTAATCTTAGAAATGAGATTTTGTCGTGTTTTATGGCACGAGATGCTGTAAATAAAAAATAAAATACTTTCGATGTTTCGTCACTATCAGGGTTTTTTTTTTTTTTTTTTTTAATTTTTATGACAGTTTTTGAGTTTGACTATTCTCAAGACCTGATATAATTTTTTTGAGAAATGAAAATATTTTGATTTTATATCCTCATATAAAATCGTTCAACCATTTCTGTTATTATTTTTATTATATTTTAATTTAATCGTTGTTAATATTACTATTTATTTCTGCTAGTAAATTGGGTTGTTATATATATATATATATATACTTTTATATATATAAATTAGAATATGAAAAAATCCATAGAACAAGTATTTCACAGTACACTTGTTTGAAGTTTTCTTTTCTTCTTTTTTTAAATATATATAATATATTACAAGTATAATCAGTCTTCAAATTCATCGATAAAACTATTCTAAATCTCAAAAATATTAAGAGAATTATTACGTGTTGTTTTTTTTTCTTTTTTTTCCTTCATTATCATCTTTTTTCTTCAGCTTCTATTTTATTTTTATAGGTTTACAATATAATTCTGCTTTTTTTGCTTACCAATAATGCCAATTTTTAATTTTATTTTCCCCTTTATCTTTACGAGGATTAGAAAAATAAAACACTTAACTGTTCGAAAACTATACCTGTTATACAACTGTGCTACAACAAACCCAAGAGTTGAATCATAATAAATTACCTTGAGATTGACCTCTGCTCCAGTAAAGGTATACTTTAAATATTTTTGTGGAACAGTGTTATACAAACTGTTATACACAACGAAACGATTGTCTTACAGTACTGTCCTATTTTTAATATATATATATATATCTCTTGTATTTTATGTAAAATATTTAATATTTGGCATTATTGGTTATTTAAAAAGAAAATATTTACCATAATTATTATTATGTTTTTTTTTCACTATCACTAATTGAGCTTATTTACTGTCGCCGATCATTAAAAATATCATTTCTAGTCGCGTTTGATTTTTTTGTTTATTAAACTTATAAACAGATATTTACCTACTGAACTTTTTTTTTTTTGCTTTTGCATATTAATAATTATAAATCCGTGGTTTTTTTAATTCTTTATTATTCTTTCCGTTTTCATTCGAATTTTTGTAGTATTTTACTTTTATAAATACTTTTCTTTATATCATTTTAGATTTAAAAATTTGAAAAATCCTTTCAAAATCACACACACAAAAATTGAAGGTATTTTCAAAAACGGACAAGATTAAAGTGAGCTAAAATTTTCACTATAGAAAAATTAAAGAAAAATTTATATTTGGGATCCCTACCGCAATTTGGATATGATTGAAAACAAAAATGTTAATTTAAGGTAAAAGTTTAAAAAAAAGAATGCACTAAAAGGTCTTAAGGATAAATTTATATCGGTTTAATTATTAGCCGCATTTTTACGTCTGTCATTACTTTGTAAAATTTTTAAAATTTTTTTTCGTTCCCAATAAAGTTGAATCCAAAGAGTTAGCTTAAATATTTGGTTTTGGATTTTGAAATTTTGTCCTAAATTGTTTACTATCAAATTCCTCTCAATCTAAGGATTTAGATTTAAAATTACTACTTTTAACATTATTTTTCCAACCTATGCAAATATTAAGTAAAATCCCCGAAATCCCCCAGTTGCATAATTTCAGAAAGATATCAATAAACATCTGAAAAAGAAGTGGGGTTTATCTTTTGGATACTCTTTATATAAATTTTAACAAGTCACACGAGCTTAGGTTTTTCGGATTTTTGGGGCCCCATCAAAAAATTGGCTTAAGCTTAATTCATTCCTGCATTTAAACCTGATCAGCTTTATCATTTTTAGTTTAAAGTATTGGAGTTTAAACTTGGATCAAACTTGTATCATATTTCTATTAAGAGTATTTTTTTTTTAATATTTAGACCTGGTTCAATTTAAACTTTTGTGCACACTTTATAAGCGAGATTTTAATTAATTCGTGTTTAAAGTCTAAATTTGTTTTCAATTAATCCTAAACCTGGTTTAAGCTTTCTTCATGCCTGGGTCTTAGACTTAGTTTAAGCTTAATTCAGATTCATAATAAAGCCGTACTAAGCTCAGTTCAAACCAACCCAGTCCTGGATCAAGTTTAGCTTAAATAGCGTTCTAAAATTGGAGGGATCCGTATGATCTCCATGCGACCTTAATGAAATTATTATGAACTTTTAAGGGTAAAAAATAGGGCGTGGAAAAAAAATCTAGACTTTTTCTTATACAATTAATAAAAATTGTTGCACTTAACCCAATAATAAAAAATATTTCAATTTGTCCAATTTCAAATAGTTTACGAAATATTTGAATTATCCCAAATAACTTTAACTAAATAATTTTAAATTTTCAATTAATCACCAACCTTTTTATTGTGAAAATAAATTTGAAAAAAGGGGTATTTAATTTAACACAATTTTTAACAACATATTTCTCTTTTTGTATTGGTTTAATAAAATTTAGGCAGTTTCAGAACAATGTATATTAATTAAAAAAATAATAATGATACACATTCCAAAAGGCAAAATATGAAAAAAGAATTAGTTTTTAATTAAACTTGTTTAACAAAATTTTCCTATTTAAATGCCAATTATTTTTATATTTAAGGTTTAAATAACAAAACTCGTTTTAACTCAAAATTTATTTATATTTTGACTTATTGAAAGGAAATAATTGCGATTAATTTTTAATAACAAAAAGTTTTTTTTTTTTTTTTTGTGTGGCTGTCCGTTAATTTTTGTATATTTTATGTTTTTAATTTTTTTTTATTTTAATTTTCGCTTAAACTTAAAGCGCTGACCAAAACAAAATTTTGTAGAATACAATATTTTATGAAAATTTGTAAAAGAAAACACAATTAAATTAATGCGAGACAATTTGTGAATAGAACTTTTAATTTAGAGTTTCTTATATATGTTTTTCTTGTGGATTTTATGTTATTTTTAATAATTTAATTTTTCCCTTTACATTGACAAATTTTGGTCTTTGACCACTGACGTTTTAAATTAATTATTATTAAATTTTAATTTTCATTTTGTAATTGGACTAAAAAAATTTTCCTATTTATTTATTTCTTAATTTTGCTTTTTTTCCGAAATTTTGCGTTTTTCGTCTAATTTCTAAATGGTGATTTAAATCCGCACGTTTTACAAATTTTACCTAATAAATATAGTTTACAATTATATTTTTTTTTATATCTTTTAATATCAGAAAACACATGCTATAAGCAAATCAATTCCAATTAGAAAGTATTTAAAATTCTAATTTATTTTTTTGCAATGAATCCTGGGTACTTATATTCAAAAACAATTTTTAATTTGATTGATTATTGCTTTTAACTTCTCATTTCTAGCCGTTAGAGAAATACGTAAAATGTTTGTGGTGAATAAAAAATCAACACAATCAAAAGTTTTTGAATAACTAAAAATTTGACGAGGATTTATTTGGAAATAGAATTTTTAAAGTAGAGATTCGTTTTAAAAATCTAAAAGAAAAAGAAGACTGAGCGTATTTTGAATTACGCCAAAAATAAGGTCCCAACAATTTTTAAATTACTGGGAAAATAAATAATATTAAAAATGGTATCAATTTTTAATTAAGTACACTTGGTTCAAATTTTTTTTGTAGATGAGATATCCAAATTTGAAAATTTTGACTCGGGAATTTAAGGTGTCGAAATTTCCATGTAAATTAGTCCTTTACAAATTTTAATAAAGGACACTGATTTTGAGTTTGATGTGATAATTTTAATATTCAAGACTGCAGATCCGAAGATACTTCAATAAAAATTTGTATAAATAAGTTTTTAGAGTCATTGATGTTTTACTGACCTTTATAATTCTAGAAAATCTTTCAATTTTGAATTTGAATTCTCAAATTGTGATCACAAATGAAAATTGGTACTTACGAACTTTCAAGGATACTGATTTCGAATTTGTTATAAACATTTAGAGATTTCAGAAACAATTAGTATAAAAGGGTTTCTGGGATAAAAACTTCGAAATTGATCGATTATGCTCTGTAAATTAGAAAACTTGTATCCTGAAACTTTACTTTCGATTGTATCCAGGGGTTTTTGAGGTCGCTGATTTCAAATTTATCATAAAAGGGATCTTTGAAAATTGGCATTCACTCAGTCTCTTTTAGAAATTGAAAAAAAAAACAACATAATTTGGTTCGACAAGAACAAGGATCCCAAAAAAACTTTATAAAAAAAAGAATATTCTCTATGAAATTTTGAAAAAATAATGGCTTTCATTGTCTAAAATTTATTTTATTATAAATAAATTCCTAAACACTTTTCTGTGTTTTTCTTATATTCTACCAATTAATAAAATCTTCTTCTAGTGTATTTATTTTTAATATTTTTCTCGTAGTAATCAAAGTCCAAATTTTATGAATATATTCTCTCATAAATTTGTTGTTATTGTAGTTTTTATATTTTAGCTTTTATACTTTCAAAAACAGGGGGAAACAAAAGGTGTCTATAAAAACTTAAATTAAATTATTTAAATTTTATGCTCCTAGATTGCTTTATTTTATTTAAAATTTAGATTGTATTCCTCTTGTTATTTTATGAATTTGTGTATACGTGGAAAAAAATATATCTTATATGACCAATTTTTGGGTTTTTTTCTAATAGATTTTTTATAATTTTTATACTTTTATTCAAAATTTTTGCTTAGTTCACCTGCTTTTTTTGGATAGAATATTCCACTTTTTTTTGTCTCTTTATTTTCTTTATTTAAAAAAATTCGTTGTATAAATCTCTTTTCATTTCTCATTATATTATTTTATATATTTATTTATTTTGTTTCTTCTTTTGAAAATAATTTTTCTATTTTCCCATTAAAAATAATTAATAAAAAAATTGTGGGGAGGCGGAAAACAATATTTTTTTATTATTTTCTACATTATACATATATATATATATATATATTTATTTTTATTTTAATTTTTTCATTCAGTAGGAAGATACCACTACTTATGCAATTATTTGATTAAAAATAATTATTAAAAAATAAAAAATCAATGTCTTCTCGCCTTCTTTTTGCTACATGAAAAATTTAAATTTACTGAAACCATACATTTTTCTTTATATTACTCTAGTTTATGTATTTTTCTGTAATATCATTTTTATAGTAATGTACTATTTTTAATATTTTACATCATATCAATTTTACCTTTTTTAGATGATCAGTGCATTTTTTTAGATTTTTCATGTCATCATAATATAATTAATAAGTCTATTGGTTGGTTGTTTTGTTTTCCTTTTTAATATATTCCATTTTTTTATCATCTTTAAACTGTATTCACACATTTTTTTTTTTTTTTATTAAGAAATAAAAAATTAAGTACGATTCTTTTGCACTCCTTCCTTCAATCTTCTAGCTTATGCTGAACGGGATATGAAAAAAATATGCCTTTTTCTTGTGTTTTTTTTCAATATATATTTTCAGTTTGTATTCATTTTTATTTTATTTAAATTTCGGATTCATCATTTAAATATTACAAAAAAATAAATAGTTGTTAGTTCGACAGAAAAAAAAAAACAAAGCCTCAAAACTGATGAATTTTAAAAGCGTATATTTTCGTTATACCTTAGATCAAAACTTAAAATGTATCATTTCTTAAATGAGGAGAATTTTTGAGTCATAAGTCACTTTTATTTCATAATTTATTAATAAAAAACAAAAAAAAGAGATTTCATTCCAATCATTTTTCTAGATTTATTTAAATTCAGACTAAAATTAATCTAGAAAACTAGCACAGGATCCACACCAGATCCTTGAAGCATACCACATGTTTAAATCAACAACTCACCAGGATCAAGCAATTTTGAAATAAATTACACATACAAAATGTTGTGTCAGAAGTGGGATCCGAATTTAAATGTTGACCTTTTATAAATCCTAAGATAGAATTTTTAAAAGTTTGTTTTATTTAGGTCAAATTCAGAACTGTTGTGCGGTTCAAAATCACAAATTCTAGAATAGGGAACGAAATTTTTGGATAACAATTTTCATACAAAAATTAACAAAATTTACTTACGACTCATTCTCTACAAAAAAAAATTTTAGTTCTTTCTTGCCAATTTTTATTAAATGTTCAAACTTAATTTAAAAAAATGTTTGTACTGATAAACAATGATTAGTATCTTTAGAAATAAAAAAATAAAAAAACACGATTAACAATGAAAAAAATAATAATAATAATAATATAAAACATATTACAAAATAACATCGAGTACTTTTGATAATTTTGTGAACAAAATTTGAAATAAGCGTTTAATTCCTCGATAATAAATTGATTTAAAACTAAAAGAAATTTTTTTTTATAATAATAGTAATAAAAAATTAATGCAAAAGTTATCTATAAGTAAAATGTATAAAAAAATAGACAAAGATACTCAATCATTTGTTTTACAGTCCTGTAAAAGTTTTTTATATCTCTCTCTCGTTTGTTTTTTGTCTTATTAATTAAATTTAATTTTAATATACATTTTTATTTTGTACAGCTACCCCGTTCTTTCCTATTAATCATAATTTAATTATAGTAATTAAACTAAATAATTTACTTGTGAATTTGCACGCATTTTAGAGAGTAAAAGTCATCAGATGATCACATCCCAGATTTTTATTTTCTTATTAAACTGATAATTTTTATGTGTTTATTTAAATAATTAAATGAAATATATCCTTATGCATAAATGCATACAAAATAAATAATTAAATATAAAAATTGTGTTTCTGATGACTTTTTCCCTGTGTTTTTACTTTTTATTGTTCGCTTTGTTTTAAGAGATTTTTAATATAACTTTAATAATTAAGAATCGTAATCGCAAATCACATGAATTATAAGCGCCTATAAAAATTCTTTTTGTTGTTGTTGTTATTGTTGTTTTTGTTGTTGTCACAATTTGGTCTAATTCAAAAATAATACATAATTAAAAGAAACATTTTTCTTTTTTAATAACGAATAAAGGACTTTTGTTTTTTATAAGCTTAAACATAGAGAAAATTTTACTTGGTTTTTAAATTCAATATTTTCTTTTGTATTTTAGTTACTTTGATGCTTTTGTATATTAATTTTTTTATTTTATGTTTTTTTTTTGTTTTTTTTTTATAAATAAATTCAGTATATCAACTAGTAAAATAATAAATCAGAAAAGTAACACAAATATAATATTTTAATTCTCAAAAGCACAAAATATATATATATTAAAATATATAACTACAGTATAAAGGTTCTTTAATTAATAATAATATCGATGGCAATTTTTTTTTTATTTATTCTTTTAATGATATAGCGTATAAATATCGAATTAAATTATAATTCCACTTGAGAAAAAGAATAGATTATTTTTTTTTTTTATTATTTTTATTGTATCGAAAGTTGAATAGAGCTAGAGTTTTTAAAAAAAAATTATTCAATCCAATTTCCCTAAGTGCAATTAATTACACAACATATATTAATATAACAAATTAAGTAGATTTGTGTGTTTTATTAAGAAAAGAAATTGTTCTTTTTGTATTTTTAATTTCTAAAAAATCTTGGGTGCGAAATAAATTAGATTTCTTTTATATATATATTTATTTATTTTTTTTTTTTTATTTTATTTAAAATGCTCTAAATATATATCAACTATATATCTTAAAAATGTAGAAAAACATAAAACTGAACGGGCCCTAAATAAAGTAAAAAACGTAAAGAAGTCTTCATTTTTAAATAATATTAATACAATCGTTTTCCCTCCCCTTAAGTTCTTGATTATACACTTTTTTTTTTAAAAATTAGTAAGTCTTTCAGTTAACAAATCGTCTAAAGTGTAAATTAAAAAAAAAAAAAAATAAAATAAAAATAGAAATAATAATAATAAGAAATTTTAGTCAATATCAGAAATTTTATATTCTGATTACGACGATTATATGTTAGAAGAATTAAATAATTTTCTCCACATTTTTCTTCTAATTTATAATAATAATAATTATTATTATTATTAAATCTTATCTGAGTATTTTTTTTTTAGTCGCAATTTATGTTACGCTTTCCCTCTATCTCTCTCTCGTTCTCTCTCGCTCTCTCTCTCTCTCTCTCTGTTTTTATCTATCGCGTGTGTGTCCTTTTTGTTTCATGTTTTTTTTTTTTATATTTTAAAAAAATATATAAAAAAAATATTTTTATCCCATTATCATGTCTATTATTATAATTATTTATTTCTTTCCTTTTTTTTATGCTGTTATTGTTGCTGATTCATTTTAAATATATATATAATTTATAATATTACTTACTTAAGGTATAATACGTATTGCTTGAATAACAGTCTGACTACAAACTGGGCATATGCCGTCACCGGAGCCGCAAACGCGACTGGCGCACTCCATACAAAACATATTATGACCGCATGGTACAAGAGCGGCTGTGACCTCTTTATCGCCGCATACTAAACATTCTCTACGACAGATGGCGTTGGCGACCATAACATTACTTACAGCGCTCCCAGTGGAGCCGCCTAAAAGTGAATCAGTTGGACTAACCGAAGCCGATGGTGAACATCTTGAGCCCAATGTACTTGAAACGGGTAATGTCCAAATATTTGGTGATTCTCCAAGACCCTCATCAACATCGATAGAATCACCTAAATTCTTCCAAATATTTATCAATTCGGGTCGACTATTTGTGGCACTTTTCGATGATGTTGATGATGATGATGATGAACATGAACGGCTCCCAGTTGATGAAGAAACCGGAGCATATGTATCAGTTACATTCGGTTCTAAATATCCAAGAAGTGAACCGAAACCGCTTTTATAGAGTGATGCTAGAAATTCTGAGCTAGCCTCTTCAGCCAATAGTGAACCAATACTATTGTTAATACTATTACCAGCTGATATTCCAATATTTCCAGTTCTTAATGCTATATGAGCCTCAATTTGACGACGTGCCGCTTGTACGTTATCCGGTAATCCGGTCACTTCAAAAATAGGCTCCTTATCCCTGGATGGTGTCACAATATATGTATGGGTCTGTTGTTGGATGTGTTTTATTGTAGCACCCTTCGGGCCAACAACCAATCCAACAACACGATATGGCACACGAACTTGTATCGTTACTTGTCCAGGAATATTTGTTGGCGGTCCTGGCGGTGATCCTTTACCACTTAATCCAGATAAAGCTGGCTTACGTGATGCACGAATTAAGCTAAAATGTTCAGCCGCTGACAAAATTTCACGTTTCGCTTTTCCAACATCCTCCTTTCGTCCAGTCACAACAAATACCGGCTCCTCACCACGGACTGGAGTTTTGATGTATGTATTCGTTTTGGCACGCAGCGCTTTGATTTTGCATCCTAGTAAAAAAAAAGAAACAAAATTAATGATATATATATATAATATTATAATATTCAAAATTAGTGCCCTCAAAATATTCTGGTATTAAGTATCATTAAAAACCCTTGAAATTGGGAAATTTGGGTCGCCATATTGGATTCGCCATCTTGAATTTTCAAATTTTGATAATATTCAAAATTAGTACCCTTAAATTAATCATTATACCAATTTTGATTCGCCATCTTGGATTTAAAAATGTTGTTAATATTCAAAATAAGTGCCCTGAAAATAATCTGGTATTAATTTTCATTAAGAACCCTTGAAATCGAGAAATTTTAGGCGCCATATTGGATCCGCCATCTTGGATTTTCAAATTTTGTTAATATTCAAAATTAGTGTCCTTAAAATAATCATTATACCAATTTGGATTCACCAACATGGATTTAAAAATGTTGTTTATATTCAAAATTAGTGCCCTCAAAATAATCTGGTATTAATTTTCATTAAAAACCCTTGAAATCGAGAAATTTTGGTTGTCATTTTGGATTTGCCATCTAATTTCTGAATCTGGACAGGATATTTCAAGTCAGAATTCCATAAAACGCTTAAGTACCAATTTTCATGAAAATCGCTTCAAAGCACTTTGTTCCAAACTGGGTCAAAAGCTGTATATAATTTCTGTATATACGTTTTGCGAGTGTAATAAGAAAATATATATTTTAAGTTCCGAATCTGGATGCATTCGAAAATATAAGAGGCCAAAGTAGGATCCTTAATCAGACGTGCCTTTTACATGTTTGGACATATCTTGACAAGTGGGATATCGTTAGAAAGGTGCTCGCCTCCTCTTTTGAATGACTTCTTGCTTGATGTCCTGCAATATCCTTGCAAGTATTTATAAAGACTTAAGTGTGCGAACCTCTAAAAACCCTTCAACGGTCATTTTGAGGGGGAAGGAGGCATATTAAGGGTAGGATCTCAAAACAAACATTGATCAGGACACTCCAACGAATCGATGGGTACAGCGTTTCCTACGTTGAATCGGGACACCCTGTATAGATCTCAGAAGCTACATGATCACTAACAGACACACCAACGATTATATATATTAAGATATAGACAAATATTATAATTCTTAATACTTGTTCGAAAAGTAACTTCGTTTTTTTTCAACTGAAGACATAATTGTATTTTTTCGCAGCCAACTTCGCACTTAAGCTGCAATGTCATTAGATATTTTGACAGCAAATATAGCAAGGCTTGTTTGTAAAAGAGTTTTTTAATTCTACCATTCACGATCATGTGAAGCGCCTTGGCTTTATTTCAAAACTCGACATATAGGTTCCACATGGTCTTATACATAGAAAGAAATTTGTTCCGTCGACACATTAACGTTTGTGATTCGCTTCTCAAACGTCAAGAAAATGATCAATTTTTGAAGAGAATCATCACTAGGGACGAGAAATGGGTTGTCTACATCAATGTTTTTTTTTTTTTAATTTATACCGGATAATACCACGATCGATTTACTGTCATCAACTGAACAAATTGAATGATTCACTCAAACAGAAAAGGCCAGAATTGATCAATAAAAAAGGTGTAGTTTTCCAACAAGATAATGCGAAACCTCATACAAGTTTAGTAGCTCGCGAAAAGCTGTTACAGGCCCATGCTATATTTCCCGGATCTGGCAACTTCGGATTATAATTTTTTCCGGTCTCTACAACATTTTTTAGACGTGAAAACCTTTACTTCAAATGAAGACGTCAAAAATGACTTGGATCAGTTTTTTGCCAGCGAAGATTAGAAGTTTTATGAGCGTGGAATCATGCTATTGCCAGAAAGATGGCAAAAGGTATTGGACCAAAACGAAATTACATTCCGAACAACCCAATAGATCAGGGTGTCCACTGGTTATGAGAAAAACAGCCATCATTAAGGCCAAGAAACCTATAAAACCTACAAAGTCAAGAGATGTAGATGTTGATGTACAAAGTCAAACTGAAGAATGATTATTTTCACTCATTTACAATAACTGCTGTAAAATAATGCATTATTCTTGGAATGCATTCTAGGTAATTCCAGGTAATGCTGAATATATTTAAGTAATTCCAGGTAATGCTAAGTAATGTTCCTGAATTACGATAATGGTGGAATACCAATTACTTGGTAATGGTAATTAAAATTTTTTTTAAGTAATAAAACTGGTACTTTATTCAATTTCAAATTTTATATTCCACTTCATATCGAATCTCTTTGGTACATATTTCCGAAATTGAATATAACGACCGCCATCATGAGCGGATACAGGAAATTCGGTATCCGAAGATTCATAAAAACTTGCCTAAGTTCCATGCCGGATGAACAAAAGTTTTTTGAGAGTGAATATAGAAAAGGGTAGTTTTAATGTTGTAAAGGTTGTAAAGGTTGGATTTTATGAAGTTGTATATCAAAGAAATAATATTTTTGCTATTAAGAACCTGCTAGATGCATAGAACATGGTGAAATATATTAAATTTATTATATTAACAATTTATAGGTATCAAAAATGTGTTGTATACAAAATGTTTGAAGAATTATATTAAAGTTATAGTAAAAATCTAATTATAAACATGTTGGGTACAATTAGAAAGGTTAAAGGCCATTCTTTTGAAAATAAAATCTTTAATATGGGTCCTCTAGAGTCCTAGTGAAGTTAAGTTAGTTAGTTAAATCCCATTTTCAGAATTTATTTTCGTGAAATTAAATTAGTTTGATGATTTAAAAGACTTTAATCAGGCTTAAGTTTTTCAAATTCAGAAGAAAGCTAATTTATCTTTTTCTTTTGTATAGGAGTAATGATTTTTCATGAATAAAATCAGATAATATAAAGCTTATCTTTTGACCAGTAGTAGCCTTTACACCTGGCTTAAGATTGTTTGATACATTCGGTTAAGCCTAAACTAGCTTAAGATTCGCTCCTTAGCTTAGTTTCGTGCTCTATTCTGGCTTAAACTTTATTCAAGCCTAAGTTAAACCCTGGCTTAAGTGAAATTCGAAGTGTTCAAAGTTCAAGGAACGCAAATTTATTTATTTTTATTTTTTTTTTTTATTGTAAATGATTCCTTTCTCTATTTTGCTTTCGAGCTGAGCCGCCGGTCGCCGCCTATGTGTAAAATATATAAGCCCCTATTTTCAAAAAAGCCACTGAACTCTCCCCTCTCCACAATTTGTTCACACATCCAACGTGACGTCAAGCATGCGTAAAACGTAGAAGTTTTCAAGTCGAATATATAAAATACATATATAAATAAATAGGGTTTTATCTACCATCCCCCTCCCCTCCCGTTCAATAAACCCTATGTTGTGTATTTATTGTATGGTTCAAGGGTGGGGATGAAAAACGAGGAAAAAAGAGATGGGTTTGCAAATTGATAGAGTTAAAAAACTAGGATTTTTTTCTTTTATAATAGGGGTTTTTATTTTTTTGATATTTAATATTGTATAAAAATTGCAAAAATCGCCATTTTTACGCCGGTTACAATTGATATTTTCTTATATTTAGTATATATGCAGAAGAAGGCATCATTTGTACATTATATACAAGGAGTTACCGGTCCCCGTCAATTTCAGAAATTGTTCGATTAAGAGAATTCAGAAGGGGAACGTATGAACTGAACATGCTCATATTTTATGTACCCGGCCGGTAAGGTTTTGTGTTTGAAACTGTTATATATATAGTATACTACCTTATATACTCTAGACTAGATAAATAACCCCGGCGACGGGCTATAAACCCAGCATATAACATCACAACCACTCTCGGAAGGGTCCACACCCTTTTGGAGTAAAAGTTTTGTGGGGGGTTGCGCTACCTTTTGCTCAAAAGGGCAATAACATTAGGCCCTAAAACTTCCCTTTATATATATTTGGAGCTTTAGAGGCCCGAGGGGTTATGTATGTTTTATATAAACCAGAAAAGCAGGCTCCTTCATGAGTTCATTAACATCAGACTGGGCGTTCTTGATCCCATCGTCTTTTAACTCCCACTATTATATATAAAAATCCAGTGGCGTTCCTCCACCTAGTCTGTATTCTACGGAAAATATACAGGGATAGATAGAGAAGGATAGATATACTATATATGTGTGATAAAGCGGTAAGTTCTACATATCGAACAGAATCAACCCTTCTGATTACAGACTGAAGAATGGCTCAGTGTAGCCTGCGCGTCTCCTCTTTGTTTCTACTTCTACGGTTTATTGGAGTGGTTAAACGTAGCCATTTAAAAGTGCAGATCTCTGAGAGGGTGGCGACGGGTTCTAAGGGCTACAATTTCGCAGAAAAACATAACGCCGGGCTGAATTCCCGGGTAACACCAGCAAACCTCCCTTTTTTTCCGGTATAGCTCAATCACTACTACTACAGCAGCAATTCTACTCATTTACTAGGTTTGAACCCGGCGAAACCCGGATGCCGGGCTCTAGCGAATTTTTTACTCTATAACCCCACCCCGAACAACCCGCAACCGCCCAGCGCCATCTCACTGCCAACGCCGCAAACTTTGTACATTACTTTATTCTTCCTGGGTCAATGATTCCTAGCTCTCTGCGAAACGACATAAATCCGGGACTTTCCGGATATGGGGGATTTTTATTGTGCATATTATTTTACTCTATGTTATAATATAAAATATTTATGAAATACACACCCCAAGTTAAAATTTAAAATTATTATTAATCGACTTTAAATAAAATAACTATATAATTACAAGTAAAGAGAAATTAATATCCTGAAAGAATTTTGAAACTTTTTAATATGCGAAATTTCTTTGAATTACCTCTGAGTAAAAATTGAAAAAATTATTTTCTTAGAAAGGGCTCCCCGGAGCGGGTGTTTTGGCTAAACCGACTCTTAGTAAAATAACTAGATGATTCTAGGCAAAAAACTGAAAAGTCCAGAAAAAAAAATAGCAGAATTTTATGATTAACATTTTTCAGTGCATTTTTTCAGCCCAATACAGGCAAAAATATTATTTCCTAAAATAGGGCTACCCGAATCGGTTTTTGTGGCTAAATCGCCTCTTAGTAAAAGAACTAGATAACTCTAGTTAAAAAACAGAAAAGTCCCGAAGAAAAAATAGCAGAATTTTAATATTAACATTTTTCAGTGCATTTTTTCAACCCTATACAGGCAAAAAAATGATTTCCTAAAATAGGGCTCCCTGGATTGGTTTTTGTGGCTAAATCTACTCTTAGTAAAATAGCTAGATGATTCCAGTTAAAAACCAGAAAAGTCCAAAAGAAAATATAACAGAATTTTAATATTAACATTTTTCAGTGCGTTTTTTCAGCCCTGTAGAGGCAAAAACATTATTTTCTAAAAAAGGGCTCCGTGGATCGGTTTTTTTTTTGGGTAAATCGACTTCAAATAAAATAGCTAAATAATTCCAAGCAGAAAAAATGATTTCTTGGAGAAATTTTGAGATTTTTCTATATGTGAACGTGCCTTGAATTAGCTCATTGAAAGTTAGATAAATTGCATGTTAACAAGAGGGAAAATGTTAGAAAACAAAAAGAAATTAGAATTGCAAGCAGAACAAAAGCCAAGACCGAACTGTGGGAAATTCTTAAAATTTTGGTTTTTGTTTTCTCGGTCCTCCTCGGGGAAGGGGCGCCTATTTTAGCCTGTGCAGGTTTTCTGGACGACGACGCCGCCGCCGCCGAAGACGAGAAAGAGGCGTCCGACGGCTGCCCGAATGACCGGCCGCGAACGAGAACACCGACACGTTCGCGTCGCCTGCGAACACGCTCAAACGCGTAATTGGTGGCTGCTTTTTCGTTCCTCCCCGAGCGTATGAATTTATTTTTATTGTTATTTTAGACTTTTGCTTTTCAATTTTTATTTTTATATTTTACTTTTATTTTTGAGCGTGCGTTCCTCCCTGGCCGGCCGGCTGCCGGCTTTCGTGACGGCTGCATGAGGCCGCGTATCGAACGGGCCCGGCGCGACTCTTGCTGCAGTTTCTGTTCGCGCCCAGACAGCGCCTCCCACCCCCCCCCCCCCGGAGACCCGCGAACCTCCACCGATGCAGGAAGGGTAAACGAACGCACTCGGCATTCCCGCGGACATTTTATTAAGCGGACAGAAATCGAAATAAAAGTGAAACGCTTCAGTTATTTCATAGGATTGAATTTTTAGAACAGTCCAACTATCACTTGATTGTTCAGTGATGGTGCAATTCAAAAAATGCACTATCACTGAAAAGTGGCAAACGATAGTAGGGTGAAATTTCACTATTAACTAGATATCCAACCTATAGTGCACTAAAAACTCACTATCACTGAAAACATGGTTTTACTGCAATTTCACTAGTTAAATCGGTTAATAATACATATAATAAATTAAATGAAGGGAAAATGTAAAAATTGAAATTCTGCGATTTTTTCCTCCGGACTTTTCTGTTTTTTGCCTAGAATCTTCTAGTTATTTTATTGAGAGTCGATCTAGCAAAAAATCGCGATCCAAGAAGCCCTATTTTAGAAAATAATTTTTTTGTCACTATAGAGCTTAAGAAATACAACGAAAAATGTATAAGTTGGAATTGTGCGATATTTTCCTCTGGACTTTTCTCTTTTTGGTATAGAATCATCTAGTTATTTTACTGAGAGTTGATCTAGCTAAACATTGTGGTCCAGGGTGCCCTATTTTAGAAAATAATTACAAATATCTGTGCATACTTTACCCATTTTTTTAATTTAAAACAAAAACAATTGAAAAAACGTCCTAAAAACGAATTAAATTAAAAATAAAAAGAGGAATATATATATATATATACATTTTCTTTTCCTTTTTGATTTCTTTGATTGCATTTTATAAAAACGAAAACAAGAAAATGCACCGCACAAGATAATTACTCAGTGCAGACTTCTCAACCTTGAAAACGATCATTCACCACAACGCTTAAGAATGACGTCCATTTTTATTTATGTGACCGCCGCCGCCGCCACCCGCTGCCTTCGTTGTGCATTGCACGGTTCATGGAAAAGGGCCTGTGCTTCTCGCCCCCTTCCCAGCCTTTCCCAGCAAACTACAATCTGATTCAAGCATATTCTTAGCAATCGAATCAGGGTATAAAATGCTATCAGCTTTTGGTAGATGAATAACAAAGAAAATGAAGCAGAAGAAACCGGCGACGACGACGACGACGACGATGGCAACGATCAAGAACAAGGAGAAGAAGAAGAAATATAGCCTTGGGATAATATTCGATGGATTTTATACCGACAAATGAATGATGCGCGTAAAAAAAATAAGAAATAAAAAATAAAAAAACTATAAAAAGGGAAAATCGTCATCGGTGTGTGGCATCGAGACAAAACCAAGGCAAGTAACCTCCTTTCCAACGATCAGAAGGAGACCGCGACGGAAGGCATCATGGCCGTCCTCATCGAAAATATTTATATATATACATATACAAAAAATAGGAAAAATAAAAACCAAAGGTTCCATGTTACATACTCCATGCAGCCGGATGGATGCATTGCATAGTTTTGTCGCCCCACTCCCCCAAAATCAACCAAACCCCGTCGAATGCAACCCCCAAACGAGACGAAACACAACCATCAAACCACCACCAGCCGCTGGTCGGTCAGTCGTCAGCCGGCCGGCTGCACAAAATCGAGCTGACTAACCAGCCTGCAGATGGATAGATATTGAGTTTAGTTCAGCTGAAGGTATGCAATCTATACATATTTTATATATATATATATATTACATACATATAAGTATATATAATATATATATATATAGATATATATATATATATGTAGGTATGCAACGTGCACAGCTGCAGCAAACTGACCACCGACCGACGGCCAGTCGATTCCTCTTTCAGTTGAATCGCTCCCGTCTACCAACAACAAAACCAACATCGACAACATTGCTCAAGCTTTTTGAACCATCTTTCGTTTTGTATTTTTATCGTCTGCGGTGGTGGCGGCGGCGGCGGCTGTTCCGCAGCATCAGTCGTAGACGATTTTTTACACCCTTTTCTCCGCCATTAATTTACTGCATTTCAAACAGAGAATCAAAAGTTAAAAGTTGGATAATATGTTTCAGAAAATGTTTGAGCAGCGAGATCCAATAAAAATAAGTTAACCCATTAACAGCGAAACGGACCTTTCACAGTCGATTGACTTTTCGTTTACAAAAAGTCAAAGATCAACTATTAAATATTATTAGAGAAAAATATTTGGTCAGTCCTACACCGGCAAAAAAATTATTTTCTAAAAAAGGGCTCCCCGAATTGATGTTTTTGGCTAAATCAACTCTAAGTAAAATAACTAGACGATTTTAGGCAATAAACTGAAATGTCCAGAAGAAAAAATAGCAGAATTTTAATATTTACTTTTTAAGAAAATAATTTTTTGCCTAGAATCATCTAGTTATTTTACTTAGAGTGGATTTAGCCAAAAAAACCCATCCGGGCAGCCGTATTTTAGAAAATAATTTGTTTGCCTGTATAGGGCTGAAAAATACAAGGAAAAATGTAAATATTAAAATTCTGAAATTTTTTCTTCTGGACTTTTCTGTTTCTTGGCTAGAAACATCTAGTTATTTTACTTAGAGTCGATTTAGCCAAAAAAATCCATCCGGACAGCCGTATTTTAGGAAATAATTTTTTTGCCTGTATAGGGCTGAAAAATCCAAGGAAAAATGTAAATATTAAAATTCTGAGATTTTTTCTTCTGGACTTTTCTGTTTCTTGGCTAGTAACATCTAGTTATTTTACTTAGAGTGGATTTAGCCAAAAAAACCCATCCGGGCAGCCGTATTTTAGAAAATAATTTTTTTGCCTGTATAGGGCTGAAAAATCCAAGGAAAAATGTAAATATTAAAATTCTGGGATTTTTTCTTCTGGACTTTTCTGTTTCTTGGCTAGAAACATCTAGTTATTTTACTTAGAGTGGATTTAGCCAAAAAAACCCATCCGGGCAGCCGTATTTTAGAAAATAATTTTTTTGCCTGTATAGGGCTGAAAAATCCAAGGAAAAATGTAAATATTAAAATTCTGGGATTTTTTCTTCTGGACTTTTCTGTTTCTTGGCTAGAAACATCTAGTTATTTTACTTAGAGTCGATTTAGCCAAAAAAATCCATCCGGACAGCCGTATTTTAGAAAATAATTTTTTTGCCTGTATAGGGCTGAAAAATCCAAGGAAAAATGTAAATATTAAAATTCTGGGAGTTTTTCTTCTGGACTTTTTTGTTTCTTGGCTAGAAACATCTAGTTATTTTACTTAGAGTCGATTTAGCCAAAAAAATCCATCCGGACAGCCGTATTTTAGAAAATAATTTTTTTGCCTGTATAGGGCTGAAAAATCCAAGGAAAAATGTAAATATTAAAATTCTGGGATTTTTTCTTCTGGACTTTTCTGTTTCTTGGCTAGAAACATCTAGTTATTTTACTTAGAGTCGATTTAGCCAAAAAAACCCATCCGGGCAGCCGTATTTTAGAAAGTAATTTTTTTGCCTGTATAGGGCTGAAAAATACAAGGAAAAATGTAAATATTAAAATTCTGGGATTTTTTCTTCTGGACTTTTCTGTTTCTTGGCTAGAAACATCTAGTTATTTTACTTAGAGTCGATTTAGCCAAAAAAACCCATCCGGGCAGCCGTATTTTAGAAAATAATTTTTTTGCCTGTATAGGGCTGAAAAATCCAAGGAAAAATGTAAATATTAAAATTCTGGGATTTTTTCTTCTGGACTTTTCTGTTTCTTGGCTAGAAACATCTAGTTATTTTACTTAGAGTCGATTTAGCCAAAAAAACCCATCCGGGCAGCCGTATTTTAGAAAGTAATTTTTTTGCCTGTATAGGGCTGAAAAATCCAAGGAAAAATGTAAATATTAAAATTCTGGGATTTTTTCTTCTGGACTTTTCTGTTTCTTGGCTAGAAACATCTAGTTATTTTACTTAGAGTCGATTTAGCAAAAAAAAACCCATCCGGGCAGCCGTATTTTAGAAAATAATTTTTTTGCCTGTATAGGGCTGAAAAATCCAAGGAAAAATGTAAATATTAAAATTCTGCGATTTTTTCTTCTGGACTTTTCTGTTTCTTGGCTAGAAACATCTAGTTATTTTACTTAGAGTCGATTTAGCCAAAAAAACCCATCCGGGCAGCCGTATTTTAGAAAGTAATTTTTTTGCCTGTATAGGGCTGAAAAATCCAAGGAAAAATGTAAATATTAAAATTCTGGGATTTTTTCTTCTGGACTTTTCTGTTTCTTGGCTAGAAACATCTAGTTATTTTACTTAGAGTCGATTTAGCCAAAAAAACCCATCCGGGCAGCCGTATTTTAGAAAGTAATTTTTTTGCCTGTATAGGGCTGAAAAATCCAAGGAAAAATGTAAATATTAAAATTCTGGGATTTTTTCTTCTGGACTTTTCTGTTTCTTGGCTAGAAACATCTAGTTATTTTACTTAGAGTCGATTTAGCCAAAAAAAACCCATCCGGGCAGCCGTATTTTAGAAAATAATTTTTTTGCCTGTATAGGGCTGAAAAATACAAGGAAAAATGTAAATATTAAAATTCTGCGATTTTTTCTTCTGGACTTTTCTGTTTTTTGGCTAGAAACATCTAGCTATTTTACTAAGAGTCGATTTAGCAAAAAAAAAACCCATCCGGGCAGCCGTATTTCAGAAAATAATTTTTTTGCCTGTATATAGGCCAGTCAATCTAACCTCTGAAGCGGAAGTTTGTGATGGGAAGCTAATTTTTGGATATATTGTTGGGGACGGTGAGAAATGAAGCTCTTACTTTTTTCCACACTCAGGGGTGTTTGCGAAGGGGTGAAAAAGGGTGAAAAAGGGTGAAAAAGGTTTTTTGTTTATAACTTTGAATAAAAAAGTCAGCCTGGGTGGAAACGTTAGAGGGTGATATAATAAATGATTATTCATCTTGTATTAAAGTTTCAACAGGTTTTGTTTATTGCAAAATTGTTTATTAACAATTTCACTCTCCCAAACCGAAAAAAATCACGGCTGATTTTTTTAAAAATACTTAAGCTCGTACGATGTCTTTCATTTTCACAATATCACTAGAAGACGCAATCCCCCATCATATACCAAAAATTCAAAACGGTTCCATGCATTTCACCTGAGATAATCACCCAGATACCTCACCTGTTTTACACCGAAAAATGTACAGTTTTAATCCAAGTCAAGATATCCCCCACGAATCGTCGCCCTCCGACCAGATATCGCTGAGCAGCACACATTTTTCAAATTTTTTCCCAGCCCACGGCGGGGAAGAAGAAGATTTGCGACTGATTCAAAAACGGAAATCGCTATAACTTTCGATGTATGTAACGGAACTTAATGTATGATGGCTTCAAAAATCACTTATTTTTTTCTCCATCTTTTCCTCATACACCACTTTCACCTAATATTTTTACTTTTTTTTATATTGAATTAAACTTAAAAAAAAAATAAAAATTAATTACATTTTATTCCTTTTCTCCCACAAAACTAAACTTTTTTGAAATATTCTTAATTTTATAGTTATCTACAGATTCCACCCTTTATTCTCATAATTTTTATTATTTTCCACAAATCCCCCCTGACCCCCCGAATAAATATATTACCCCTTAAATTTTACAAACAAAAAACGTGCCAAACATTTTATTTTTTTTCTCCCACAAAACTAAACTTTTTTTAAATATTCTTAATTTTGTAGTTATCTACAGATTCCACCCTTTATTCCCATAATTTTTATTATTTTCCACAAATCCCCCCCTGACCCCCCGAATAAATATATTACTCCTTAAATTTTACAAACAAAAAACTTGCCAAACATTTTATTTTTTTTCTCCCACAAAACTAAACTCTTTTGAAATTTTAATAATTTTGTAGTTATCTACGGATTCCGCCCTTTATTCCCATAATTTTTATTATTTTCCAAACATCACCCCCTGACCCCCCCGAATAAATTTATACTATTTACCTTTTTTTAAATTATTCCCCATTTTTACTATTCAATTTTTTCCACCAATTCTCAATTAATCTCACTTTTTTTTTCACCCAACTCTACTTCAAGGTCTTCCGAAACTAAATCTACATTTTTTTCTCCATTATTGCTAATAGTTTGTCCCCAATTGGAGTAGGTCCTTATGCAATAATCGTAAATCGAAACTGGGGAGAAATTAATATTTTGGGCGAAAAATGATCCGCTAGCACACACGGGGGCAGATTGGGGACAAACTATTAGCAATAATGGAGAAAAAAATGTAGATTTAGTTTCGGAAGACCTTGAAGTAGAGTTGGGTGAAAAAAAAAGTGAGATTAATTGAGAATTGGTGGAAAAAATTGAATAGTAAAAATGGGGAATAATTTAAAAAAAGGTAAATAGTATAAATTTATTCGGGGGGGTCAGGGGGTGATGTTTGGAAAATAATAAAAATTATGGGAATAAAGGGCGGAATCCGTAGATAACTACAAAATTATTAAAATTTCAAAAGAGTTTAGTTTTGTGGGAGAAAAAAAATAAAATGTTTGGCAAGTTTTTTGTTTGTAAAATTTAAGGAGTAATATATTTATTCGGGGGGTCAGGGGGGGATTTGTGGAAAATAATAAAAATTATGGGAATAAAGGGTGGAATCTGTAGATAACTACAAAATTAAGAATATTTAAAAAAAGTTTAGTTTTGTGGGAGAAAAAAAATAAAATGTTTGGCAGGTTTTTTGTTTGTAAAATTTAAGGGGTAATATATTTATTCGGGGGGTCAGGGGGGATTTGTGGAAAATAATAAAAATTATGGGAATAAAGGCTGGAATCTGTAGATAACTACAAAATTAAGAATATTTAAAAAAAGTTTAGTTTTGTGGGAGAAAAAAAATAAAATGTTTGGCAAGTTTTTTGTTTGTAAAATTTAAGGGGTAATATATTTATTCGGGGGGTCAGGGGGGATTTGTGGAAAATAATAAAAATTATGGGAATAAAGGCTGGAATCTGTAGATAACTACAAAATTAAGAATATTTAAAAAAAGTTTAGTTTTGTTGGAGAAAAAAAATAAAATGTTTGGCAAGTTTTTTGTTTGTAAAATTTAAGGAGTAATATATTTATTCGGGGGGTCAGGGGGGGATTTGTGGAAAATAATAAAAATTATGGGAATAAAGGCTGGAATCTGTAGATAACTACAAAATTAAGAATATTTAAAAAAAGTTTAGTTTTGTGGGAGAAAAAAAATAAAATGTTTGGCAAGTTTTTTGTTTGTAAAATTTAAGGGGTAATATATTTATTCGGGGGGTCAGGGGGGATTTGTGGAAAATAATAAAAATTATGGGAATAAAGGCTGGAATCTGTAGATAACTACAAAATTAAGAATATTTAAAAAAAGTTTAGTTTTGTTGGAGAAAAAAAATAAAATGTTTGGCAAGTTTTTTGTTTGTAAAATTTAAGGAGTAATATATTTATTCGGGGGGTCAGGGGGGGATTTGTGGAAAATAATAAAAATTATGGGAATAAAGGCTGGAATCTGTAGATAACTACAAAATTAAGAATATTTAAAAAAAGTTTAGTTTTGTGGGAGAAAAGGAATAAAATGTAATTAATTTTTATTTTTTTTTAAGTTTAATTCAATATAAAAAAAAGTAAAAATATTAGGTGAAAGTGGTGTATGAGGAAAAGATGGAGAAAAAAATATGTGATTTTTGAAGCCATCATACATTAAGTTCCGTTACATACACCGAAAGTTATAGCGATTTCCGTTTTTGAATCAGTCGCAAATCTTCTTCTTCCCCACCGTGGGCTGGGAAAAAATTTGAAAAATGTGTGCTGCTCAGCGATATCTGGTCGGAGGGCGACGATTCGTGGGGGATATCTTGACTTGGATTAAAACTGTACATTTTTCGGTGTAAAACAGGTGAGGTATCTGGGTGATTATCTCAGGTGAAATGCATGGAACCGTTTTGAATTTTTGGTATATGATGGGGGATTGCGTCTTCTAGTGATATTGTGAAAATGAAAGACATCGTACGAGCTTAAGTATTTTTAAAAAAATTAGCCGTGATTTTTTTCGGTTTGGGAGAGTGAAATTGTTAATAAACAATTTTGCAATAAACAAAACCTGTTGAAACTTTAATACAAGATGAATAATCATTTATTATATCACCCTCTAACGTTTCCACCCAGGCTGACTTTTTTATTCAAAGTTATAAACAAAAAACCTTTTTCACCCTTTTTCACCCTTTTTCACCCCTTCGCAAACACCCCTGAGTGTGGAAAAAAGTAAGAGCTTCATTTCTCACCGTCCCCAACAATATATCCAAAAATTAGCTTCCCATCACAAACTTCCGCTTCAGAGGTTAGATTGACTGGCCTATATAGGGCTGAAAAATACAAGGAAAAATGTAAATATTAAAATTCTGCGATTTTTTCTTCTGGACTTTTCTGTTTCTGGGCTAGAAACATCTAGTTATTTTACTTAGAGTCGATTTAGCCAAAAAAAAAACTTATCCGCGGAGCCCTTTTTTTAGAAAAGTCCAGAAGGAAAAATAGCAAAATTTTAGTATTTACTTTCTTCTTGTATTTTTTTAGCCCTGTATAGACAAAAAAATTATTTTGTAAAAAAGGGCTCCCCAGATTTAAGAAATTCGTACAGGAAAAAAATTTATACGTATTAGTAAAAATTATATACAAAAACTTCAAAAGCGGTTTTCTCGAAACTACATTATTTAAATTGCCCGCATCTATAACTCAAAAACTACTCAACGGATTTTAATTATTCAAAATACATTCGATTCGTTATGAAAAATACTAGTAACTACACCTTTAAAAATATTATATTACCTACCCCTATTTTTCTTATAAAGGGGTATTTTACCCCAAAAAAAAGTTTTTTCTTTGATTTCTCAGAAAAATGTTTATAAAATGATAAAAATATTAAAAATAAAATGTTTTTTAGGTTTAGTTACTAGTATTTAGTTTTATGAATAGAATCATGTTGGAAGTTTTGGAGAAATACGGGCGTTTTAAAAGTGACTTTTGGAAGACTGCAAATAAAAAAATGTTTCTAATACTACTTAGTTTTCTTTATTTTAAATTTTACTTTATTTTATTCTTTTGAGTACGAATTAAATCAGATATAATTTTGAATTACAACGAAAATTCACAGACAGACAGTTAAATAAAATAAAAGTGTTTAAAATAGAGTTGCTTTTTTCTTATGTATTTTCGTACGACATTTTTCTTAATCGACATATACAAATTCCATTTTAATATTTTATTTTCAATAGTAAAAATCGTTTCTTCGATTAGCTCAAAGCGATATTTCATAATAGCTAATTCTCTGTTAACAATATGACCATAATTAATTAAATTTAGATTTTAAATCACTAACTTATATAGGTGCCAAAATTTAATGGGAATTTTTCTAAATATACATAACTAGGAGTATAATTGCTTTTATTCGAAATTATTGAAAAATAATTTATTTAACTGGTTATTAAGCAAACTCACATCATTTATATTTATAAAGGAAAAAAAAAGCGGCCCCATGCAACTTGCTTGTGGCACCTCTGATATATATTTTGTACCTTTTCTAAAATATAATATATTCTCTAACTAACCAAAATAATATATTTCTTTCTTCCTCAAGAAAACCAATTAGGAGGGTTTCTCTATTTCCATATGGGTATTTTATTTTTTGATATGGTCATTTCGTTTTATATTTAGGGACATTTTTTAGCATAAATTTCGCAATTTTTTTACTCAAAAAAGGTCAATTTTACGAATAAATTTCATATGTCAAAAAATGCTTATAATTAGGAAAAGAACACGCTTGAATTTTTTCGGGAGATTTTTGGATTATTCAAAAAATTGCCAAACCCAAAAAAAAAAAAAATCACACTAGTTCTTTGTACAAAAGATCTTAAAACTAGAGACTTCAAGTTTCAAAAAACTTTTTGTTTAATCTCGATACAGCTCTTCAAAAATTGGCAAACAAATTTCAATAAATTTCTTGCTCACTTAATTTTTTTTGAGAAGTATTTTATACTAATTTAAGATCATTTTTCTTAAGTCTTGTCTAAGTTGGCAACCCTAGCAACTGCACAGCGACCCCACAGAACCCGCGGAACAAAGAGATTGAGCCTTCTTTTATCCAAAAGCCCGCCAAATAAATGCATCCGTAAAATACCCGCTCCCTGTTGAGACAGCACCAAGAAGATGAAAACGAAGACGAAGACGATGAATCTAGCCAAAGAATGGGATTGCTGATTGCATGGACCTGGAAAAAAGGGCTAACTAGGGAGGGTACAGCCAAGGTGGGGAGTTCGAAGCGAGATAAAACTGCATCCACAGTCTCAATGGAATGCAACTATCTTCTTCTTCTTCTTGCATACCATGCTCGGTGCAATGGTGCATACCTCAAAAGTTAGTGTCTGTGTGTTGTTGAATTTGTGCCGGCCTTTCGTCGTTTAAAATTGACGATTATTTTTGCATTTTACTACCCAGCTGAGGGTAGAAAAGAGTGAAAAGTAGCTAAAATACAATGAATACTTTATTATCACCCTATTCAACTTAGTCCTGCGCGATGCACCAGCCAATCGGAGAATTACAGGGTGCTTTTAATTACTTACTTATCATTAAAAATTAATTTTTGTTTTCTTTTTTACACCTTATCATTCGGATTTTAAGCTGAAATTTTAAATGACGATTTAAGCCACTCTTTGGGGGTTTAAACTAGGTTTAGGGTATATTTTCGTATATTTCTCTCTCTTAGTTGCGTAATTTTGATGCGACATTATATTAAACAGAAGCTCCATTAAGCCCCAAAATACCATATTTTTTCGTTGATCTTTGAGCTCATTAAGAATAATAGAGTTATTATAACTAAAAATCACGTATTCTATTATTTTTAGGTGTGCTCTATCGATATCCGGAGTTCAAATTGCATTTTTGTGGCTCTGAAAAATAAATGGCGGATTTTAAGTAGAAAAGTACCACCAAATGAGAGGTTTTTGTCGCCAATTTTTTTCGAGTCAAAAGGGTATCAGAATTAAATTTAAACTACGATCAACGGTGATCGAAAGTGTCAGAGTTTCATATCTTAACCCCCTCTAACCTCCCCAAAATGACGGAAATAACGAAAAATTTCGGAAAACATCAACATTACAAAAAAATTTTATATAACAAAAAATGCTTAGAATTATCCAAAGAATACGTGTTTTTTTCCAGTTTTTTTAAAGCCATTTTTGGTTTTTTTGGATTTGGCCATTTTTTGCAAAATCCAAAAATGTTTTTTATCATGTGACTGACATTCATTATTTTCGAATGGTAGAGCAGACACTAAGATTTACGAAAAAGTTTTATAGGACAAAAAGTGCTTATAATTTGCCCAAGAACACATGTCAATTTTTTTCAGAATTTCTCGAGACATCTTTAGATTTTCCAAAAATTGGCCAAATCCAAAAAACCAAAAATAGTCCACAAAATTCTGAAAATTCACACGTGTTCTTTGGCTAATTTCAAGCATTTTCTGTTCTATAAAAAAAATTGTAAAGTTGATCTTTTTGTGTAAAAAAATCGCAAAATTTTTTATTACTGTACAACATTTTGCAAAAAAAAAATTTCAAAACCATGTTTTGAGAAAGTTTAGACATTTGGACCGCGATTTCTGGTAGCTGATGATGATCATTCAATAGCACCAACAACTAAATAATCAACTTTGAAAAGGAAAAATACCAAAAAAAAATCAGCAGTTTTTTTTTTTTTAAAAACCCAAAAATAATAGAGTTTTTGAAACTTTTATGCAAAAAAATGCTAGATTCTGAGAAGGCATCCCCAAAATCCTCCCTTATACGATTTTGGAAGAAAATCGCCCCAATTTTCTATTCGAATCGTACAATTGAACTTGTCGTTTTGCGCATTAATGTATTAAGCAGAAGCTCAAATTCTAATTTATACATTACATTACAACATTTGAGGTTTTTCAGTTCAATATTTCTTTCTCACAACAAAATAAAAAGTTATTAATTAAACTGAGTTTAGGTTAAGCCATTGCGGGAAAGAAACAATCGTAAAATCTATAGATATTTAAGCCATCTTCTTCAGTTTTAGTAAATTCGAGCTTAAGATCACACTGTGAAATAGGTTATAAAAGGTATAGTATTATTATTATTATTTTTAGACTATACTATAAAAAGTTTAAGATTGTTTCTATAATTTCTATGAAAATAATTTTGAAATTTAATACTACAATCTGCAATTTTACGAAATCAAATGCGTGCTTGTCATTGTTGATAATTCGTTTATTTTAAAGGGTGTGGAATTTATTTTTATAAATAAATTAAGAAGAAAATTAATTTTATAGATGAATCTTACTTTGAACAATTTTAATATTTGTATATTTCTATGAAAACTTCATATAAAAAACTATACAAAAATATAACAAAATCTGGCGCACATTTCTAGCTTTAGTTAAGGTTTAGGTGCGGACAATTGTGGGAGGGGTTTGTAGGGGAGTATGGGGGGGAATAAGGGTAAAAATACCGCAAAATGCATGTCATATCGAAAAAATCAATAATGTTGGGTAGTCGTCGGCCCACCAAACAATAGCCGGAGAGCGGCAATTTTATGTATTTCTAGAGAAATCATAACACAAAACAATATAAAGTTACACAACTACTGTAAAAGATATACTATACTATACTATATATATAAGCCCTTACCCCACAACCCAGCCTATATTTTGGTATATATTAAAATTGTAACCAAGAGGAAGAAGTTGTAGATTTCAAACCCCCTTCCCACTATTAAAATCATCGAACCCAACAACCCCCAATGTTTTTGCCTGTGAATGCTGCTTTTATCGTAACCGGGGGCCGGGATCTAGACCCGGCTTTTCATCTATTACTATTACTACTACCAGTATAATTTTGTACTATACTATCACTAATACCAGTACTCTCTTTATTTTGGATGGTGCGTATAATATATATGTATGTATGTACTATTATTACTATCGTTTCTTTTCTTTCTTGTTATCCCTTACGAGTTGGGAAGGGCATCGGATTGTAGGATATATAAATTTCTGTAGTAGTATTCGTAAATAAGGATGTATTGGAATTTAAACGGTAAACGAGCCCCCCTTATGCATGTTATATATTATCTGGAGGTGAGGGTAGCACCGTTGGGGGAGTAAAGAGGAAGGATTCTTCTCATTTTCTGCAGAATTTGTGCGCAGAAACAGAAATTTTGCACGACACACCACAGCTTGCTCCCCAGTTTGGGGTTGTTGCTCTCTGCACAGGGTGTTTATAAATTCTAATTAAACTATGCTGTTCTATGGTTTAAAAAACGTATCTTTGTTGAATTAGGAATTTGTATAGATGGAATATTGTATCAAATATATTTTTACACTAATTTTAACATTTTAAAAATGTCTAGGATATTTTTAAAGGTTTTAGGGTAAAAAAATTTAAGGATTTTAGAGTAAAAAAATTTTAGGATTTTTTTTTACATATATTAGTACTATATACAATATAAAATATAGTTTCAATTATTAAATTATAATAGAGGAATAAGAGAAAAATGTTTATTAAGAATAAGGGTTTTTTTGCCTTTTTTATAAATTTCTCTTTTCCCACTCTCAATATCATACAAAGAGAGAGAGACAGAGAGAAAAGATCTTAAGCAAATTGCAGGCTTTTATTATAAAATAATCTCGATGTTTTTGTACATATAAAAGCATATGCAAGTGAGAGTTCATTATATATAATAAACGGATGTTGGGGAGCTTTTCGAAGCGACTAAACATCACCCTGCCACCCCAAAAGCCCTGTATTTTGTGAGTGGTTGGGTTGTTTCTGAGTCAGGGTTGTTGAACTTTATATCTGCCGACTGGGAAAAGAATATATAAAATAAATAAATATAATAAAATAATACAACGTACGAACCCAAAAGCTTTGTTATCGTGTGGTATAAATTAAATGCCCAACCCTATATTTTATTTTATTTTTTGTTCATAGTATGATTAAAATTAAATTTTTTATTGTATTTATAAAAGGTTGGGATTAATAAAAAATTAGATATTATAAAATGTTATTGTATGGTATTAGCAAAATATAAGCATTTTTAGGAGACCAAAATATTTACGTGTTTTCTCCAAAACGCCATTTTTGTTAAATATATTTTTTAATGCTATTATTATTTAATTTATAAGTTAGACAATTAGATTAATATTAAAATTAAAATAGTAGAGCATAAATGTATCCAAAATTAAATAATTGTACAAGGATAGAAATTTTTTAGGAAGTTTAATAATACTTTTACTGAATCTACGTGTTTTTTTAAGAAAAGGATAACACACTATCCTATAAGGATGAAGTGGAAAGAGGATAAGAGATGAACATATATATACATTATACCGACTGGTGCACCACGCAGTAGCAGCATCCCTCGTCTGTACCATCTACAACCGATCTTTTTTATATTTTTTTTTTATGTATTATATATACTCTATGTACTCCAGCCAAACCCTCGGTCTCCCAGATATCCCCCCACAACCCCTCTTACCATTATATTATATAGTTAAAACCGGCAAACACAATATTCAAGTAGGGTAAGTTGATGTCAAAAAAGGACGAGCAGACAGGTAGATAGACAGAGGGATATGTATGGTGTGGTGTAGCGTTAGTGTGTAGTAAAAGGGCAACAACCCCTAAATCGAGTCGATTTTCTGTCAATCAGTAAAAAAATATTTTATTTTTATTTTTTACTGCATTTATTTTAAATTAATAGCGTTGTTAGGAAATTTTTGAGGCGTAAAATTCAAATATTAAAGAAAAATGGAAATCAAATCGGACTAATTTTCACATAGAGTACAGAACTTCTAGAAAAACGTAAGATTTTAAAAGCTTCCAGGAAAATTATGCAGATAAGATAGTTACCAATTATTTGGATAATAGGGTTTTTGAGATTTAAAATCTACTATTATATATCATAGATATGCTACTATTAGTTAGAACACTAGTTCAAACATTCGAAAATAAAGTACTTCTCGAAAATTGCGATTCCATTAATATTAAATCATCTAAAAGTGGTATAACCAACTCGAAACTTAGTTACGTAGAGAATTATTAAACGACCATTCTTATAATTATTGTATATTGATTAATAATCTCTTAAAATATTATTTTTTTGATAAATTTCACCATCAGTTTGTAATACCAAAAATGTGATTTTTGTATATGAAACGTTCATAAAATTCTACCTATCTTCCATATCATCAGTCTCATAAACCTTTGTGCATCAAGACATGGAATTTAGGTAAGTTTTTATAGAGATTCATAAAACAAATGTTTTTTTTTCCTGTTCACACATTTTTATGTAAGATGTTTTTTAAATATTACGAAAATGAACAAAATTAAGTGTTTTAAAATACAAAAATTTTTTTTTTTATATTTAATATCGAGATGAAACTGTCAAAATTTATTAATTCAAGATGGCGGACTGTCAAAAATTTTAATTATTATGAGAAAATTTCGTGAAAATTGGTATATGGGGTTTTTTAGGGTTACTGATTTTAAGTTGTTTATCAAAATTTATGAATTCGAAATGGTAGACTGTGAAATTGTTAAATACAGTACGATTTTCGTGAATTTAAGATCATTTACTATGGTTGTTTGGATGCAATTGAAAATAGTGATACTAGGCATATTTTATAGGATATATTAATTATTTTTTTATTATTATTATTATTATAAAATTACTTACCCTGTCGTCCGACAATTTCAGCGACATGCTCAGAACTTGGTACGGGAACGCATTCAGTCATATTTTGTGATTTCTTCGAACGATCCTCCATTCCAGGTAGCATTGATGCGAATGAATTGAGTGTTGCACCTGGTGGCAATGTGGCTGTTGCCGTATTAATGCCATTCGTTAAATCAAATTGATTCCCATTTGTAAGGGCATCAGAGAGTCCAACCATTGAGAGTTCAAAAGCCAATTGTAGGGCTCTTTGATCCTCGACAAGACCCCCAGATGTGACCGGCGGTGAACCGATCGTTGATCCTGGTTGTGATGTTGTTTGAGAGGTTTGTGTTAGTGCAGTTTGTTGCGATTGTTGTTGTTGATGCTGTTGTTGTTGGTGTTGTTGGTGTTGTTGTTGCTGCTGCTGCTGTTGGTGTTGGTGTTGTTGCTGTTGTTGTTGTGCTGCATTTACCGCCAATTGACTACCAGCGACAGCTGCTGCAACAGCAACTGCAGATACAGACGGTGGAACCGATGTTGGACTCGTTTGTGGATATGTTTGAGGACAATTAATACCAGCTGTCCGTTCTAGTTCAGAAAACAGTGCCGACATTTTTGGAAGTAAATTGTTTTCCCTTTTTGTTTTTGTTTTTTATATATTTTCTGTTTTTTTTTTTTTTTTTTTTTTTTTCAATTCAATTTATATACGAAAAAAAATTATTTGTAATTTCCTTGGTGGTCTTCTAATGGATATTTATTTATTTTTTGTGTATCTTTCGTATTTTATAAAATAAAACAAATTATTATATATGTATATTTTTTTTACTTTTCAGCCGCACAGAGCACAAAATCACAATTTAAGAATTTCAATTATTTTTGTTTTTTAGATTCTAGTTCGAAATATTTTTATTATATCTTACGAATGTTGAGAAAAACGTTCGTTTTTTCCAATGAGATCATATAAAATAATTTATATCTTTTATATTTATTATTTTCCTGATAAAGTACTATCCCTTTTTTATATTTTACTTTTATTCAAAGTTATTTATAACCTCTGTTTGTTTTTTGTTTTTTTTTTTTCCTTTTTATTTAAATATTTTTAATTCAAATGCACAACCGTTTCGTTACGAAGGATATTTCTTAAATTTTTAGTAATAATTTTTAGTTAGAAAATTGTTACTACACTCTTCTTTTTTTTAAATATACTTAATATAACTTTTTTTCCTTTTTTTTTCAGATAGAAATATACACAACACTTTTTTTTTTATTCACTTTTTATTATTATTATATGGTTTAAAACGTTTATCTTTACTTATAAAGAGTCCGATTAAAGATTTCATTAATCTCGTGAACAAGATGAAATTTCTCAGCTCTGTTTCTCAAAAAATTTTATTATTTTATTTTATTATATTATTATTTATATTAATTTATTTTTTTTATTTTTTAGTTGTTTACACCGCACGAAATCCTTAAAGTAATTTGTCCAGGTTATGTTAGAGTTTACATGAATTTCTTTTATATTCTTCACTGTATATCTTCGCTTTTATTATTATTATTATTTTTATAATAGTAAATCTCAATTTATTTCGATGGTAAAATGACTAGAAGAATTTACACTGGATTGTGATGATGATTTTTAAAACGAGAGACGACGACGAAACGTACCAAACATGTGGCATCCTCCTGAGCACTTAAGAATTTAGAGCAGCTGCGGCAATCGAGAGGATGGTTGCATCAAATGTTTCCATTACAGACACATGCAAACATATATACATGATTTTGGTATATATGAAAAAAAAAAAACTTAAAAAATAAAGGGGAAGGTATATATTATATATGAAGTATATATGTATATAATATGGTGGTTGCACCCCTCTTCCTTTTTTAATATCCTTCCTGTTTTTGTTCTGAATTTTATATAGTTGCTCGTGTGACTGAATCCTGGCTCTGAATCGAATCCTGGATTTGGTTTTTGGTTCCCTTTTTTTATTTTTGTTTCCTTGTATTCCTTTTTCTTAAAAAACAAAATACCTCCTGGATTTCAATTTAATATTTCCTGTTCCTTGGTTTCTTTTTCTTCCTGGTTGTTTTCCTTTATACGATAGTACGAAAATTGCTCCTTTTTCTAAGGAATTTTCCTAACATTTAGTTATTTTTCTATTATAAAATAGTCAATTTTATTACTTTGTATTATTATTCTTTTTGCCGGTTCTTTTGTATATATATATATGGGATAATCCATGTCAAGTGGATCAGAGCTGTGGCCAAAATTGTTGGTGCCCAAAAAAATCAACCGAGGGCTCATTTTAAAGCTTATGACGTCTACTTTCGAATGCCGTGTGCGCCTTTGAAAAATCAAATATGGCGGTTTCAATATGGCGACCGGAAGTGGAATGAAAATTAAAAATTTTTGGAAAAAAGCTTATAGAAAAAAAAATTTGAAAGCGACAAGACCGTATTTCGACTCAAATTGTAGCAAATGAACACCTCTTTAAGGCTGGTGCAGTTGGATAAGAAAATTCAAGATGGCGGATCCAATATGGCTGTGCAAAATCCCACTTTATGGCCAAATTTTTCAAATCCAACCATTTCGCACCAAATCTTGTATACGGGGGTTTTTTGGGTCGCTGACTACGAATATAAGATTATATTTGAAAAATTCAAAATGGCGGATCCAAAATGGCGGACGGTTGTTTTCGAAAATCAACCGATTTGCACCAAATTATGTAAACAAGGGTTTTTCGAGTCGCTGACCACAAATATGAGATTATATTTGAAAAATTCAAAATGGCGGATCCGCCATCTTAGTTTTTTTCGAAAATCAACCGATTCGCACCAAATCAGGTATACGGGGGTTTTTGGGGTCGCTGATCACGAATACAAAGTCAGATTTGCAAAATACATTATGAGGATATAATATGGCTAAAGGGTTTTCTGAAAGTCGTTCGATTGGAATTAACCGTCCGCCATATTGGATCTGCTATTTTGAATTTCGCAAATCTGATTTTATATTCGTGTTCAGCGACCCCAAAAACCCCCGTATACCTGATTTGGTGCGAATCGGTTGATTTTCGAAAAAAACTAAGATGGCGGATCCGCCATTTTGAATTTTTCAAATATAATCTCATATTTGTGGTCAGCGACTCCAAAAACCCTTGTTTACATAATTTGGTGCAAATCGGTTGATTTTCGAAAACAACCGTCCGCCATTTTGGATCTGCCATTTTGAATTTTTCAAATATAATCTTATATTCGTGGTCAGCGACACCAAAAACCCCCGTATACAAGATTTGGTGCGAAATGGCTGGATTTGAAAAATTCGGCCATAAAGTGGGATTTTGCACAGCCATATTGGATCCGCCATCTTGAATTTTCTTATCCAACTGCACCAGCCTTAAAGAGCTGTTCATTTGCTACAATTTGAGTCGAAATACGGTCTTGTAGCTTGCAAATTTTTTTTTCTATAAGCTTTTTTCCAAAAATTTTTAATTTTCATTCCACTTCCGGTCGCCATATTGAAACCGCCATATTTGATTTTTCAAAGGCGCACACGGCATTCGAAAGTAGACGTCATAAGCTTTAAAATGAGCCCTCGGTTGATTTTTTTGGGCACCTACAATTTTGGCCACAGCTCTGATCCACTTGACATGGATTATCCCATATATATATATATATATATTATATTTCTTCCTTTCTGATATTATAATCCTTGTGACTTTTTCACCACGACATGGCTTCGACTATATTTGCTCTGGATACACACAGATTTTTTGAACTCTCTTTAAATTCTCTTCAATAAATCACAGGAGTAGAAAAATTGAAAATTTCTAGAGAAGGAAAAATATTTAGTATTAAATGTTAGGGGAGGTTTTTTTAGGGGTATATATATATATGTATACATATAATATATGGATATATATTATATTATTCTTTCTCCTGTAATAAAAAAAAAAACCTCGCGACAACGATTCGAATTCCCTCTCCTTATTTCTTATTTCTATAGTTGATGAACTTTTAGTAAGGGAATATAGTTTGTAAGATAAGGAGGTATATGAATTTTTTTTTTTTCGGGTTCGTCTCCTTCTTTAAGGAGTGCCTCTTTATTTTTCTGCTGCAGCTGTCTTTTCTCCCTTATTTTTTTCAGGAGGGTTATGATGCAAAAAAAAAAAAAACAAAAAACAACACCACGAAAACAAAACTTCACACACAGCAAAAAAAAAAAAAAATTCTGTTTTTCCTCACCGAATTGTGATTAATCTCCTGGAAAAAAGGCGGAACAATTTTCTTTTCGTCCGGGGGGTCCCTTTTTTTATAATTTTACTGTTTTGTTCCTCTTTTTGTACGCAAATAATTTTTATGATTTTTTTAAAATATTCAATATTTTTCGGGAGTAGTTTTCTTTTATAACTTATTTTATGATTTTTATATTAAATACATTTTAAAGAGGACTAGTTTGATATATAAAAATAATAATAATTATTATATTTCACTTCTTTTGTATTCGAAATCACTAGGAATAAAATTTTTTGCTAGCGCTATTTTGGCGCCTTCTGGTTTTCAAAACACAGCAGAATTAAAATCATATAAATAGAACCTTTATTTTGTTTTTTTCTCCTGTATTATTATTATTCACATTTACACTAAAAAGTCGCACTCAATCTTTCACTTTTATGTTTTGTTATTAAACATTTCACTTTATTTTACTAAAGACGAAAAATTTCTCCGATTTTATGTTTCGATACCGCTAACGAATTTATAAAATAAAAATAAATCTTCGAGTCTTCGCTTTGTTATTTTAATAATAATAATAATAATCTTAATTTTGTTTGTATATTATTTATTTTTTGTAAATGCTGTCTATTGCTTTTATTGTAAAAAAAAAAGAACACTTCCTTTCAGTTTTCTGAAAAGATTGTTTTATTTAAAAATTTTGGTATATATCAATTTTTTGTTATTATACGTATTTTTAATAATTATTTTTTCTCTTTTGTTTATCGGATACACGCGGAGTTTTTATTAATTTTTAAATAACCGCCCTTTTTTGTTGTTGTTATTTTTTTTTTTTTTAAATACAATATAATATAAACTTTAGCAAATTAATATTAAATGACTACTATTATTTATTATTATATTGTAATTTGTAATGTATTTGTTATTTATAAAAAAATTTCACCCACTTTTTTTTTCGATACACCCAACTCGACGATATTTCGCAAACTGACAAATTAAACTAGCAAAGATAGCCAGGGCAAAAAATTCCTGGTGTGTCTGTCTGTTTGTAACTTATAAAGCCCCCAACAGCAGTGAAGTTTTTATCGTTTTGGAATAAAATATCTCTTTTTCCCGTCGTCGTCGCGTCGAAGAATCGTGTATCGACAGACACTCTACTCGACAAAACAGAAGACAGACAGAACAACGCACGAAGGTACCCCAAAGACGGAGGAGACCAGACAAAAAAGCCAAGACGTTGAGACTCCGAACCAAACGATTTTAGTAGTAAGAAAACGAAAACAACGACAACAACGACGACGACAAAGAAGACGGTATGACAAACAGACGACAGACGTCGTTTTATACCCCCCCAATAGAAAAGAATTATTAAAAATGCATAATAAATAAATGAATAAAACACTTTTCTTTTCGTACTTTGGATAATTAACAGAAGTATGAATTTATACTAATTCTTGTTAATTTATTATTATTAATTATATATATATATATATATATATATATATATGTATATATCTATATATATTTTTTTTTCTCTCAAAACTTGGGTAGAAGCTCGCAACCCGGCTCGTAACCACGATGGAGCTCTGAACTCTGATGATGGTAATGATGATGATGTTGATGATGAAAAATCCTCCTATAAGTTGCCGCATATAAAAGCGCTTTAAGTATTGTATACATTTATTTATTTAATTTATTTATTTTTTGTTTCCTTCGCATAACCCCTCCCTTTATATTATATCCCCTATCCGTTTTTCCTTCGTGCGGATATACAATATCCTCAATATACCTTATACCTTTTTGCATCTTTTACATCTATACATGTTCTTAGGAAGATATCTTTACCTACGTCCCTTCCTACCTGCCCCTCCTGTGTACGACTTCCCTGAGTTCCTGTTTTTTTTTTTTTTTTTTTTTTTTTTTTTTGTGGTGCCGACGACGATGCCTGAAGCCTGGGGATCGTCGAGCCGCCACCACGCCAGGCATAACAAGCCTATGCCTTATATTTAATATACCTACCCTATCCGTTTTAACTCTTAATAATTTTCTCTCAGTCTCTGTCGAACAATTCGAACCCAAAAAATTTTTATTCGCACTGTACAAGATGTTCGGGTTTAAATTTAAAATTCAGATATCCTTTTAGGATTTCTGAATTTTTATTTTAGTTTAAATTTAATCGAATTCACATTTTTGAATTCTAACAAAATTAATTTTTTAAGATATAACAATATTTAGAAAGGTCGTAGCAGGATAACAGATTGTCCATTTTAATGTGATAAATTGCTACTGTGATGGGATTAATTTATGCCAAATATCAATTTAAAAAAAACTGAAAAAATTAATTTTCTAAGAAATACAAGGAAAAATGTAAAAATTCTAATTCTGCCATTTTTTCCTCTAGAATTTTCTGTTTTTGGACTAGAATCATATATTTATTGTACTAAGAGTCGATTTAGCCAAAAAACTAGATCCGGGCAGCCCTATTTTAGAAAATAATATTTTTGCCTGTATAGGGCTTAAAAAATACAAGGAAATGTAAAAATTTAAATTCTGCCATTTTTTCCCCTAGACTTTTCTATTTTTGGACTAGAGTCATCTAATTATTGTACTAAGAGTCGATTTAGCCAAAAAACCCGATCCGGTCAGCCCTATTTTAGAAAATAATGTTTTTGCCTATTTAGGGCTTAAAAAATACAAGGAAATGTAAAAATTTAAATTCTGCCATTTTTTCCCCTAGACTTTTCTATTTTTGGACTAGAGTTATCTAGTTATTGTACTTAGAGTCGATTTAGCCAAAAAACCCGATCCGGTCAGTCCTATTTTAGAAAATAATGTTTTTGCCTATTTAGGGCTTAAAAAGTACAAGGAAATGTAAAAATTTAAATTCTGCCATTTTTTCCCCTAGACTTTTCTATTTTTGGACTAGAGTTATCTAGTTATTGTACTTAGAGTCGATTTAGCCAAAAAACCCGATCCGGTCAGCCCTATTTTAGAAAATAATGTTTTTGCCTATTTAGGGCTTAAAAAGTACAAGGAAATGTAAAAATTTAAATTCTGCCATTTTTTTCCCCTAGACTTTTCTATTTTTGGACTAGAGTCATCTAGTTATTGCACTTAGAGTCGATTTAGCCAAAAAACCCGATCCGGTCAGCCCTATTTTAGAAAATAATGTTTTTGCCTATATGGGGCTTAAAAAGTACAAGGAAAAATGTAAAAATTTAAATTCTGCCATTTTTTCCCCTAGACTTTTCTATTTTTGGACTAGAGTCATCTAGTTATTGTACTAAGAGTCGATTTAGCCAAAAAACCCGATCCGGTCAGCCCTATTTTAGAAAATAATGTTTTTGCCTATATGGGGCTTAAAAAGTACAAGGAAAAATGTAAAAATTTAAATTCCGCCATTTTTTCCCCTAGACTTTTCTATTTTTGGACTAGAATCATCTAGTTATTGTACTAAGAGTCGATTTAGCCAAAAAACCTGATCCGGTCAGCCCTATTTTAGAAAATAATGTTTTTGCCTATATGGGGCTTAAAAAGTACAAGCAAAAATGTAAAAATTGAAATTCTGCCATTTTTCTCTAGACTTTTCTATTTTTGGACTAGAATCATCTAGTTATTGTACTTAGAGTCGATTTAGCTAAAAAACCCGATCCGGCCAGCCCTTTCTTAAAAAATAAGTTTTTTGCCTGTTTAGGTCTAAAGAAATACAAGGGAAAATGTAAAAATTGAAATTCTGCAATTTTTTCCTCTGTACTTTTCTGTTTTTGGACTAGAATCATCTAGTTATTTCACTGAAAGTCGATTTAGCCAAAATACCCAATCCGGGGAGCCCTAGTTTAGAGAAGAAAATTACTTTTTCCACTTAACTCAAGTTAGTTAGTTATGATTTTTGATAAAATAAGCACACTTTAAAGAAACTAAATACCTTTATTTGAATTTGAATAAAAGGTTTTACAATTGTAATTAAACTAATTGTGAAGAGGTTTATAATTAAAAAAGTAGATAACAAGTTTTTATTTATGATTTATGCGATACCTTCAAATAATTGTGAAGAAACACAAATACAGTCATATTACTAATAATGTAAATTACATTCATTAAGCTAATTGTGGAAAATACCTTGAAAAATAATTCTTTTTAAAATTTTTGAAATAACATAACTAATTCTTTATGTTTATCCAAATTATGAAAATCATCTGTTAGAATTTAGATTGACATAATTAATCAGAATCAATATTCCTAAAAACTCAAAAGGTAACCGGATTGTAAAATCGTGCTAAAATTCCTTTAGAAAAAAAAAAAAAAAAAAACCTCCTTCGAAAATTGTAAATACCTCTAGCTAATCTTCATTTCCATGAATTTTACCTGTTAAATGGGATTTAAGATGAAGAAGGTAAAAATCTCAAAATAAAATTAAATCCAATAATAGTTTTAAGGTATCCAAGATTTTTTTTTCTAAGAAGTAATCGAAATAAAAAGGTTTATACTTCAGAGTTCAGGTAAACATTTTTCCGATTATTACAATTCTTTATATAATAAAATATAAATTGTATTTTATCGAAATAAATTCATTCATTATTTTACAAATTCGGAATCTATTTGAGATTTTACAAAATATCCAACAATTTTCGGTGTGCCTTAAGGCAGTCGTTTGGGTCCTGTAGTATTTAATTACGTTAGCTTCGTTGAAATGAATTGTTTATATGACTTTATATTAAAGTTAATCTGGTTTTTGTTGGATATGATCTAAAGTTAAGGGGTTAATGCATCTTTAGCACGACCTGTATCTTAAATTTTCTCTGAGATTGGAGTGAATTTCAGAAGAGAATTTCGTACCCCGTTTTTCCTTTCGTTCCCCACATTTGTCCGTCGTTTAATAAAATGAAATAAGAGAAATCAATAAGATCCCGGCATCCAGGAAGAAATAAAGAAAAATAATAAAAAATAAAAAAAGGATGATTAAATCGATATACGATTTTTTAGTATGGTTAGAAAATATACCCCTAAAAACAAGGAGATTTCTTGCTATTGGGACAAAATAAAAAATAGTAAAATCTTTATACTTGCGAAATTGGATAAAATTAGATTCAAAGGTGGTCCCAGTTTTTGTTTTTACGTGAAATAATTCATATATAGTATGCTATTAAATAAATTAATTTTAAAAAGTAATACTTTTTCTCTCTATTTTATTAATACACCCTTTTTGGCCAGAATTTTAAGTGTTTACTCTCTCAAGTGTCCAGCTTTTATAACAAATTTTATATTCATTTTATATTTTTATGATTCTTCGAATTTGGAAAACTTAAAATAAAATATACATTTTTTAGTAAATCGAAAGAAAGTTGGTCAAAAACTTTCTGACTGTATATACGAAGATTAGAGTTATATAACTTAAATAAATTAAATCGTAATAGAAATGAAAAAATTAATATATTATTATTTATTAGTATTTATTATTAACCGATTTAAATTAAATTTAACCCTAAAATATTTTGAGTAGGGACCTCGGTTAACAATCACGAAAAGCCCCAGGTATCCAATTTTATAGATGCATAGGTAAAAATTTTTAGAAAATCTAAGTAAGGGTTAAAAACACAAAATTAGTATTAGGAAATATTACTTTTAAGTTTCTCTTTGTGGAAAATTAATTTTAATAATAGTTTTGACCACCACATTTCAAAAATACTATCAAAATTTACAAATTCGAGAAAACTGATTCAGTAGGAAAATTGAAAGGATATCCACAAAAATGAGCCCACTTGGCTTTTCAGCGTAGTTGATTATTCGGAAATTAAATATTCAATTAGTAGTTTTATAAAATTTATATTTTCGTTAGAAATCAACATTTTTAAAAATAGTTTTCTTGAATATTTAAATAAAATACAAAAAAAATTTAGTAAAAAATAAAATAAAATATAAAAAAAAATGTAGTAAAAAATAAAATAAAATTTATTTATTTGCTGAACCCCGGCGATGAGCTTCAGAGGAAAATCGCCGCAACCCGGGTACAAAATTTGCAGGGGTGAATAAACTTTTGCCGGCGAGTCGCATGAACTTTTGTTTGTTTTCTGTCCCCCTTCCACAGGAACTGCCTCTGCAAATGTGCGGCCGCCGCTTTAATTTTATATTTCCATTATGTTTTCCGTCCATGTATTCAAGCGTGCCGGCGCCGGTCGATGAAACGAAAACTTCTCTCGGATTTTGCTCTCTGCGCGCCAAAACACCCCGAGTCGATCCCTTAAAAGCCCTTTAAAAAACACTCTTAAGGGGTTATATACAGTCAGGAGGCCCAAAAAAGTCGTTTTTTCAAGAATTTTTCTTGAGATGATCTTTTAAGTTATTAATGTAAAATTCTGTACACATATAACAGTAACTCTTGAGTGTATTATAATGTTTTTTATTTGTAAAAATAATTATTTTAAAAGCTGCTACAGCTGATCTCCGGGAGCAATTCTAAAAAAAAGCGTTTTGCGGTGTGCACGATATCTCTAGACTGGATCATCCAAAATGGAAAAACCAAAAATATTTCGTTAGTATATTGTTTTATCTCGTAATTAATCGAAGGAATAAGCAAAATAAGAATTTTTGACAAAATGGCGGCTTCTTAAAAAAAAAAATCGATTTTTAACAACAATTTTCGCTCTAAATTGTTTATAAAATGGAAAATATTTATCGGTGAGCAAAAAGCTTCGATTAATTATTAAAAAATATACTTAAGAAGCTTATGTTAAAATTTGAAACTGATCCGTTCAGCCGTTTCCGAGAAATCTTGCTCACCGACTATAAGAACACAGTTTTGAGAAAAACGCGTTTAAAGTTTCATAAGCATTTTACATTTAGTACAAAAACTCGAACACGTCATTACAAATATGCGTGTAACTTCGAGAATATTCACCCGATTGACATGAAATTTTCTGTGGCTGTACTTTAATATATGTACATTACAAAAATAAAATAATAAAAAAATCGATTTTCTAAAAATCCTGACTGTATATAACCCCTTAAAGGCCCAAACAGAATAGGCCGCTGTAGCCTGGCGCAACCGCTGGGTTCTTGTCTTGGCTGGCGCTGTAAAAAGTTGAAAGCACGGGGACACAATGCTACAGACAGAATGTGTAGCTCGCCTGCCGCTTGGCGCGGTCTCTGAAGTTCATTTCTGCCAACTTTTAACTTTTGGTGCGCACCAAACTTGACATGTCTCAAGCTAGAGCAATTGCGGACTGCTAGTTTTAATATTTTACGCGAAACAAGTTTTCGCTGCCTTGTGCTTGCTAGGAAATGCTTATGGATGTACCAAATTTGTGAAATTTGATGTAAAATCATAATTTTATCAGTGTTCGGTCAAAATTATGAGCGGCACATTGTGTTTGTACCTAGCTACAGGCAGTGCGGCAGATTATCGCAAGCGGCAGCCAAGACAAGAATCCAGTGGTTGCGCCAGGCTACAGCGGCCTATTCTGTTTGGGCCTTAAGAGTTCCCAGAACCCGAGCTATTCTGAGATTCGAATTTCTCTCGTATCGAATTTTGATACTGAGTACATTTCATATCAAAAGTACCAGAAATGGTATCCAAGGAATAGACCACAACATTCAAATTTAAAAGACCCACAGGACCGGTTATTTGGGCTGAATAGACAAGAAATAAAATAACTAAATATTCGTTAGCAAAAAAATAAATGTCCTGAAGGAATTTATAAAATTTCTAATTTAAATCAGCCTAGCATCAAAAACTGAAAAATTTATTTCCTTGAAAACGGCTGAGAAATGCACTGAAAAATTCAAATATTGAAATCCTGCCATTTTTTCTTCTGGACTTTTCTGTTTTTCGCCTAGAATAATCTGGTTATCTTACTAAGAGTAGATTCAGCCAAAAAACCGATCCGGGAGCCCTTTTTTAGAAAATAATTGTTTTACCTTGATAGGGGTGGAAAAATACACTGAAAAATGCAAATATTGAAATCCTGCCACTTTTTCTTCTAGACTTTTCTGTTTTTTGCCTAGAATCATCTAGTTATCTTATTAAGAGTAGATTTACCCCTAAAAACCGATCCGTGGAGCCCTTTTTTAGAAAATAATTTTTTTTTTACCTTGATAGGGGTGGAAAAATACACTGAAAAATTCAAATATTGAAGTCCTGCCATTTTTTCTTCTAGGCGTTTCTGTTTTTCGCCTAGAATCATCTAGTTATCTTACTAAGAGTCGATATAAATAACTAAATTATTGAAATAATATGCTTAAATCTGAATTATCGATTTTTCAAATACAAACAAATCTCAACTAAGATAATAACTATGAGAAATCTTTTGGTGATTCGGTGTCAAGTTACAGAACTTTTAAACGTGGATTTCAAAACAGCAGGCTTAATGATAACTTTTATTACACTATTCATATTTCTTATGACCTGTTTGGTGTATCTAGCGTTAAAGTCGTACAAAAATTGGTGCATTAAAAACTGGAGTTTAAGAAGAATGTGTTCCGTAGTAATTTGGTTTCTGCTTTTCGCAAAAGCGCACAATTCACCTGAATTCGACTGAAGCGCTTTTGGTTCAGAACCACGGAATCATGCCTTTTCGTTTAAAAAGAGCCCTAAGAAAGCGTTTTATAACATGTTAATTTTTCGCTAAGTGGCTTTAGTTGTACCATTTTAAATTAATGTTAAGCGAATGGAAAATTAGACAATTTTTGTCCGGGCTTAAGTCAGTTGGTTTTGAGATTTCGGATTATATGTAAATTTTCAATAGGGCTAAACAAATACAAGGGTAAATGTAAAAATTGAAATTCTGTCATTTTTTCCTCTAGACTTTTCTGTTTTTTGCGTAGAATCATCTAATTATCATATCTAGAGTCGATTTAGAAAAAAATACCAATCCAGGGAGCCGTATTTTAGAAAATAGTTTTTTAAACTGTATATGGTTGAAAAAATACACTGAAAATTATTGAGAAAAAAAACTCGATCCGGGCAGACCTAATTAAGAAATTAATTTTTTTGATGGATAGTGCTTGAAAAATACACTGAAAAATATAAGAATCGAAATCCTGCGATTTTTTCCACTGACGTTTTCGGGTTTTTGCGTAGAATCTACTAGGAGTAGATTTAGCCAAAAAACCGGATCCGGGCAGACTTATTTTAGAAACAATTTTTTTTTTCTGGATACTGCTTGAAAATTACAAGGGAAAATGTAAAAATTGAAATCCTGCGAATTTTTCCTCTGGAGTTTTCGGCTTTTGGTTTTTTCTAGTTATTTTAGTTAGAGTAGATTTAGCCAAGAAAACCAATCCGGGGGCCCTATTTTAGAAAATAGTTTTTAGGGTTCCGTACCTCGAAAGGAAAAAACGGAACCCTTATAGGATCACTTTGTTGTCCGTCCGTCCGTCCGTCTGTCTGTCTGTCAAGACCCTTTTTCTCAGGAACGCGTGGTGGTATCAAGCTGGAATTTATATCAAAAATACTCAGGTCTACTGTCCCTTGGAGCTGTGAAAAAATCAACTTCTAAGCCAGTGATGGCGAACCTTTTTGAGAAATGGGTCAAATTTTGTTCATTTTTTTTTTAGAATTAGCTCGTGGGTCACTAAGTTACAACTTTTACCTTTGCAATTGAAGAGCTAAGAATAAGGGTAAAATAAATTGATATAAATGGAGTGATACCATGAATTGCAGCACCAGGTGATTGCACTGAGTATTAGAATGAACAAGGAATAAAGAAAATCACATATATATTATTAAATATTATATATTAATTTTGTATTTATTATGCATACCCGTAACTATATCTAAGTATTATAAAGTGGAGGTACATTTAATGAGAAATCTGCTGTTGTTTAGTTTCAGATAGTTTCTTAATATTAGGTTCATATTCCGTTTTCATTAGTTTAACGCATTTCGCAATCAATTCATTTCCAAGTGTATTTCTATCGGTAGATTTTACAAAATTCATTGAAGAAATCAATTTTTCACACAGAAGATGTGGACCCAAACATAATTAGAGGAGCATTAGCAAGTTTCTTCATTAATACAAAATTATTTGGTAAAGAATCCCATACGATTAATACAATATTATCGATTTTTCGTGTGGGATCATTATTATCTGCACTACTTTCTCACGTTTTTCCTTGGACTTTGGAAATCAATTTTTAAAATTTATTTTTCCACACTATGGTGCTTTGAAACTCAACTATTTCCATTTCGAAATTATGGATACCTAGCGACATAAATTCGGTTATTGTTTCGAATTCCATTTTGTATGGATATAAAATAAAGTGAAATGTATTTTACAAACTTTTAAATTTATTAAATCTCTCCTCAAAAGCTTATTTATTTCCCGTATAATCATTAAATATTTTTTAATTACAGGGGGGTCAGGGGGTTAGAACCCCCGAAATTGTTAAAACTTAATTAAAAATTTATATGATTTTTTAAGAACAGAACAAGGGTTGAACAATCAGATGAGTAAAACTTCCGCTCTTCTTTTTCTTTGACAATGATAAAATATGTTAAAGACATGTTTTGTATCTTAGCCAAATCAAATTTTTTAATTTAATAAAATGAATTAATTTTATTTTAATGAAAATATGTGCAACTGTTCGACATATTCAGTTGCATTCAGTTGAGTTGAGTTTTATTTACATTTTTAATTTTGTAATATTTATTTCTATAAAAGTACATTCTTATATATAGAAAATGTAATAATTGTAAAATTTTTCTCTTTTACATACAATATAAAAATTTGTATAATTTCTATATCGATGTAACTTTTAAAAAAATAATCAGTGATGTTTTTTTTTTTGTCATACCACAAAGGTAGGTAGCATTTACCTTTTCAAGGGTCATTTAAGAAAACGCTCTGTCCGTGAAAAAAATTGATGTATGAAAAAAACTGCGCTCGGAATGAAAAAATAGAATACTTCAGATACCTCATCGCAAAATTTATTAATAAAGGTAACAAAATAATAGGTCTTCTCCACTTGGCAATAAATATTGGCGCCTTTACTCAATTTGAAAGTAGTGGAATATTATAAGTAGTACATTTTAGATGCGATCAACAAACATCTTTAGCACTTATTGATTACTCAGGTTGTAACTGATAACTGAAGAAGTTCAAACATATTTTTTAAAATATTTCTTACTCTTTCGCTGTGAAAAGTCGAAAACAAGATTTTCTTTTGTGAAATCGTTTTTTAATTTGTAAGATATCTTTTTCGAAAAATTAAGTTTTTTAAAAAAATAGAGCTTTTATTTTGTATTTTAAAATAGTTTTTTTTAAAATATGTTTATACTTTTAACAATATTTTAAGCGTTGAAACATTCCAAAATTCAAATTATCACCAAAGTTATTGTAATTAGAAATGAGCGCGTCAGGGGGCCTACCCAAAACTCAAGTAGAGTTCGGACCGTTACGTATCTATCTATCTTTAACAATAAATTCCTTTGGAAAGATTAAACTAACAGTACCTCAGGTAACGGAGGACATCGCAAAAGCAGCAGAAAACCTTATGTATGGCCCAGAAATCGCAGATTAATAGGAATTTAAAAAAAATTTACTTTTAAGGCGTTAACTTCGACCTTTTTTTCGTTCACGTTTTTCTCGAAATTACGTGTTTCAAATTAGTGTACACGATATCTCAAAATCTACTGGACCGATTTGACTGAAATTTGCACCACTTATTATAATATTACCTAAAGCGTGACGAAGGATTTTTTCGATTGGATTCCGTATTCAAAAGTTATATATTTTTTAAACTCAAAATTTTGATGGAAATTCGAGTTTTTTTTTCGAACAGAAGAAGTGCTTGGACAATGCTGGACGGAGAAATCATGTACACCGTCGGCAAGGATTTGAAAAAGAAGGTCCCACTGAGCGACTCATAGCTCCACCATTTTTAATGTTTGTTTTTTTTTCCGTATTAGAAATTGTTTATAAATCTATTATATATATACGTAGAATAATTCATATTTTTAATGGCCGAGCCAAAAAAAAAGTTTATTTTTATGCCTATTTTTTCGAGCGTCAAGGTGGTGCAACATCTTAATAAGAGTAACATAGTACATAGTATAGATATTTGTAAAAATATTTAGTTAAATATGTATTGAAGATGTAAAATTAAACTTTATTTTAAATTAACATTTCAAAAATGTAAATTATCACCCCCCTCTTCCACTTTTTATTTTGAACCCCCCCCCCCCCCTACCCCCCCCCCCGAAAAAATCCTGGCTACGGCCCTGACACATATAATATTTAATATTTGGCGTGCAAAATTGTACAAATGAGGTTGCCTATGTCCGTTGTTAATAATGTAATATTTTGTGAATTTTTTTAAACCAATTTCGTTTTGTCTTTTGTTTTACATGTGTTTAAATTCAAATATGTTTATTGAAATTATGTAATACCCACGTTTTGGGTGCGATATCATTAAAACCAGAAAATTTACAATATTTGACCCAGTGCATAAACCACTTTTGCTCGTCAGTGTACGCCAAACACAGTGCAGTGTGCAGATAGAAAATCAGCTAGCCATTTGTCCACATGGAAATATTTTTTTTTATAAATTCGACATTAGATATATATATTTTATTTTTTAAATATTTTTGATTCTCTTTTTCCTCTTTTATGATACAAAAAAAATAATAGTTTAAAAAACTAAAAAGCACGCTTTTAGCACGCACTAAAAATTACAAAATAATTCGGACATTTAGTTTGATGACTCAAGAGTTTTCCCTTTGCCAAATCTTCATTAGATCGCAGGTAAACATAAACAATTTCAGTTCGTGATGAACGATAAATAATTACCTATGCGAAATGGTTATAAGTAGGTAATCATCTTTATTGAATATTTATTATGATTTATTATGAAAGAAAGCGTGGAGCGTTTATGTAATCTTTACTCTTTTTGGACAAAACGCTCCTACCTTGGCTTAGGTGAGATCTCATAGACTCAAAGTCCAATCTTCGTATTCCTCTCGTCGAACCTTATTGATTGATACCCATGACATGATAATTTGGTAAGAAAATGTCATTTCGCATTATTTTCAGCAAACCCTTTCATTTTATACCTAAATCATAGGGCTGCATTTCAAATAGCCAATCCGCCACCTTGGGACGGCCGCCATGTTGGATTTAGGTCACGTGATTATTTTTTTCGTATCCCATTCAGCAAACCCTTTCATTTAATACCCATATCATGGGGGTACATTTCAAATAGCCAATCCGCCATCTTGGATGTCCGCCATGTTGGATTTAAGTCACGTGACTATTTTTTTCGTATTCCTGACAGCAAACCCTTTCATTTGATACCCATATCATGGGGGTGCATTTCAAATAGCCTGTCCGCCATCTTGGACGTCCGCCATATTGGATTTAAGTCACGTGACTATTTTTTTCGTTTTCCTGACAGGAAAGCCTTTCATTTGATACCCATATCATGGGGGTGGATTTCAAACAGCCAGTCCGCCATCTTGGGGAGGCCGCCATATTGGATTTGTAATGACGTTTCTTAGCTAGTCATGTATTGTCATCAGAACTCAGAGCGTGTGCAAAATTTCATCCTAATCGAAGACCGGGAAGTGGGTCAAATTAAGATTCCAAGATTTTCTTACATACATAGTTAGTTACAAGTGAAGCTAATAAAAGCGTGTTAAAAATAAGTTTATAACAATCAACGCGTGGGTCAGTGGCTGACCCGCGGGTCATAGGTTCGCTACCATTGTTCTAAGCCAACGCAATAAAAAGATACAGCCGTTTATGCCGCAAGTTTTCGACACTCGCAAGGGAATCAAAACCTACAGGGTACTTCCCGTGAACTCAGAATCTTGAAAATTGGTACGAAGCATTGTCTTATAGCACAGATAAAGGAAAAATTGCGAAAACCGTAAATACTTAGTTAGATCATATAATATTTTTATACGGAACCCTCGGTGCGCGAGTCCGACTCGCACTTGGCCGGTTTTTTTTTTGCCTGAATAGTTTTTAAGAAATACGAAGGAAAACGTAAAAATTGATATTCTGCGATTTTTTCCTCTAGACTATTCTGGTTTGTGTCTGGAATCATCTAATAACTTTAAGCTGCAAATTACCGTTAAAGCTCAAGCCAGCTTAAAAGCTGTGGTATATTGTGTTTGTACACTGAAGAGTGCACCTCTTTCTGCTAGTCACGTTGTATGGGATTATTATGAAAAGTGCTGCGCAAGTGAAATGCTATCGTTGCCATTGTTGGCGTCGTCGTCTTTTATAAACAAATTATGATAACAAAAGAGTGGGAGTTAAAAACACGACACCTACTCGGAATTTAATGACGTTTAACATACTATAACATGTGTTACGACGTGTGAGCTTAACTCACAGCACTATCGAAACGCTCATGATTTTCTCTGTTTTGGCGCAAAACCCCCCAAATGTTCCCGGGAAAATGTGAGATATTTGTACATATGTTTTTATCTTTTTTATACATATGTACATATGTATTATATTGACATTTTAAGCGCATTCATAAGTCAGGTTAGGTTTTATATTATTATTTTTATTTTTCGGATTGATTCTGGGGCAAGATGAGATTAAACTTTTTAAGCCAATCTGCACCTATGTGAAGAGTTGAGAAATGAAAAGAAAGATATTCATAAATGAATATGAGGAAGACTGATGTTTGTATGATAATTATGTATGTTTATAGTTCGCACAGGCATCGGCCAGAGGGCGTATATCTTTTTGCTGAAACAGTCGTTTTCGTATTTTCGTAGAGCATCTTGGAGAGGAAATTTTGCGGCGTGTGTCAGTCTTCAGGTCTCGTGTCGGCCTGCTGAATCGAAGTTTTTCGATATTTTGCGGGGGAAAAGATTTAAGATATTACGCGAAAATATATTTTCATTCTATAAAATTTAATAAAAAATTTTTTTTTCTATAAGTGTTATTATTTATTATTTTATTATTAATTTCTGATTAAAGACAATTTTTACATCCTATAACCCCGTAGTAGCTTTAACAGAAAAATTTTGTATATTTTGCCAATATTTTTTCTATAAACTGTGCCAAAGTGAACGATTTGTGTGCAAAAAAATGTGGAGAAAGTTGTGATATATGTTTGTTTTTGTTTTTATTTTTGTTTTATATCGAAATCAATATAAAAATACATTTAAATAATACATAATTAATTATTGGGATAGTAACCAACCAAAAAAAAAAAGGGAAAGTAATAAAATTCATAATATAAATGTGAACAGAGAGGTGCATAAAAATTGTTTATTTTAGAATAAATCCAAAGAAAAATTTTGTGTATATATAAAACTATTATAAATTACTTAGAACTTTAATTTTCTTTCATTCCTTTTACTATTCAATAAAATTTCTTTTTATTCAATTCATAAGAAAAGCTGAAAAATTATATACAACAACTGGAAAAATCAATAAGAGTGAAACAAGACAAATTTCTTAAGCTCAATGCAAGAAACCTTATGAACGCAATATAAAATAATCCCTAAGTTGTCCTATGTTCGTTGCTTCCTTCGTTATCTTAGGGTTCATAAAAGTCCGGCTTCCGAAGACCTAGAAAAAGTGCTTTAAAATATAAATTATTTGTGTTTGTTTATTTGTTTTTATTATTATTATTAATTACTTTACATTTGTGATAATTAATAATTAATAATTGTTAATATTACTGAAATAAATAAATATAGTAATCGATAGGAACAATTGTTTATATTATAATAAAAAGATTTACAATAATAAAATCCCATTAAATTTACAATTAATATTAGTAAAAATGATTTCGAAACATCAGGCTAAATTAAGTGCAGTCATGGGCAGAATTAATCCCAGTAACATCGGTGGAAACCCAGAAACAAGTTACAAACATTCGGGCTGCAGTGATTTAACAGACAACGAAGATGAAGAGGTGAGTAATATTATTATTCAAAATTACAAGCCTAGTTAAGCCTTACTTAAGCCTGATTTAATTAATTTAAACCTTGCATAAGGATGGGGTCAATCCTGACCTGAGATTCAAGCTTAAGTTGGACTACTTCGTTCAAGACGAATTAAATTTAACCTTTTGAGTCACAAAATTCGAGCTTAAAATAATTTTTACTATATACTACCCAAGGGTTTTTCGGGTCGCTGATCACGAATCTGAAGTCAAGTTTTGAAAATTCAAAATTACGGATTAAATATGGTGGACCGAAAATTTGTGTATTTCATAAAAATTGGATTAAAAACTATAAAAATGGATTTTTGGGGTTGCTGATTGTGATTCTGAAGTCAGATTTTGAAAATTCAAAATGACAGATCAAATATGGCAAATCAAAAATTTGTGTATTTCATAAAATTTAGATTAAAAATTATAAAAATGGGTTATTGGGGTTGCTGATTATGAATCTGAAGTTAGATTTTGAAAATTCAAAATGAGATACCAAATATGGCAAATCAAAAATTTTTGTATTTCATAGAATTTGTATTAAAAATTATAAAAATGGATTTTTGGGGTCGCTGATCACGAATCTGGACTAAGATTTTGATAATTCAAAATGATAGATCAAATATGGCGAATCAAAAATTTGTGTATTTCATAAAATTTGGATTAAAAACTATATACATGGGTTTTTGGTGTCGCTGATTACGAATCTTTAATCAGATCTTAAAAATTCAAAATGGCAAAAATGGAACATATATTTCATAGAATTTGGATTAAAAACCGGTTTTTGTTTTCCACATATTTGTTTATAACGATTATAAAAAATCACGAATTCGTAAAATATCATAATATTTATTATCTTCAAGTTCAAGTATTTTTTTACCTGAAAATTAGAATTTGAAAAATTTTATTTAAATAGTTAAAGTTTTGCTTTAGTCTGAATCAAGCTTGTTTGATTCAACCAAGCTTATCATAATCTTTGGTCAATTTTTACCTTAAGCTGTACTAAACTTACCCAAAAATATTTAATCTCTGCTCCAAGCCTAGCTTAAACCAGAAGGAAATCAATTGAGGGGTTTAAAAGTTATGGCGGGATAGACAGAAATATCTCGTAAATTTTTATTATTAGTGAAAGTCTATCAAACAACTTGTCAATTATGCTTTTTCAGACAGAAATCAACCGATAAAAACTTAATTTACAATATTATGATGTAATTTGGATGGGATAGCTTTCAAAATGTGTATCTTTAAAAAGTATTAAAAATAAAATGTATGAGTGAAATTGTTAATCTTAAAGGTTTTATTATTATCTCATTATTCTTCAAATAAATATTAATTAAAAGTAATTCCTTTTAACAACAAACTTTTAGTTAAAACACCGAAACGCATTTACGCGTGCCAATTTTCATGTTAATCGGATATATTGTAAAGTTGGTGTAGAACAATTGAAAAATTTTTGTGTTAGAATCCAATTATTGATATTTTTTTAATAATTGATATTAAATTCCTTTTCTTAAAAAATAAATAATGAAAATTTTGAGTTAATTAACGCAATAACACATAATGGTGTTCATATTATTATTATTATCAGATTAGATTTATTGGTCCTGAAATCCTATTTGTTGACCATCTGTTGTATTTAAAATGATTTTCATATATCATATTGTGTAAATAGAAATAACTTGACTACAGCACCACCTATTGGATCATAGCATAGCTATGAAATATCGTCTCAATCGGTCAAGTCGTACAGTTACACGATCACAAACAGACGCATCAACGATTATATGTATCTTATATATTAATAGGATAAAGCTAAAAATTGTAATCCTTTTTTAGTCGTTTTCCCATGAACGTATCTTAATGAAACATATATCAAACGAAAGGTATGTTTTCATAGATGTGCAGAATATATGTTTTATTCAGGTACGTACATAGGAAAATGTGTGGAAGCCAGACAAAGTTTTACCTATATTGAAATTGTTCATTGATTCACTGATGATCATCAAAAACCTCTATTATTAAGGAATTTCATTAAAGAGTGCGAACAAGTGTTTAAAAGTTTGCCTAATATTCCACATGGCCACTGGATTACGTAAAAATTAGAGTCTACTTACTATTTCCGCCGCCATTTTGATAATACATTTTATCCAAATAAAAAATAGCCTATATACATATTAAGTTGTAAAATGTACTATCTTCGAACAAAATATGAAAAATATCGATGCAATATTTTAGGCATAATTGAGTAACAAAAAAAAAAACGGATTTTTGATTTGATCTACTTACATATATATAGGATAGAGAATTGAAATCAGGGATCAAGAAACAACTTTTGTATTCATTTTCATTGAAATTCGTTGAAATCGAAAAATGTTGGTCGCCATATTTGTTCCGGCATCATGGATTTGCGAATTTTGATAATATTCAGTGAGTAATTTAATACCCTGAAGGGGACTTACTGTCCTATGTCTTCATATACCAAAATAAAGAGGAAGTTTAGATAAATTTAAATAATTAGTAAAAATGGTAGGTAAATAAGGCATTTTGACGGGAAAACCCTGAAAATTTGAAAAAATCACTTGAAATTTGACCAATTTTCGAACTGTGAGGTTTTATAGCTCCGGATCAGAGAGGTCACAGAGGTATTTGAAGGTTCATTGGAACAGGTAAAAGTTTCTCTATGGAATGGCATCTAAATATTGGTCATGCATAGCTCAGTAAAAAATTTACAGGGAGTTCAGTGAAACTAGTATCTGAATACAGAAACCCCCTTCTCCCTCCCAAACGAAGCATTTCCGACCCTCACCTCACAAAAATTTTGTGTTTGTCTTAACATTTCCTAACATTTGCCAACATTTGACCGTTTATAAAGATTTACTTTGACCTTAAGACTACACAGATGTCAGCAAAAAAGCTTTAAAACTGGATACCAAATGATGAATGAATGAATGAGACGCTTTTTTCCATGATTGTTAAACTGATTTACATGAATTTTTTTTTTTTTTTGTAAGATTTTCAATGAATCGAGGAGTTTTTTTAGATCTAAAGACGTCATTTAATATAATAAAAATTCTAATGAATGCACGTAGGTTGGCAATTTTGTAATTAAATGACACGAATCATTTTTCGAATGAATTCTAATTAACTTAGTTTTTTATACCTTATTATGGATAAGCTTCTACGTATTTTAACTCTTTGCACTCTGCGACCTTGAGTAAGCAAAAGCTGAATGGTGCCCCAGAGGAGACATCGGAGCGCTAAGGGTTAATAAGGAAATATTTAAGTATACTACTTTGATCAAAAAATAATGGGACTTTTGAAATAAAACACAAACGGCTTATTATTCTTCAAAATTTATCCCCTTCAAAGATACATTCTTCTTTGAACAACTTATACCAATCAACAACACTTGCTCTGGACAGTGCATTGTCATCAAAAGTCTTCTTCAACATATTCAACCTTTCGGAAGCTGAAATTCTATTTTTGAAAGAAAATTTAATGCATTACCTTTCTAGATGAAAATAAAAAAGTGTATCTCATTAACTACTGAAGATATTAGCATTAAATTAGACACAGATGTCAGTTAGAGTGCTACCAACCCTAAGATAAGTAGTATGATATATTGTATATGTATATTAGGGTGGTTTTTTTTCGCGACTATTTTTTTTTTTTAGTCCCACCTCGAGATTTTGTGGCTAATACCTAAACAAAAATTCCCTGAAAATTGGAGCCCTTAATATTAATATTAAGTACTAGACCAAGGCGTATAAAGATTTCCCATATAAAATACACGTAATCTTTGATTATTTTTCTTCAAAACTCTACAGCTCAGAAGCATTTTATGGTATAATCTTGGTCAATGATAGGGTTTCTTCAGAATTCAATGCTCTAAAAAAGTGTCCTTTGCGGCATAACCCTAAGTTCCACCAGCGAGGTAGTACGGGTCACTAACCCTATTTTTTCATGAAATTCTCGTTTTTTTGCCCCTATCTTGTAAATAACAAGAGCTACAGAAAAAATGTGAATGACAAACTTGTAGGAAATTCAATTTCCTCCAAAACGCTCTTGAACACCAAATCGCTAGCATCGATATTTCTTGAGATATTGGGTTTTGAAGTTGAGGTAGCGTTTCTACAATTTAACTCAATAATCCATGAAAGTTCCACACTACCTCAACTTCAAAGTCCAATATCTCAAGAAATGTCGATGTTGGTGATTTGGTGTTCAGTACTTTTTTGTAGGAAATTGAATTTGCTACAAGTTTGTCATATTCACTTTTTCTGTAGCTCTTGTTGTTTACGAGATAGGGGCAAAAAGCGAGAATTTCATGGAAAAATTGGGGTTAGTGACCCGTACTACCTCGCTGGTGGGAGTTAGGGTTACACCACAATGGACACTTTTGTAGAGCATTCAATTCTGAAGAAACCCTACCATTGACCAAGATTATACCATAAAATTCCTCTGAGCTGTAGAGTTTTGAAGAAAAATAATCAAAGTTTACGTGTATTTTATACGGGAAATCTTTATATGCCTTGATCTAGTACTTAATATTAATACTAAGGGCTCCAATTTTCAGGGAATTTTTGTTTAGGTATTTGCCACAAAATTTCGAGGTGGGACTTAAAAAAACAAAAATAGTCGCGAAAAAAAAAACACCCTAATGTATATATATGAATTTCGGGATTTAATATTATTTACATATATATAGCAAATAAAGCAATGGGCCTAATATTGACCCTTGAGGTATACCGAGTTTTATATTCCTCTCCTGGCTGTATAGATGCTTTTTAGTTTGGTTTTAATGATCCTTTTCTCCAGATAATCCCTTAATAGCTGGAATATACTGATTATATTTAATTCCTCAATATTGCTACTACGTATTTGTTTTTATCTAGAGCCATTTTAAAAGATAAAGTTTTTAGAACGAAATTTCTAAAGAAATTGTATAAAAAATCTTCCCATATTTATAAAATTGAATTTTTTGCAATGATAAGTTTTTCTCTGAATTTACAAATAGAATCACAGCGAAACGTATGAATTTTTCTTATTTAATCTTTCATTGCGTTCAAGGTAAGCAACATCGAAAATCAAACGTTCCTTTATTTTTATGTTTACATAAACTCTTGAAGGCACTTAATTCCTATTTTATACAGCTCGAAATAGCATTTTCTGGGAAATTTCCTTGTGCAAATATCTCTAATTAACTTGCAATTTATGGAATATCGAAAAAAATCATTTTTGTATTTTTTTTTTTCAAAAATCCAATTAAAAGAGTAAAAAAAAGAAAAGAAAATCTAATGAGAGATGATAATCGGGCCTGATGTAATAAATCACCTGGCTTTATGTTATTCGGTTTAAAATTTTCTCTTTCGTATTTTAACCTTTAGAGCGTGACACTAATTACAATAAAAATTAGAGTTTAATTGTTCTCGACGTAATGTACCATAGAAAAGGTGGAAAAAATAAAACAAAATTAAATATAATTGAACCTGACCCATGTATGCTAAATTTATAAAATTCATGTTTCTGTGCCACTAGACAGGCAATAAGAAAATTAAATTGGTCGCATTAAATCATCTTTTTTATGTTTTTATCAACATAACATAATAATTAAAAAAAAAAAATGAATACTTTTCGGTTTTGGTGTGATTACAGCTTGATTTGATTTCACGATTCAACAAAACAAGAGATTTCCATGAAAATTTACATTTACCGTTTTCTAGGGTTGCCGACTTTATATTATTTACTACGTAAAAATTTTAATAATTTTTTGAGATATTGCCCAACTCAAAATCCCTTTCTTTTGCGTACTACTTTATGTAGGATGCATTTTTGATCTTCTATAATCTACAGCATATATGCAAAATGGCATCTGATCTCATTAACCTCAGAGCGGTTGATTAATAAAATCGAACTCGAATTAAAGTCCAATTGAGTCAATTCAACCGATAATCTGCCAAGAACCAGTGGCTTAATCGGCAATTTATTGGATGAACTTTCGCCTCTTAGTCCTGGAGTGGAAAAAATATTTTTTTAAAAAATGCTCCGCGGATCGGATAAGTAAAATAACTAGATAATTCTAGGCGGAAAACTAAAAAGTCCAGAGGGAAGAATCGCAAAATTTTAATATTTACATTTACCCTTGTATTTTTGAAGCACTATCTAGGTAAAAAAATTATTTTCTAAAAGAGGGCTCTCGGGTCTGTGTTTTTGCCTAAATCGACTCTTCGTAAAATAACTAGATGATTCTAGGCCGAAAACTAAAAAGCCTAGAGAGAAAAATCGCAGAATTTTAATATTTACATTTTCCCTTTTATTTATCAAGCCTTACCTAGGTAAAAAACTATTTTCTACAAAAGGGCTCCCCGGGTCGGTGTTTTTGGCTAAATCGACTCTTCGTAAAATAACTAGATGATTCTAGGCCGAAAACTAAAAAGCCCAGAGGGAAAAATCGCAGAATTTTAATATTAACATTTTCCCTTGTATTTATCAAGCCTTACCTAGGTAAAAAACTATTTTCTACAAAAGGGCTCCCCGGGTCGGTGTTTTTGGCTAAATCGACTCTTCGTAAAATAACTAGATGATTCTAGGCCGAAAACTAAAAAGCCCAGAGGGAAAAATCGCAGAATTTTAATGTTTACGTTTTCCCTTGTATTTATCAAGCCTTACCTAGGTAAAAAACTATTTTCTACAAAAGGGCTCCCCGGGTCGGTGTTTTTGGCTAAATCGACCCTTCGTAAAATAACTAGATGATTCTAGGCCGAAAACTAAAAAGCCCAGAGGGAAAAATCGCGGAATTTTAATATTTACGTTTTCCCTTGTATTTATCAAGCCTTACCTAGGTAAAAAACTATTTTCTACAAAAGGGCTCCCCGGGTCGCTGTTTTTGGCTAAATCGACCCTTCGTAAAATAACTAGATGATTCTAGGCCGAAAACTAAAAAGCCCAGAGGGAAATATCGCAGAATTTTAATATTTACGTTTTCTCTTGTATTTTTCAAGAGTACGAATTGAAAAATTATTTTCTAAAAAAGGGCTCCCGGGGATAAATTTTTGGGGTAAATTTACTTGAAATGAAATAACTAAATTTTATAACTCCTGAAATTGGCCTCTTATTGACGAAAATATTTCTATTTTCAGTTTCAAGATGCAATCGACATTGAAGTTGGGTAAGTGAAATTATTCCCCATTGTTTAGAAAAATTAATAAAAATACGTGTGTGGAGCAGAGGATTTATAATTTCTGGTTAATTTTGAAATAATTTTCTAGGCCCTGTACAATGGACCTGGAGACGGCCCTTTCGGAGGCCAAATTAGCTATAAATTATTTTTTTAATAACAAATTTGAGGAGGCCCGAAATTTAATGAAGCCCTGGGCGCACTCGAGCATGTATCATTCGGTGGGAACCTGCGTTTTCGCGTTTTTGGAGGCAATTTTGACTTTCGAGCAGCAGCACATCGCTGAGGCGTCCGAGGCCCTAAAACTTTGTCTGGCCGTTTGCAACAGACACAGACGGAAAAATACGATCACTGAGACAATCGGAAAAACTTTTAAGAGGGTATTTAAAAATGATCTTAATTTTTATGCGAAATCTAAATAACTTAATTTTCATATAAAACAAATTTTTATTGATTTCTTAAACCTTAGAAAATTTAGGTCTCCTTTATCCCTTATTGTTTGTATTTTGTAACATTCTAATAATAATCATCAAGTTTTCTTGAATTTCTGTATAATATGATTAAAATGTAATAAAACTGTGTAAAAATATCGATAAAATCGACCCTAAATGGTAAAATATCATAAGCAGAAAATGTAATAATTTTCTTTTTAAGTTTTCTTAAAAAAAAAAAAAAAGTAAGACAAACAATTACTAAGTAATCGTAATATTTTAAGTAATAGCTGTGCTTACGATAATTTACTAATAAATTGTAGCTACCATAATTTTGATCGTAAACGCCGACTTTGGCAGTTACGATTACATCCTGGTTTTGGTTTTGCAGTAATATTGTTTAATATAAATGTAGGCTCGAAATTAAATTTTTAATAGAAATATCGTTACTCTGAAATCGGTATTGACATCATTTTGAGTCTTTACCGTATACGATAAAAATGCAATATCCCTCGGAAATGTCGTTTACAACATTATCTAAAAACACAGCTTACGATATTCTGTAAACGGTATTATCCCAAAAATATCGTAAATCTTAATAAGCGGTTATTTTTTTTAGTTCCTCATGTGAGTTATACACATATGTAGATAACCATTAAGTTTTTGCTAAATTTTATATGACCGTAAATTTCTGAACCCATCTAAACATTTTAAATTAACAGACTAATTACGAGCAGTACACAGAGATGGAGGCACATGCGGAGCTCTGTTCGGCTGAGGCGCTCCTGCTCAAAGCAATGCTAACGTTCATCGAGGACGAAACGCTTTCTAGTCTTATTAAGGGCGGCATGAAAATCAGGAATTGTTTCAGCAGTTACAAGTGCGATTTCGTATACTACTTAGGCTAGCGTGAGTTAGGGCTAAAGAAACTTTTGTTTTCTTCCAGAGAATGTGCAGCGATCCTCGCCCAACGTCGCTGGGAGTCCGAGGGCTCCAAGGCCCATTTTGAGAGTGGTGTGCGGATGGGAATGGGAACATTCAATTTAATGATATCATTGTTACCTGCTCGTGTGATAAAACTTTTAGAATTTATTGGATTTTCAGGAAATAAGGTAATTGTTATCCGCTATTTAAATTTAATTTTTTAAGATCGAGTATTTTAAATTTCGGGAATTTCAATATTTACATTTCTCCTTGTATTTTTCAAGCCGTATTCAGGTAAAAAAATTATTTTCTATAAAAGGGCTTCCCGGATTGGCTTTTTTCGCTAAATCGACTCTTAGTAAAATAACTAGGTGATTCTAGGCAAAAAACAGAAAAGTCCAGAGGAAAAAATAGCAGAATTTTAATATTACGTTTTTCAAGCCCTGTAAATGTAAAAAAACTATTTTCTACAAAAGGGCTCCCTGGATCGGTTTTTTGCTAAATCGACTCTTAGTAAAATAACTAGACGACTCTAGGCAAAAAACAGAAAAGTCCAGCGCAAAAAATCGCAGAATTTCAATATTTACATTTTGCCTTGTATTATTTCTGCCTTATCAGGTAAAAAAGTTATTTTCTAAAAAAGGGCCCCCGGATCGGGTTTTTTGGCAAAATCTACTCTTAGTAAAATAACTAGATCATTCTAGGCAAAAAACAGGAAAGTCCAGAGGACAAAATACCAGAATTTTAATATTTACATTTTCCCTTACATTTTTCAAGCCCTATAAAAGTGAAAAAACTATTTTCTACAAAAGGGCCCCCGGATCGGTTTTTTTGGCAAAATCTACTCTTAGTAAAATAACTAGACGATTCTCTGCAAAAACCAGAGCAAAAAATACCAGAATTTTAATATTACATTTAGATGAGGTTAGCTAAATAAATTAAGTATTTTCGCAGCTTTGACCTTTAACCATTATATCAATATTATGTATTATATCTATTTGATTTTATTTAAATATGTTTGTATTTTAATTTCCAGCAAGTCGGAATGAATGATTTAATCACAGGCTATCGAATGTCTGGAATAAGACAGGTGCTCTGCGTGATGACACTTTTGGGGTACCATCTTATTGTATGCTACGTGCTAAGCCACCAGGAGGGCGATCTTGTGTTCTGTGATGAAATCTTAACGAAACAATTAAAACTTTATCCAGAAGGTGTATGGTTCTTATTTTTTAAGGCTCGTCTAGAATTTATGAAGGGCAATCTGGAGGATGCGCAAGCATGGTACAAAAAATCTTGGCGGTCACAGAATGTTTGGCCGCAGTTCCATCATTTGTGCTTTTGGGAATTGCTTTGGGTTAATTGGTAAAAAAAAAAAAATTATATATATATATATGTCGATAATATATACAGGATGTTTGGGAAAAAATTTTCTGATCAAAATTTTGTTATTGACCCAACCTTTAGCGATCTAAAATCAAAATCTACACTGTTAAGGCTTTCAATCTGGACTTTATTTGTTATAACTATAAAAAAATTGTAAAAAATTATATTGAGGTTCAAATTTGAGCGACTATAACTCGAAAACTTTTGGATGTATTGTGCCAGTGTTGGGTATCCTTAGAAAGGGTGAAGGGTCAACTTTCGGTTAAATTGCTAGTCTCTGTTCTACAAGATCATTGCAAAAACTTATTAACGTTTAAGTGTAAATACACAACTCAAAAACAATTTTTAGGAGGAAGATTTCAATTTAAGATGATGTTAAGGAATTGACACGACATATTGCTTCTTATTTATTTTCGAAACATCCTGTATATGAACAAAAAACCGTGATTACAATATATTTTATTATAAATATTATTATATTATATTTTTCTTGTATACAGCTTAAAACTCGAATGGCGGGAATCTAGCTTATATGCGAGTTATCTTCTTGAGCAGAGTAAATGGTCGCGAACGATTTATTCATATCAAAAGGCTGCTGTTCTTTTAATGCTTGGCGATGAGCTGACATTATCCGAGAAGGCGACAGTTGATAATTTAATGCGTGACGCCCCATTATATAAGCAAAGAATAGCTGGAAAATCTTTACCAATGGAAAAATTTATATGCAAAAAGACTGAACGTTATTTTGCGCAAAATAAATGCCTTATTATGCCAGCCATCGAATTAATGTATGTCTGGAATACATTTAAAGTTATGGGAAAGCATATACAAATTGCTGACGGAATTTATAGAATAATTGAAAGGCATCTCAGGGAATTAAATTCAAAAACTGATATTGGAAAATATGATGCTGACAATAGGGCGCTTATTTTGCTATTAAAAGGTGCTTGTCTCCGGATGATGAAGAGCCCATTACAAGCGTTAAAGTAAGTTTCATTATTTCAATTTTAAATAAGTAATTAAATTTGAAATCAAGCTTTTATAAAATTTTATAATCAACAACATCTCTCTTATTTTCCTCTTAAATTTCAGATGCCTGGAAGCAGTGATACATCTGCAAAAAGATATCAAAGATGACACCTATTTAGTGCCGTATGCAATTGTTGAAATTGCTCTTATTTATTCCGAACAGGATAAAAAGGACCATGCAATCGCTGCCTTGGAAGATGCCAAGTAAGTAACATACATATGTTCCTTTTAAATTTCATATTAATTAATTAATTTAATTGGTAAAAATAAATGGCTTTAATTTACACCTAAAATAAAGCTATTTCTGGAGTAAATTAAGGTTCTTTCTTATCACATTAGTAACTCGTCAGGTGTGCCTCAAGGTAGCGTACTTGGGCCGCTACTTTTCATTCTGTACTCTTCTTTCTGCTTCCAAGATCATTTTTTTGCATATGAAATAGCTAGTAGCAAGACGCATATTGTTTCATACGTTTTTTTCGAGAACGTGTAGCTCATTTCTGGTATTACATTTTACCTAGGGATTGTAGGGGTGAAAATAGGAGAGGGTAGTTTTTTTCTAAACTATAGCTAATAATCAGAACTATTGCATCTTGTTACTAGCTGCATCTTAGGAAAAACTACACTCCATATCTTCATTCCTTCAACCCCTATGTAAAAAATAACCCTAGGAATGAGCTTTGTGTTCTACAAAATGTAAGAAACGATATGTATCTCGTTAGCAATTATAAATTAGAAAAAAACAATCCCATCTCTCTTCAGCCCTTCAACCACTAGGTAAAAAATAATTCCAGAAATGAGCTTTGTATTTTCGAATACGTATGAAACGATATGCTTATTGTGATTAAGTATAGTTTAGAGATTCAGCACCTCCAAAAACGTTAAAATTGGTGATTTTACAAACTGTTTGTCGAAAAGAAAATGTTTTTAATTTTGTCCACGTAAATGAGCTTCCCAACCACCTTAAACATTTTTGCCAAAAAAGTACTTGGGGGCACGTTGGGTCAAGAAAATTGTATGCATGAGACACATGAAGTTTGTGAAAATTTTTTTGTAGCTCAATTCAAAAATTGAAAATTAAAATTTTTTTAACGATAATTGGACACCCTGTGATCTTCACTCTGTAAGTCGGTTTTACCTTTATATTGTACTATTGGAAAGGCCAGTGTTTGTACATTTATTTGATATATTGGTTGCTACCTTTTCTACAAGTATACTTAAGAAAATCCGCCTACATAAATACATAAATAACGAAATATGTTACTGCTGCAAATGGGGTAACTTTGAGGGTGTACCATGACCTTACACATGAACGTATGGTAAAATGTCGGTCAGAACATATTCTTACAGACTTTTAGGAAAAGAACTACTTTCGAAAATTGGCTAAATCTCGTGTTTTCGGGATTTCAGATCACTGTGCAGCGTAGATTTTTTAGATTCGCACTCCGCAGACTTCTTTGGCTGGATAGCATGAATCTATCTCCTTAGTAGGATAGAATTAAATTAATTTCTCTGGATACGTTTAAAAAGAGACGTGATATCCTCCAGGTTTCTTCTCATTTCTGACATCCTGCCCGTACGGAATAAAATATATTTCCGCAATATACCACTTTGATCAAAAAGTTTCAGGAATTTATTCAGAAAATTAAACATACAAGTTTATTGGTCAAAATAGACATTGTTCTCTTCAAAGTATTCTCCATCGACTGCAACGCGACCAATCATCGAAACATTTTTAATACTCCTTTTTCAATATGACCATCAGAGCCGTCTTCGAATTCTCCATTATCTCCTCTTGGCTGCTAAAACGCGTTCCCCGGAATGTTTTGTTTTTTTTAGAAGAAGTCTCAGGCAGCCAAATCAGGCGAATTTAGTGGCTGCTGGATGGTGTTCGTTCGGTTTTTTGTCAAAAAATTTCGGATAATGATGGCATTATGTGACGGTGCGTTGTCATGATGTAAAATCTACGAGTTGTTTGTCCACAAATCGGGTCTTTTGTGGCGAACTGTTTCATCCAAACGTCTCATAACTCCCAAATAATACTCCTTGCTAACTGTCTCACACTGTTGTAATCCATAAAAACCGTTAGCATCGTCTTCTTTTTCGACTGAAAACGAGATGTTTTTTTTCGGTATTGGCACATTCGGTGAGCACCATTAATTCGCTGGATGCCTGGATTGCGTGTCGTATTCATAAACACAGGTCTCGTCTCCAGTAATTATGCTTTCGATGAATGTTGGATCGGATTCAGAAATCGAAATCATGTCTTTCGTGACGTCAACGCGGTCCCTTGTTTGCATGAAATTTAATGCTTTGGGCACTTTCGATACGTCCGAAGCAAAATCATTAAACAAAATGTTTTGAATGGATCCATAAGCCATGTTCAAGTCCTTTGCCAGCTCTCTAATTGTCAGTTTGTATATTTCTGTAATAATTTCTTTGATTTTATCGATATTTACGTCGGTTTTTGGACTCATGCCTACCTCTGAAGCGATCGTGCCACACATAAACGTTTGTTTTCGATAGAGTATCGTATTGCCGAAACACTTCTCTAACATTTCCATGGTCTCCGCACCGTTTTGCATGCAAAGTCGCAAAAATCGAAATAAGCACAGAGGTAGATCTATTCAATATGAAGCTATAACGCTGAAATCTGGCGGGAATGTCAATGGCAGATGTGGCAACCTTACAAAAAAATAAGGACTTAAATCGGATGACTGACAGCACCACACGGTGGTCATTCCTGAAACTTTTTGATCAAGGTGGTATCTCCTATTCGGCGTATAGCTCCCATTTTTAAATAAATAAGTACGAATTTTGCCAAAAATATACGACACATAAATTTAAATATATTTTCACTGCTCAAAATTTTCCAAAACTAATATATATAAAATATGATTGGTTTTAATTTCCAGCTAAAATCTTGCCATCTCTGGAGGAAATATTTTGATCCACAATCTAACTCTAGATCTAATTTTCGTTTTCATTTATTTCCAGGAAGAATTATACGGGTTACTCGCTTGAGTCCAGATTACATTTTAGGATCCATGCTGCACTCACCGAACTCAAGGGGAAAACGAACGAGTACATAAATCCGCTGCAGGAGTAACTTTGATTCTTCCTCATCTACAAAAAAAAAACGTTTAAGCATAGTGCGTTTAGTACAAGGAAAAGGAGTTTAATTAAAAACGATCTTTTTGATACCCCACCCGAAAGTCCAATTTATCTTCTAGATATAATTTTCCCGTTTTAAGTTAAACGTTCTATTAATTTGTGGTAAATTTTTCTTGTCATACTCTTCACGGTATCGGTTTTTTATTTTTTTGCAAAAGTGTGTGATGTCCGGTTTAATGGCAATAATTATTTTTGTATTCTTCTTATTTACAACGACAAAAAGTATATAAATATTAATAAAAATATTTGAAGAGTTTCTCAGGTGACAATTAATGTAAAATAAAATTCTCAATGATAGAATACGAATTTAAATTTCAATGTAATTTTCCGTTTAAATTGATTTTGTTTAGGTGTTTTTATTTTTTAAATAACACTATAGTACCAAATAAATCAAAATAATTGTGAATTAGTTACAAAATACCATTGAATAAAACATCATTTAAAAAAATATATATTTGGTATTTTTATCGCAATCTTGTCCAGATGCTAAAATTTTAACCAGATCGACTAAATATAAAGAATGTTATGGAATAAAAGTAGAATCGATCGGCTCCCAGGATTGGGATTTTTGGCGTCGTATTTTAGAAATTAGTTTTGTTGCTTGTACATGGCTGACAAAATGCACTGAAAAACGTGAAATTTGAAATTCTGCTATTTTTTCCTCTAGACTTTTCTGTTTTTTGCCTAGAATCATCTAGTTATTTTACTTAGAGTCGATTTAGAAAAAAAACCCAATTCGGGGAGTCCTTTTTTAGAAATTTTTTTTTTTTGCCAGGCTTAAATACAAGGGAAAATGTAAAAATTGAATTTCTGCGAATTTTTCCTCTAGGCTTTTCTGTTACGCTCGCTTTAATTTGCCCTCAATTTATAGAAATTGCACCCGTACTGCTGTTTTTGTTGTTATTTTATTTGAGGTGTTTTTGGAAAATGGGGTGAGGTGTCATTTGACGCTTTTAACGCCACTGTTGAAAATACTTGGAATGCAATTTTTCTTTTAAATAACAGCTGAATGCCAGTGAATTGATAATCAAATAATATCCGTCATATCAATATCAATAAATGCCTTTTTATTTGCCTCCGGCGCGAATACCAGCTGACATAACGCAGGGGGCACTAACACCAACAAGCCAAGCCACGGGCCTGTCGAGGCGAGCCAAGAATCCGCCAGGAGCAACAGGAGCCCAGAAATCGCAGCAAGCAAATCGAGTCAGCCTAGTTGAGCGATCAGCTGATTTGAAAAATCAATAATCGGCGCAGATGAGACACAACTAAACTGCCCTTAAAAATGAAGGCAGAATGAACAAGCCAGATATATAAAGTCAATTTGTTAAACAATGAAAGTGGGCAGGCGTAATAGGATCAGCTGTTCGTTGGTTGAAACGAATAGATAATTTCCCAGGTAGAGTAAAGAAGTTCGATATACTTGCTGCTGAGAGAAGTCCCTCAAATGCGCATGCGTAACAAACTTAACAGTTAGAGAGTAAGAAATTTGAGAGAAGAGAATGAAACCACGATAGAAACTCCCTTCAATCTTTCAAGGTAGCCAGAAAGAAAAAGATTTAGTGACTTTTTGGCAATTCATAAGCGTAGTTGTTCTAAAATCTTAAGCCGTTACCTGACGAGTACTAAAAGAGATAAAATGAAAAGGTGAGAAAAATTTCCGTGAAATCAACAAGCAGAGTGATAGGGAAGGTCTTATAGAACTTTTTTTTTTATTTATCTTATCCGGTTGACAGCAGCCACTTTGTTTACATTTAGTTGACCGGTGGACAGTGTGGTGAAGTGGTGAAGGCTGAAAGAATAACGAAATAAGGAGGTTTGGTTTTCGTCCCTTGACTTCTTCCCTGCAAGAGGTATTTATATATATTTAAATTTAATTATTGTCTGGGGTCATACCATTCGAAAGCGGGGAGGGCAAGGACCTATCATTTTTGTAGGTGAAATTATGAAGGAAATCTTTCACAGTTTTTCACGCCATTAACAGAGCTTCAGAGAAAAACGCAGGAAGAATTTTTCCTGAATGAAATTTTATCAGTCCTTTATCAAAAAAATTATAATTAAAAGGTTGAACAAAATAAATAAAAGAAAAAACAGGATGTGATATTGGCTATATTATATAAATAATGATAATAAAAAGCTGAAGTAAGATTAGAAATAATAATAATAATAAATAAAACATACAAAGTGAAAATCAGTTTAAATTTGAATACTAAAAGCATACTTTGTATTTATATAATAAATTTGTTATTTAGACTAATGGATACGATTTTTACTATAAAAAATAAATTGTTTGCCTGCATAGGGCTTAAGAAATACAACGGAAAATGTAAAAATTCAAATTCTGCGATTTTTCCGTTTGGACTTTTCTGTTTTTTGCCTAGAATCATCTAGTTATTACACCAAAAGTCGATTTAGCCAAAAAACCCAATCCAGGGAGTCGTATTTTAGAAATTAGTTTTTTTACCTGTATATGGTTGAAAAAATGCACTGAAAAATGTAAAAAATGAAATTCTGCGATTTTTTCCTCTAGACTTTTCTGTTTTTTGCCTAGAATCATCTAATTATCATACAAAGAGTCGATTTAGCCAAAAATCCCAATCCAGGGAGGCGTATTTTAGAAATTAGTTATATTACCTCTATATGGTTGAAAAAATGCACTGAAAAATGTAAAAATTGAAATTCTTCGATTTTTTCCTCTAGACTTTTCTGTTTTTTGTCTAGAATCATCTAATTCTCATACCAAGAGTCAATTTAGCCAAAAATCCCAATCCAGGGAGTCGTATTTTAGAAATTAGTTTTTTTACTTGTACATGGCTGAAAAAATGCACTGAAAAATGTAAAAATTGAAATTCTGCGATTTTTTCCTCTAGAATTTTCTGTTTTTTGCCCAGAATCATCTAATTATCATACCAAGAGTCGATTTAGCCAAAAATCCCAATCCAGGGAGCCGTATTTTAGAAATTGGTTTTTTTACTTGTACATGGCTGAAAAAATGCACTGAAAAATGTAAAAATTGAAATTCTGCGATTTTTTCCTCTAGACTTTTCTGTTTTTTGCCTAGAATCATCTAATTATCATACCAAGAGTCGATTTAGCCAAAAATCCCAATCCAGTGAGGCGTATTTTAGAAATTAGTTATATTACCTCTATATGGTTGAAAAAATGCACTGAAAAATGTAAAAATTGAAATTCTTCGATTTTTTCCTCTAGACTTTTCTGTTTTTTGCCTAGAATCATCTAATTATCATACCAAGAGTCGATTTATCCAAAAATCCCAATCCAGGGAGTCGTATTTTAGAAATTAGTTTTTTTACTTGTACATGGCTGAAAAAATGCATTGAAAAATGTAAAAATTGAAATTCTGCGATTTTTTCCTCTAGAATTTTCTGTTTTTTGCCCAGAATCATCTAATTATCATACCAAGAGTCGATTTAGCCAAAAATCCCAATCCAGGGAGCCGTATTTTAGAAATTGGTTTTTTTACTTGTACATGGCTGAAAAAATGCACTGAAAAATGTAAAAATTGAAATTCTGCGATTTTTTCCTCTAGACTTTTCTGTTTTTTGCCTAGAATCATCTAATTATCATACCAAGAGTCGATTTAGCCAAAAATCCCAATCCAGTGAGGCGTATTTTAGAAATTAGTTATATTACCTCTATATGGTTGAAAAAATGCACTGAAAAATGTAAAAATTGAAATTCTTCGATTTTTTCCTCTAGACTTTTCTGTTTTTTGCCTAGAATCATCTAATTATCATACCAAGAGTCGATTTATCCAAAAATCCCAATCCAGGGAGTCGTATTTTAGAAATTAGTTTTTTTACTTGTACATGGCTGAAAAAATGCATTGAAAAATGTAAAAATTGAAATTCTGCGATTTTTTCCTCTAGAATTTTCTGTTTTTTGCCCAGAATCATCTAATTATCATACCAAGAGTCGATTTAGCCAAAAATCCCAATCCAGGGAGCCGTATTTTAGAAATTGGTTTTTTTACTTGTACATGGCTGAAAAAATGCACTGAAAAATGTAAAAATTGAAATTCTGCGATTTTTTCCTCTAGACTTTTCTGTTTTTTGCCTAGAATCATCTAATTATCATACCAAGAGTCGATTTAGCCAAAAATCCCAATCCAGTGAGGCGTATTTTAGAAATTAGTTATATTACCTCTATATGGTTGAAAAAATGCACTGAAAAATGTAAAAATTGAAATTCTTCGATTTTTTCCTCTAGACTTTTCTGTTTTTTGCCTAGAATCATCTAATTATCATACCAAGAGTCGATTTATCCAAAAATCCCAATCCAGGGAGACGTATTTTAGAAATTAGTTTTTTTACTTGTACATGGCTGAAAAAATGCATTGAAAAATGTAAAAATTGAAATTCTGCGATTTTTTCCTCTAGACTTTTCTGTTTTTTGCCTAGAATCATCTAATTATCATACCAAGAGTCGATTTATCCAAAAATCCCAATCCAGTGAGGCGTATTTTAGAAATTAGTTATATTACCTCTATATGGTTGAAAAAATGCACTGAAAAATGTAAAAATTGAAATTCTTCGATTTTTTCCTCTAGACTTTTCTGTTTTTTGCCTAGAATCATCTAATTATCATACCAAGAGTCGATTTATCCAAAAATCCCAATCCAGGGAGACGTATTTTAGAAATTAGTTATATTACCTCTATATGGTTGAAAAAATGCACTGAAAAATGTAAAAATTGAAATTCTGCGATTTTTTCCTCTAGACTTTTCTGTTTTTTGCCTAGAATCATCTAATTATCATACCAAGAGTCGATTTATCCAAAAATCCCAATCCAGTGAGGCGTATTTTAGAAATTAGTTATATTACCTCTATATGGTTGAAAAAATGCACTGAAAAATGTAAAAATTGAAATTCTTCGATTTTTTCCTCTAGACTTTTCTGTTTTTTGCCTAGAATCATCTAATTATCATACCAAGAGTCGATTTATCCAAAAATCCCAATCCAGGGAGTCGTATTTTAGAAATTAGTTTTTTTACTTGTACATGGCTGAAAAAATGCATTGAAAAATGTAAAAATTGAAATTCTGCGATTTTTTCCTCTAGACTTTTCTGTTTTTTGCCTAGAATCATCTAATTATCATACCAAGAGTCGATTTATCCAAAAATCCCAATCCAGGGAGACGTATTTTAGAAATTAGTTTTTTTACTTGTACATGGCTGAAAAAATGCATTGAAAAATGTAAAAATTGAAATTCTGCGATTTTTTCCTCTAGACTTTTCTGTTTTTTGCCTAGAATCATCTAATTATCATACCAAGAGTCGATTTATCCAAAAATCCCAATCCAGGGAGACGTATTTTAGAAATTAGTTTTTTTACTTGTACATGGCTGAAAAAATGCATTGAAAAATGTAAAAATTGAAATTCTGCGATTTTTTCCTCTAGACTTTTCTGTTTTTTGCCTAGAATCATCTAATTATCATACCAAGAGTCGATTTATCCAAAAATCCCAATCCAGTGAGGCGTATTTTAGAAATTAGTTATATTACCTCTATATGGTTGAAAAAATGCACTGAAAAATGTAAAAATTGAAATTCTTCGATTTTTTCCTCTAGACTTTTCTGTTTTTTGCCTAGAATCATCTAATTATCATACCAAGAGTCGATTTATCCAAAAATCCCAATCCAGGGAGACGTATTTTAGAAATTAGTTTTTTTACTTGTACATGGCTGAAAAAATGCATTGAAAAATGTAAAAATTGAAATTCTGCGATTTTTTCCTCTAGACTTTTCTGTTTTTTGCCTAGAATCATCTAATTATCATACCAAGAGTCGATTTATCCAAAAATCCCAATCCAGTGAGGCGTATTTTAGAAATTAGTTATATTACCTCTATATGGTTGAAAAAATGCACTGAAAAATGTAAAAATTGAAATTCTTCGATTTTTTCCTCTAGACTTTTCTGTTTTTTGCCTAGAATCATCTAATTATCATACCAAGAGTCGATTTATCCAAAAATCCCAATCCAGGGAGACGTATTTTAGAAATTAGTTTTTTTACTTGTACATGGCTGAAAAAATGCATTGAAAAATGTAAAAATTGAAATTCTGCGATTTTTTCCTCTAGACTTTTCTGTTTTTTGCCTAGAATCATCTAATTATCATACCAAGAGTCGATTTATCCAAAAATCCCAATCCAGGGAGTCGTATTTTAGAAATTAGTTTTTTTACTTGTACATGGCTGAAAAAATGCACTGAAAAATGTAAAAATTGAAATTCTGCGATTTTTTCCTCTAGACTTTTCTGTTTTTTGTCTAGAATCATCTAATTCTCATACAAAGAGTCGATTTAGCCAAAAATCCCAATCCAGGGAGCCGTATTTTAGAAATTAGTTTTTCTACCTGTATATGGTTGAAAAAATGCTCTGAAAAATGTAAAAATTGAAATTCTGCGATTTTTTCCTCTAGACTTTTCTGTTTTTTGTCTAGAATCATCTAATTCTCATACCAAGAGTCGATTTAGCCAAAAATCCCAATCCAGGGAGTCGTATTTTAGAAATTAGTTTTTTTACTTGTACATGGCTGAAAAAATGCACTGAAAAATGTAAAAATTGAAATTCTGCGATTTTTTCCTCTAGAATTTTCTGTTTTTTGCCCAGAATCATCTAATTATCATACCAAGAGTCGATTTAGCCAAAAATCCCAATCCAGGGAGCCGTATTTTAGAAATTGGTTTTTTTACTTGTACATGGCTGAAAAAATGCACTGAAAAATGTAAAAATTGAAATTCTGCGATTTTTTCCTCTAGACTTTTCTGTTTTTTGCCTAGAATCATCTAATTATCATACCAAGAGTCGATTTAGCCAAAAATCCCAATCCAGTGAGGCGTATTTTAGAAATTAGTTATATTACCTCTATATGGTTGAAAAAATGCACTGAAAAATGTAAAAATTGAAATTCTTCGATTTTTTCCTCTAGACTTTTCTGTTTTTTGCCTAGAATCATCTAATTATCATACCAAGAGTCGATTTATCCAAAAATCCCAATCCAGGGAGACGTATTTTAGAAATTAGTTTTTTTACTTGTACATGGCTGAAAAAATGCATTGAAAAATGTAAAAATTGAAATTCTGCGATTTTTTCCTCTAGACTTTTCTGTTTTTTGCCTAGAATCATCTAATTATCATACCAAGAGTCGATTTATCCAAAAATCCCAATCCAGGGAGGCGTATTTTAGAAATTAGTTTTTTTACCTGTATATGGTTGAAAAAATGCTCTGAAAAATGTAAAAATTGAAATTCTGCGATTTTTACCTCTAGACTTTTCTGTTTTTTGTCTAGAATCATCTAATTCTCATACAAAGAGTCGATTTAGCCAAAAATCCCAATCCAGGGAGACGTATTTTAGAAATTAGTTATATTACCTCTATATGGTTGAAAAAATGCACTGGAAAATGTACAAATTGAAATTCTGCGATTTTTTCCTCTAGACTTTCCTGTTTTTTGCCTAGAATCATCTAATTATCATACGAAGAGTCGATTTAGCCAAAAATCCCAATCCAGGGAGCCGTATTTTAGAAATTAGTTATATTACCTCTATATGGTTGAAAAAATGCTCTGAAAAATGTAAAAATTGAAATTCTGCGATTTTTTCCTCTAGACTTTTCTGTTTTTTGTCTAGAATCATCTAATTCTCATACCAAGAGTCGATTTAGCCAAAAATCCCAATCCAGGGAGTCGTATTTTAGAAATTAGTTTTTTTACTTGTACATGGCTGAAAAAATGCACTGAAAAATGTAAAAATTGAAATTCTGCGATTTTTTCCTCTAGAATTTTCTGTTTTTTGCCCAGAATCATCTAATTATCATACCAAGAGTCGATTTAGCCAAAAATCCCAATCCAGGGAGCCGTATTTTAGAAATTGGTTTTTTTACTTGTACATGGCTGAAAAAATGCACTGAAAAATGTAAAAATTGAAATTCTGCGATTTTTTCCTCTAGACTTTTCTGTTTTTTGCCTAGAATCATCTAATTATCATACCAGAGTCGATTTAGCCAAAAATCCCAATCCAGGGAGCCGTATTTTAGAAATTGGTTTTTTTACTTGTACATGGCTGAAAAAATGCACTGAAAAATGTAAAAATTGAAATTCTGCGATTTTTTCCTCTAGACTTTTCTGTTTTTTGTGTAGAATCATCTAATTCTCATACAAAGAGTCGATTTAGCCAAAAATCCCAATCCAGGGAGCCGTATTTTAGAAATTAGTTTTTTTACCTGTATATGGTTGAAAAAATGCTCTGAAAAATGTAAAAATTGAAATTCTGCGATTTTTTCCTCTAGACTTTTCTGTTTTTTGTCTAGAATCATCTAATTCTCATACCAAGAGTCGATTTAGCCAAAAATCCCAATCCAGGGAGTCGTATTTTAGAAATTAGTTTTTTTACTTGTACATGGCTGAAAAAATGCACTGAAAAATGTAAAAATTGAAATTCTGCGATTTTTTCCTCTAGAATTTTCTGTTTTTTGCCCAGAATCATCTAATTATCATACCAAGAGTCGATTTAGCCAAAAATCCCAATCCAGGGAGCCGTATTTTAGAAATTGGTTTTTTTACTTGTACATGGCTGAAAAAATGCACTGAAAAATGTAAAAATTGAAATTCTGCGATTTTTTCCTCTAGACTTTTCTGTTTTTTGCCTAGAATCATCTAATTATCATACCAAGAGTCGATTTAGCCAAAAATCCCAATCCAGGGAGCCGTATTTTAGAAATTGGTTTTTTTACTTGTACATGGCTGAAAAAATGCACTGAAAAATGTAAAAATTGAAATTCTGCGATTTTTTCCTCTAGACTTTTCTGTTTTTTGCCTAGAATCATCTAATTATCATACCAAGAGTCGATTTAGCCAAAAAACCCAATCCAGAGAGCCGTATTTTAGAAAATAGTTTTTTTACCTGTATATGGCTGAAAAAATGCACTGAAAAATGTAAAAATTTAAATTCTGCGATTTTTTGCTCTAGAGTTTTCTGTTTTTTGCCTATAATCATCTAATTATCATACCAAGAGTCGATTTATCCAAAAATCCCAATCCAGGGAGCCGTATTTTACAAAATAGTTTTTTTTACCTGTATATGGCTGAAAAAATGCACTGAAAAATGTAAAAATTTAAATTCTGCGGTTTTTTGCTCTAGAGTTTTCTGTTTTTTGCCTAGAATCATCTAATTATCATACCAAGAGTCGATTTAGCCAAAAATCCCAATCCAGGGAGCCGTATTTTAGAAAATAGTTTTTTTACCTGTATATGGTTGAAAAAATGTACTGAAAAATGTAAAAATTTAAATTCTGCGATTTTTTCCTCTAGAGTTTTCTGTTTTTTGCCTAGAATCATCTAATTATCATACCAAGAGTCGATTTAGCCAAAAATCCCAATCCAGGGAGCCGTATTTTAGAAAATATTTTTTTTACCTGTATATGGCTGAAAAAATGCACTGAAAAATGTAAAAATTTAAATTCTGCGATTTTTTGCTCTAGAGTTTTCTGTTTTTTGCCTAGAATCATCTAATTATCATACCAAGAGTCGATTTAGCCAAAAATCCCAATCCAGGGAGCCGTATTTTAGAAAATAGTTTTTTTACCTGTATATGGTTGAAAAAATGCACTGAAAAATGTAAAAATGAAAATTCTGCGATTTTTTGCTCTAGAGTTTTCTGTTTTTTGCCTACAATCATCTAATTATCTGGCTACCATAGACCTGAAACGTGAAATAAGACCAAGGCTACTTGCATGCATCGAAACTGGCGGAGAACATTTTGAACAGCTTTTAAAGGACAAACGTTTTAATTGTAATTAGTTTTTAAGCAAACAAAATGTATTTTTTAGTTAACTTAAGTATAATTTCCCAAAAATTCGAATTATCATGATATTCTGTAAAAGGATTTTTGTAAATAAATTTTCGTATCCTTTTCCTACCTGGGCATGTTGCACCTTTTTGGAAAGGTAATTAGATAGGCAACTTAAAAAAAATAAAAAGTAGGTATGTTAATAACATGAATTTCGGAGAAAAGTGGGGCGAAAGGTGAAAAATCGTGAAATAAAAGTTAATTTTTTCAACTTCCAGGGGGGATTGTGGCCAAGGGGTTGGGGATAGGGGGATGGTGTAAACTTTTTTGGAAAGGGCTTCCACATAGTGATTTTTTGAAATCAGTTTGGGGCCGCTGCGATACGTAGAAAAAAAGATAAAAATACAAGAGCGGTTCCCATATAAGGCAAAATCCTGATTTACGAATCACCCTGTAACTGCCAAACGGTGCGAGATGCCCCCCCCCCCCACCCGTACGATTTTTTGCTTGTCTCGGTCTGACCTTTCACCCCCTGCAGTATTGACCTCTTACCTCTGAACACCCTGTATATACGTATATGACAATCTCGACAATCAAACTGACAAACGTGACAGTGTCTCTCTCTCTCTCTCTCTCTCAGAAAAATACACTTCATTTATTTTCACAATATTTTAATAATATCATATGCACTTATTGACTTTGAAAAAATATTTCTATAAATATTAGTAGGAAGCAAAGCTTCCATCGGCCAGTCCCGCGACTGCCATGTCTTTTTTTTGGCTAGAATCGTCTAATTATTACACCAAAAGTCGATTTAGCCAAAAAACCCAATCCAGGGAGCTGTATTTTAGAAAATAGTTTTTTTACCTGTATAAGGCTGAAAAAATGCACTGAAAAATGTAAAAATTTAAATTCTGCGATTTTTTCCTCTAGACGTTTCCGTTTTTTGCCTAGAATCATCTAATTATTACACCAAAAGTCGATTTAGCCAAAAAACCCAATCCAGGGAGCTGTATTTTAGAAAATAGTTTTTTTACCTGTATAAGGCTGAAAAAATGCACTGAAAAATGTAAGAATTGAAATACTGCAATTTTTTCCTCTAGACATTTCTGTTTTTTGCCTAGAATCATCTAATTATCACACCAAGAGTCGATTTTGCCAAAAAAACGCAATCCAGGGAACCGTATTTTAGAAAATAGTTTTTTTACCTGTATAAGGCTGAAAAAATGCACTGAAAAATGTAAAAATTTAAATTCTGCGATTTTTTCCTCTAGACGTTTCCGTTTTTTGCCTAGAATCATCTAATTATTACACCAAAAGTCGATTTAGCCAAAAAACCCAATCCAGGGAGCTGTATTTTAGAAAATAGTTTTTTTACCTGTATAAGGCTGAAAAAATGCACTGAAAAATGTAAAAATTTAAATTCTGCGATTTTTTCCTCTAGACGTTTCCGTTTTTTGCCTAGAATCATCTAATTATTACACCAAAAGTCGATTTAGCCAAAAAACCCAATCCAGGGAGCCGTATTTTAGAAAATAGTTTTTTTACCACTATATGCCTGAAAAAATGCACTGAAAAACGTAAAAATATAAATTCTGCGATTTTTTCCTCTAGACATTTCTGTTTTTTGCCTAGAATCATCTAATTATCACACCAAGAGTCGATTTTGCCAAAAAACCCAATCCAGGGAACCGTATTTTAGAAAATAGTTTTTTTACCTGTATATGGCTGAAAAAATGCACTGAAAAACGTAAAAATTTAAATTCTGCGATTTTTTCCTCTAGACTTTTCTGTTTTTTGCCTAGAATCATCTAATTATCATACCAAGAGTCGATTTAGCCAAAAATCCCAATCCAGGGAGTCGTATTTTAGAAATTAGTTTTTTTACGAAAACTTAAGTAAGTTTAGAAATACAAATAATAGAAAAAGTGGAAATAATAATTATAATGAAAAAGGCTGTTTTAGTTTTAATACGAAAATTATATTTAGTATTTATGTTGTACATTTATTATTTAGACTATGGAAACGATTTAAGGAACTAGGAAGAAATGTTGTGCTTTATATTAAAGAAAATAAAACAACTTTTATTATAATCAAAACAAAACAAAAATAACTACGGTCAAAGGGAGCATTTTTCCGTCCAAAGAGCACGTAATTGAATCGAACGAGCTTCGAAGCTACGACGAGGAGCAATGTTCCTAGACTTTTGTTTTTAGTCACATTGATCTTTGTCAACACACAAAGAGGCGAAAATCTTTTACCTTCTCGAGGCAACGGTTTGTGTCCCCCCCATGAACCAATCGCAGAATAGCAACCATTTTATAATATTGATACCGCGAACCAATCAGCGTTCACACCTCTCACAAGATCCTGCATATTTGAATTTAACGGCTTTTATCACTCTTTCGGCACTGCACTACCACTGAATGCAACTGTTCTCTCTTAATACGATTCAATTTCCGCTCTTTGAATTTGAATCGCTCCTTCACTTCAGTTTGTGTCGTGCTCGGGTGAAGTTCTCTCCGCTTCTGCTACGGTGGAGAATTATTGATTTAAATAAAATTCAAGGAATGCTACCCATTAAATACGCTACCTAAACTCTGGATAAACTTAATAAAAGGTAATTGTCCAAAAAACAAAAGAAAATCACTGAGATATCGAAAATATTCATCGATTATTGTCTGTTGGTGAGCTAGCGAAAGGAGGGCTAAAATCTCCAGTGGGAATTTTAAAAATGCCTTTAATTTATTTCTTTTGTTGTTAAAATTATGTATTTGTCAAATTTTTTTGCCGGGCGACGCTGTAATAAATAAAAATCTAGTTTTCCGTTAAGTTGTAACGGATTTTCTTGGATTCAGTTCAAATTTTCAGCGAACGAGGTGAGAAAGAGATTGCCTACTCTCGAAATTGCCTCTCTTTCTCTTGAATTTAAACTTTCAGCGGACGCGCAGGAGAATGGAACAACTTCCGCTCGGTGCTCTTTAATTATTTCAGGGGTTGCTTGCGGACTTCCGCTTCGAACTTTTGTAACAGTTCGGAGGAGTTGTGTTGTTTTCTACTTCGTTCGAATAGGGAGGATCAACCAAGACAAACTGCTCACCGATGGGTTGTGATTTGTTTTTTTTTAGAAGCAGACTACTAGATATTTAAGACATTTTGTGAAATAATAAAATTATGAAAATACATGTGTTTTTATATATTGCAAATAATTTGATAAATTTAATCTAATATTTACAAAAATTATCCCAATTAAATCCATAATCATCTAATTATCATACTAAGAGTGGATTTAACCAGAAAACCCTATCCAGGGAGCCGTATTTTCGAAAATAGTTTTTTTACCAGCATTTGGCTGAAAAAATGCACTGCAAAATTGAAAAATTGAAATCTGCGATGTTTTCCTCTAGACTTTTCTGTTTTTTTCCTAGAATCATCTAATTATCATACCAAGTGTCGATTTAACCCAAAAACCCAATCCAGGGAGCAGTATTTTAGAAAATAGTTTTTTTACCTGTGTATGGCTGAAAAGCTGCACTGGAAAATGTAGAAATTTAAATTCTGCAATTTTCTCCTCTAGAATTTTCTGTTTTTTATCTAGAATCATATAATTATCATACCAAGAGTCACTTTAGCCAAAAATCTTAATCCAGGGAGTCGTATTTTAGAAATTAGTTTTTTTACTTGTACATGGCTGAAAAATTCATTGAAAAAGGTAAAAATTGAAATTCTGCGATTTTGTCCTCTAGCCTTTTCTGTTTTTTGCCTAGAATCATCTAATTATCATACCAAGAGTCGATTTAGCCAAAAATCTTAATCCAGGGAGTCGTATTTTAGAAATTAGTTTTTTTACTTGTACATGGCTGAAAAATTCATTGAAAAATGTAAAAATTGAAATTTTGCAATTTTTTCCTCTAGTCTTTTCTGTTTTTTGCCTAGAATCATCTAATTATCATACCAAGAGTCGATTTAGCCAAAAATACCAATCCAGGGAGTCGTATTTTAGGAATTCATTTTTTTATTTGTCCATGGCTGAAAAAATGCACTTAAAAATGTAAAAATTGAAATTCTGCGATTTTTTCCTCCAGCCTTTCCTGGTTTTTGCCTATAATCATCTAATTATCATACCAAGAGTCGATTTAGCCAAAAATCCCAATCCAGGGAGCCGTATTTTAGAAAATATTTTTTTTACCTGTATATGGCTGAAAAAATGCACTGAAAAATGTAAAAATTTAAATTCTGCGATTTTTTGCTCTAGACTTTTCTCTTTTTTACCTAGAATCATCTAATTATCATACCAAGAGTCGATTTAACCAAAAAATCCAATCCAGGGAGCCGTATTTTAGAAATTAGTTTTTTTACTTGTGCATGGCTGAAAAAATGCACTGAAAAATGTACAAATTGAAATTCTGCGATTTTTCCCTCTAGACTTTCCTGTTTTTTGCCTATGATCATCTAATTATCATACCAAGAGTCGATTTAGCCAAAAATACCAATCCAGGGAGTCGTATTTTAGGAATTCATTTTTTTATTTGTCCATGGCTGAAAAAATGCACTGAAAAATGTAAAAATTGAAATTTTGCGATTTTTTCCTCTAGCCTTTCCTGGTTTTTGCCTAGAATCATCTAATTATCATACCAAGAGTCGATTTAGCCAAAAATACCAATCCAGGGAGTCGTATTTTAGAAATTAGTTTTTTACTTGTGCATGGCTGAAAAAATGCACTGAAAAATGTACAAATTGAAATTCTGCGATTTTTCCCTCTAGACTTTCCTGTTTTTTGCCTAGAATCATCTAATTATCATACCAAGAGTCGATTTAGCCAAAAATCTTAATCCAGGGAGACGTATTTTAGAAATTAGTTTTTTTACTTGTACATGGCTGAAAAAATGCACTGAAAAATGTAAAAATTGAAATTCTGCGATTTTTTCCTCTAGCCTTTTCTGTTTTTTGCCTAGAATCATCTAATTATCATACCAAGAGTCGATTTAGCCAAAAATCTTAATCCAGGGAGTCGTATTTTAGAAATTAGTTTTTTTACTTGTACATGGCTGAAAAATTCATTGAAAAAGGTAAAAATTGAAATTCTCCGATTTTGTCCTCTAGCCTTTTCTGTTTTTTGCCTAGAATCATCTAATTATCATACCAAGAGTCGATTTAGCCAAAAATCTTAATCCAGGGAGTCATATTTTAGAAATTAGTTTTTTTACTTGTACATGGCTGAAAAAATGCACTGAAAAATGTAAAAATTGAAATTCTGCGATTTTTTCCTCTAGCCTTTTCTGTTTTTTGCCTAGAATCATCTAATTATCATACCAAGAGTCGATTTAGCCAAAAATCTTAATCCAGGGAGACGTATTTTAGAAATTAGTTTTTTTACTTGTACATGGCTGAAAAAATGCACTGAAAAATGTACAAATTGAAATTCTGCGATTTTTCCCTCTAGACTTTCCTGTTTTTTGCCTAGAATCATCTAATTATCATACCAAGAGTCGATTTAGCCAAAAATCTTAATCCAGGGAGACGTATTTTAGAAATTAGTTTTTTTACTTGTGCATGGCTGAAAAAATGCACTGAAAAATGTAAAAATTGAAATTCTGCGATTTTTTCCTCTAGCCTTTTCTGTTTTTTTGCCTAGAATCATCTAATTATCATACCAAGAGTCGATTTAGCCAAAAATCTTAATCCAGGGAGACGTATTTTAGAAATTAGTTTTTTTACTTGTACATGGCTGAAAAAATGCACTGAAATATGTACAAATTGAAATTCTGCGATTTTTCCCTCTAGACTTTCCTGTTTTTTGCCTAGAATCATCTAATTATCATACCAAGAGGCGATTTAGCCAAAAATACCAATCCAGGGAGTCGTATTTTAGGAATTCATTTTTTTATTTGTCCATGGCTGAAAAAATGCACTGAAAAATGTAAAAATTGAAATTTTGCGATTTTTTCCTCTAGCCTTTCCTGGTTTTTGCCTAGAATCATCTAATTATCATACCAAGAGTCGATTTAGCCAAAAATACCAATCCAGGGAGTCGTAGGAATTCATTTTTTTATTTGTCCATGGCTGAAAAAATGCACTGAAAAATGTAAAAATTGAAATTCTGCGATTTTTTCCTCTAGCCTTTCCTGGTTTTTGCCTAGAATCATCTAATTATCATACAAAATGTCGATTTAGACAAAAATCCCAATCCAGGGAGTCGTATTTTAGAAATTAGTTTTTTTACTTGTGCATGGCTGAAAAAATGCACTGAAAAATGTACAAATTGAAATTCTGCGATTTTTCCCTCTAGACTTTCCTGTTTTTTGCCTATAATCATCTAATTATCATACCAAGAGTCGATTTAGCCAAAAATACCAATCCAGGGAGTCGTAGGAATTCATTTTTTTATTTGTCCATGGCTGAAAAAATGCACTGAAAAATGTAAAAATTGAAATTCTGCGATTTTTTCCTCTAGCCTTTCCTGGTTTTTGCCTAGAATCATCTAATTATCATACAAAATGTCGATTTAGACAAAAATCCCAATCCAGGGAGTCGTATTTTAGAAATTAGTTTTTTACTTGTGCATGGCTGAAAAAATGCACTGAAAAATGTACAAATTGAAATTCTGCGATTTTTCCCTCTAGAGTTTCCTGTTTTTTGCCTATAATCATCTAATTATCATACCAAGAGTCGATTTAGCCAAAAATACCAATCCAGGGAGTCGTAGGAATTCATTTTTTTATTTGTCCATGGCTGAAAAAATGCACTGAAAAATGTAAAAATTGAAATTCTGCGATTTTTTCCTCTAGCCTTTCCTGGTTTTTGCCTAGAATCATCTAATTATCATACAAAATGTCGATTTAGACAAAAATCCCAATCCAGGGAGTCGTATTTTAGAAATTAGTTTTTTTACTTGTGCATGGCTGAAAAAATGCACTGAAAAATGTACAAATTGAAATTCTGCGATTTTTCCCTCTAGACTTTCCTGTTTTTTGCCTATAATCATCTAATTATCATACCAAGAGTCGATTTAGCCAAAAATCTTAATCCAGGGAGACGTATTTTAGAAATTAGTTTTTTTACTTGTGCATGGCTGAAAAAATGCACTGAAAAATGTACAAATTGAAATTCTGCGATTTTTCCCTCTAGACTTTCCTGTTTTTTGCCTAGAATCATCTAATTATCATACCAAGAGGCGATTTAGCCAAAAATACCAATCCAGGGAGTCGTATTTTAGAAATTAGTTTTTTTACTTGTGCGTGGCTGAAAACATGCACTGAAAAATGTACAAATTGAAATTCTGCGATTTTTCCCTCTAGACTTTCCTGTTTTTTGCCTATAATCATCTAATTATCATACCAAGAGTCGATTTAGCCAAAAATACCAATCCAGGGAGTCGTATTTTAGGAATTAATTTTTTTATTTGTCCATGGCTGAAAAAATGCACTGAAAAATGTAAAAATTGAAATTCTGCGATTTTTTCCTCTAGCCTTTCCTGGTTTTTGCCTATAATCATCTAATTATTATACCAAGAGTCGATTTAGCCAAAAATCTTAATCCAGGGAGACGTATTTTAGAAATTAGTTTTTTTACTTGTGCATGGCTGAAAAAATGCACTGAAAAATGTACAAATTGAAATTCTGCGATTTTTCCCTCTAGACTTTCCTGTTTTTTGCCTAGAATCATCTAATTATCATACCAAGAGGCGATTTAGCCAAAAATACCAATCCAGGGAGTCGTATTTTAGAAATTAGTTTTTTTACTTGTGCGTGGCTGAAAACATGCACTGAAAAATGTACAAATTGAAATTCTGCGATTTTTCCCTCTAGACTTTCCTGTTTTTTGCCTATAATCATCTAATTATCATACCAAGAGTCGATTTAGCCAAAAATACCAATCCAGGGAGTCGTATTTTAGGAATTAATTTTTTTATTTGTCCATGGCTGAAAAAATGCACTGAAAAATGTAAAAATTGAAATTCTGCGATTTTTTCCTCTAGCCTTTCCTGGTTTTTGCCTATAATCATCTAATTATTATACCAAGAGTCGATTTAGCCAAAAATCTTAATCCAGGGAGACGTATTTTAGAAATTAGTTTTTTTACTTGTGCATGGCTGAAAAAATGCACTGAAAAATGTAAAAATTGAAATTCTGCGATTTTTTCCTCTAGCCTTTCCTGGTTTTTGCCTATAATCATCTAATTATTATACCAAGAGTCGATTTAGCCAAAAATCTTAATCCAGGGAGACGTATTTTAGAAATTAGTTTTTTTACTTGTACATGGCTGAAAAAATGCACTGAAAAATGTAAAAATTGAAATTCTGCGATTTTTTCCTTTAGCCTTTCCTGGTTTTTGCCTATAATCATCTAATTATTATACCAAGAGTCGATTTAGCCAAAAATCTTAATCCAGGGAGACGTATTTTAGAAATTAGTTTTTTTACTTGTGCATGGCTGAAAAAATGCACTGAAAAATGTACAAATTGAAATTCTGCGATTTTTCCCTCTAGACTTTCCTGTTTTTTGCCTAGAATCATCTAATTATCATACCAAGAGTCGATTTAGCCAAAAATACCAATCCAGGGAGTCGTATTTTAGGAATTAATTTTTTTATTTGTCCATGGCTGAAAAAATGCACTGAAAAATGTAAAAATTGAAATTCTGCGATTTTTTCCTCTAGCCTTTCCTGGTTTTTGCCTATAATCATCTAATTATTATACCAAGAGTCGATTTAGCCAAAAATCTTAATCCAGGGAGACGTATTTTAGAAATTAGTTTTTTTACTTGTCCATGGCTGAAAAAATGCACTGAAAAATGTAAAAATTGAAATTCTGCGATTTTTTCCTTTAGCCTTTCCTGGTTTTTGCCTATAATCATCTAATTATTATACCAAGAGTCGATTTAGCCAAAAATCTTAATCCAGGGAGACGTATTTTAGAAATTAGTTTTTTTACTTGTGCATGGCTGAAAAAATGCACTGAAAAATGTACAAATTGAAATTCTGCGATTTTTCCCTCTAGACTTTCCTGTTTTTTGCCTAGAATCATCTAATTATCATACCAAGAGGCGATTTAGCCAAAAATACCAATCCAGGGAGTCGTATTTTAGAAATTAGTTTTTTTACTTGTGCGTGGCTGAAAACATGCACTGAAAAATGTACAAATTGAAATTCTGCGATTTTTCCCTCTAGACTTTCCTGTTTTTTGCCTATAATCATCTAATTATCATACCAAGAGTCGATTTAGCCAAAAATACCAATCCAGGGAGTCGTATTTTAGGAATTAATTTTTTTATTTGTCCATGGCTGAAAAAATGCACTGAAAAATGTAAAAATTGAAATTCTGCGATTTTTTCCTCTAGCCTTTCCTGGTTTTTGCCTATAATCATCTAATTATTATACCAAGAGTCGATTTAGCCAAAAATCTTAATCCAGGGAGACGTATTTTAGAAATTAGTTTTTTTACTTGTCCATGGCTGAAAAAATGCACTGAAAAATGTAAAAATTGAAATTCTGCGATTTTTTCCTTTAGCCTTTCCTGGTTTTTGCCTATAATCATCTAATTATTATACCAAGAGTCGATTTAGCCAAAAATCTTAATCCAGGGAGACGTATTTTAGAAATTAGTTTTTTTACTTGTGCATGGCTGAAAAAATGCACTGAAAAATGTACAAATTGAAATTCTGCGATTTTTCCCTCTAGACTTTCCTGTTTTTTGCCTAGAATCATCTAATTATCATACCAAGAGGCGATTTAGCCAAAAATACCAATCCAGGGAGTCGTATTTTAGAAATTAGTTTTTTTACTTGTGCGTGGCTGAAAACATGCACTGAAAAATGTACAAATTGAAATTCTGCGATTTTTCCCTCTAGACTTTCCTGTTTTTTGCCTAGAATCATCTAATTATCATACCAAGAGGCGATTTAGCCAAAAATACCAATCCAGGGAGTCGTATTTTAGAAATTAGTTTTTTTACTTGTGCGTGGCTGAAAACATGCACTGAAAAATGTACAAATTGAAATTCTGCGATTTTTCCCTCTAGACTTTCCTGTTTTTTGCCTAGAATCATCTAATTATCATACCAAGAGGCGATTTAGCCAAAAATACCAATCCAGGGAGTCGTATTTTAGGAATTAGTTTTTTTATTTGTCCATGGCTGAAAAAATGCACTGAAAAATGTAAAAATTGAAATTCTGCGATTTTTTCCTTTAGCCTTTCCTGGTTTTTGCCTATAATCATCTAATTATTATACCAAGAGTCGATTTAGCCAAAAATCTTAATCCAGGGAGACGTATTTTAGAAATTAGTTTTTTTACTTGTGCATGGCTGAAAAAATGCACTGAAAAATGTACAAATTGAAATTCTGCGATTTTTCCCTCTAGACTTTCCTGTTTTTTGCCTAGAATCATCTAATTATCATACCAAGAGGCGATTTAGCCAAAAATACCAATCCAGGGAGTCGTATTTTAGAAATTAGTTTTTTTACTTGTGCATGGCTGAAAAAATGCACTGAAAAATGTACAAATTGAAATTCTGCGATTTTTTCCTCTAGCCTTTCCTGGTTTTTGCCTATAATCATCTAATTATTATACCAAGAGTCGATTTAGCCAAAAATCTTAATCCAGGGAGTCGTATTTTAGAAATTAGTTTTTTTACTTGTCCATGGCTGAAAAAATGCACTGAAAAATGTAAAAATTGAAATTCTGCGATTTTTTCCTTTAGCCTTTCCTGGTTTTTGCCTATAATCATCTAATTATTATACCAAGAGTCGATTTAGCCAAAAATCTTAATCCAGGGAGACGTATTTTAGAAATTAGTTTTTTTACTTGTGCATGGCTGAAAAAATGCACTGAAAAATGTACAAATTGAAATTCTGCGATTTTTCCCTCTAGACTTTCCTGTTTTTTGCCTAGAATCATCTAATTATCATACCAAGAGGCGATTTAGCCAAAAATACCAATCCAGGGAGTCGTATTTTAGAAATTAGTTTTTTTACTTGTGCGTGGCTGAAAACATGCACTGAAAAATGTACAAATTGAAATTCTGCGATTTTTCCCTCTAGACTTTCCTGTTTTTTGCCTATAATCATCTAATTATCATACCAAGAGTCGATTTAGCCAAAAATACCAATCCAGGGAGTCGTATTTTAGGAATTAATTTTTTTATTTGTCCATGGCTGAAAAAATGCACTGAAAAATGTAAAAATTGAAATTCTGCGATTTTTTCCTCTAGCCTTTCCTGGTTTTTGCCTATAATCATCTAATTATTATACCAAGAGTCGATTTAGCCAAAAATCTTAATCCAGGGAGACGTATTTTAGAAATTAGTTTTTTTACTTGTCCATGGCTGAAAAAATGCACTGAAAAATGTAAAAATTGAAATTCTGCGATTTTTTCCTTTAGCCTTTCCTGGTTTTTGCCTATAATCATCTAATTATTATACCAAGAGTCGATTTAGCCAAAAATCTTAATCCAGGGAGACGTATTTTAGAAATTAGTTTTTTTACTTGTGCATGGCTGAAAAAATGCACTGAAAAATGTAAAAATTGAAATTCTGCGATTTTTTCCTCTAGCCTTTCCTGGTTTTTGCCTATAATCATCTAATTATCATACCAAGAGTCGATTTAGCCAAAAATCCCAATCCAGGGAGTCGTATTTTAGAAATTAGTTTTTTTACCTGTATATGGCTGAAAAAATGCACTGAAAAATGTAAAAATTGAAATTCTGCGATTTTTTCCTTTAGCCTTTTCTGTTTTTTTGCCTAGAATCATCTAATTATCATACCAAGAGTCGATTTAGCCAAAAATCATAATCCAGGGAGTCGTATTTTAGAAATTAGTTTTTTTATTTGTACATGGCTGAAGAGATAGAGCATATAATTTTTAAAGAACAAGTATTTTTGCATTTTTTTCGTAAAGTTAACACAATATTAGTTTATTAGCATTCAAACTCGACACATAAATTCAAGATTGAGGAAAAAAACGATTTTGTGAATTCTGCAATGAAACTATGAATATTATTGATTAACCTATTGAACCTATGGTCTTTCTAATAAAATTGGTCCCATTCATGTATGATCATTTTTTCACGAGATACAGACAAAAACGTCTAGTGATGCATTCTTTCCCATGTTATTCTTATGGAAAACAAAAAAGTTCGATGAGCCCCCAGTAAATATTGATATTATGAGCTGAGGTTGGGCAAGGACTTTTCTTTCCTATCCTAGGAACGATTGAACCCTAATATATATGTCATATACTTATTCAAAATAAAAAATCTGTGTAAAACTGACTATAAAATTGTCAAATAAATGTATCAAATCATCATGGGATTGAAAAGTCTTTTATTAAAACCCCTCGAAAACCCTTTAACCATTTCTTCTATAAATATTTATATTTATTTTTTCCTTCAAATCGAATTCATTATGCCTGATAAATTTGTCAATATTATTATACTCTATAAAGATTTTTTAATTAACTTGCATGAACAAATAAAACCCTTTGACCATTTTTTTCATAAGTACTTATATTTATTTTTTTCTCTTTCACAGTGAATTCATCATGCCTGGTGGATTTTCAACAATATTAATATAACAATTTTGAACAGTTCTACAATATAAGAAAAAAGTCTCATAATTATGTATAATTTCTTAGAAAAAATGTACAACAAATAATAATAGGTAGAATTAAGAAATAATGTAATAATAATAATGTCTAATAATATTGATGTTATAATAATTGCATAAAATCAGCAGCTTCCTTCAATTCAAATTCCGCGGAGCATATTTCTTCTGCGCATCTTAAGTCAGGAGGAATCGCATGACAACACATGACTCCGCATAACGAAAACAAGCTGTAAGAAATTCGAGAGCAGTGAATGAAGCAGCTATTCATTCCGCCTCCAATGTATTTTAAGTAGAGTTAAAGTGAATGATGTATTCATGCCTAAAATCCTATGTATGTATTCATGTAGTAAAAACACAACCCGTTGCTAAATAGTTCTGATAGAGAAAATGTGAAATAGAATTTTTTAAGTAGATTAAAATAGACCTGCATTAACAACGTGTTCCCCGTTGTAAACAATAAATACGAATTATGCAGAAAATGATGTTTTTACTTATGCCCCCAATTTACAATTTTCAGCTGCAAAAATAAAGAAATATAAATTGCATCGAGCAATATGCTACATGTACTTCTTCCCCTGTGAAAAACAAATTTCAGCTCATTGATGGTGCCGTAAAAATCCACATTACATATTAATTCGATAAAAATAATGACAGCCGAAAATCCAAGAAAAATCACCCAGCACATGCTACGGAATTCCCCAGTCCATAATAAAATAAGTTGCATCGAGCAAAACAAGTTCTCCTCCTCCTGCGAAAAAAAACAAACAAATTTCAGCTCATCGATGGCGCCCCAACAATCCACATTAAAAATTAGTTCAGTAAAAATAATGGCAGCCCTCCGAAAATCCAAGAAGAATCGCCCGGCACATGCCACGGAATTCCCCAGTCTGAGCGGAGAAACGAAGCCCCGCCTCCGGCCGGCTGGGAAAAAGAAAAAAAAAATTTTTGGTAACAGGAGCCCATGAATCTCAGAAAACAGCAAGCAAAAACCTCGCCCTACTACCGCTTCTGGGCCCCTAGTAAAAATGGCATTTTGCGGAAGCTAGAAAAATCGACCAGATCGAACAGGGGCCCAGGAACAGCAGCCGGGCGAATTCGGTTCGGGTCTTCGATAGCCAATGGTTTATGCCTGAGGTGGAAATCCAGCACCCGGTTTGGGCCCCGTATATGTGATTCTTGTCCTCGCTAAATTTCCCCATGCTCTCGCAGAGCCACGCCCCCTTTTTACTACTAATTCTGTTGTGTCCGTGAGCATGTAAAAATCAAAACAATTCTCATTCCGCTGATACCAGCGCCCAAGTCCCGTGCACAGAAGCTCTGAGCAGTGCCTACGCGCGAGGTGCTTGGGGAGGGTGGGGCGAATATTGTTTTCTTCGATCAGCTGGCCCGACTGACATTTGTTAGCTTGGCCGATGTTCGGCTCGTTCGACGGATCTCCGGCGATCTTTCGAGTCAAGAAACGCTGAAGGTGCCTGAAAATTCACAGAAAATATGTTCCATGGGCTTTTTGGGCTGAAAGGCAAATGCACTGAATTGAAACGGGCTGCTTATTTGATGCATTTATTTTAAACATTATTGTATGATTTACATATTAACATAACTTATTTCTAGCTTTAATCAGAATTTGCATGGTCGTCGTAATTACCAGGTCGTTATTTTTCATTGGTTTGCCTCTTGCGAATTGTGGGCTGGATTTTTGTTTTTTTCGACGGATCTGCGGCTTGTTGTCGCCACGCGATTCTCCTGCTTCAAGAGATGTAGAAGAGTTGCCTGAAAATACACATAAAATATGCTCAATGGACTTTTTTATACGAAAAAACATTAAAATTGAACTGAAACACAATGATAATTTTACGCATTTATTTCAAATGACTGCGATTAAATTCTTGGATCTCTTTGGCCCATGAATCCAGTTACTTGGTTTCTAGAAAATGTCCACCCGAGTTTCACTCAAATGGGACCCTAATAAAGTAATTTTTAGCCTAAATGTTAAGATCCTGCAGGGTTTCGTGTTCCGTTACTAGATTCGTAGGCTAAATAATTAATTTCGAGGCCACATAATTCAGTTCGAGGTCAAATAACACAAACTAACATATTTGGACATAAAGTTTTTAATTTTTAAAGAAAAAAAAGCTTGTATGCAAATATTAAAAGTCTCCGAAATTTCCCTCTGGACTTTTCGGTTTTTTGCCCAGAAGCATCTATTTATTTTACTAAGAAAATGAATTTTTTAATTTTTAAGGTAGAATAAATACATCATGTATATTTTTAATTCTTCGATTTTTTTCGAAACTTTCACGATTTTTTTTTTTTTTCTAAGATCATTCAAATCGATAAAGATATTTAAAAATCTCTTGAAATTTTTCCAACTGTTAAGAACTGAATCCCAAAAAAAACTAAATCGACTCTTGGTATGATAATTAAATGATTCTAGGCAAAAAACAGAAATGTCTAGAGGAAAAAATCGCAGAATTTAAATTTTTACATTTTTCAGTGCATTTTTTCAGCCATATACAGGTAAAAAACTATTTTCTAAAATACGGCTCCCTGGCTTGGGTTTTTTGGCTAAATCGACTCTTGGTAAGATGATTAGATGATTCTAGGCAAAAAACAGAAATGTCTAGAGGAGAAAATCGCAGAATTTAAATTTTTACATTTTTCAGTGCATTTTTCAGCCATATACAGGTAAAAAAACTATTATCTAAAATACGGCTCCCTGGATCGGGTTTTTTGGCTAAATCTACTCTCGGTATGATAATTAGATGATTCTAGGCGAAAAACAGAAATGTCTAGAGGAAAAAATCGCAGAATTTAAATTTTTACATTTTTCAGTGCATTTTTTCAGCCATATACAGGTAAAAAAACTATTTTCTAAAATACGGCTCCCTGGATCGGGTTTTTTGGCTGAATCTACTCTTGGTATGATAATTAGATGATTCTAGGCAAAAAACAGAAATGTCTAGAGGAAAAAATCGCAGAATTTAAATTTTTACATTTTTCAGTGCATTTTTTCAGCCATATACAGGTAAAAAACTATTTTCTAAAATACGGCTCCCTGGCTTGGGTTTTTTGGCTAAATCGACTCTTGGTAAGATGATTAGATGATTCTAGGCAAAAAACAGAAATGTCTAGAGGAGAAAATCGCAGAATTTAAATTTTTACATTTTTCAGTGCATTTTTCAGCCATATACAGGTAAAAAAACTATTATCTAAAATACGGCTCCCTGGATCGGGTTTTTTGGCTAAATCTACTCTCGGTATGATAATTAGATGATTCTAGGCGAAAAACAGAAATGTCTAGAGGAAAAAATCGCAGAATTTAAATTTTTACATTTTTCAGTGCATTTTTTCAGCCATATACAGGTAAAAAAACTATTTTCTAAAATACGGCTCCCTGGATCGGGTTTTTTGGCTGAATCTACTCTTGGTATGATAATTAGATGATTCTAGGCGAAAAACAGAAATGTCTAGAGGAAAAAATCGCAGAATTTAAATTTTTACATTTTTCAGTGCATTTTTTCAGCCATATACAGGTAAAAAAATTATTTTCTAAAATACGGCTCCCTGGATCGGGTTTTTTGGCTAAATCTACTCTTGGTATGATAATTAGATGATTCTAGGCAAAAAACAGAAATGTCTAGAGGAAAAAATCGCAGAATTTAAATTTTTACATTTTTTAGTGCATTTTTCAGCCATATACAGGTAAAAAAACTATTTTCCAAAATACGGCTCCCTGGATTGGGTTTTTTGGCTAAATCTACTCTTGGTATGATAATTAGATGATTCTAGGCGAAAAACAGAAATGTCTAGAGGAAAAAATCGCAGAATTTAAATTTGTACATTTTTCAGTGCATTTTTTCAGCCATATACAGGTAAAAAAACTATTTTCTAAAATACGGCTCCCTGGATCGGGTTTTTTGGCTAAATCTACTCTTGGTATGATAATTAGATGATTCTAGGCAAAAAACAGAAATGTCTAGAGGAAAAAATCGCAGAATTTAAATTTTTACATTTTTCAGTGCATTTTTTCAGCCATATACAGGTAAAAAAACTATTTTCTAAAATACGGCTCCCTGGATCGGGTTTTTTGGCTAAATCTACTCTTGGTATGATAATTAGATGATTCTAGGCGAAAAACAGAAATGTCTAGAGGAAAAAATCGCAGAATTTAAATTTTTACATTTTTCAGTGCATTTTTTCAGCCATATACAGGTAAAAAAACTATTTTCTCAAATACGGCTCCCTGGATCGGGTTTTTTGGCTAAATCTACTCTTGGTATGATAATTAGATGATTCTAGGCAAAAAACAGAAATGTCTAGAGGAAAAAATCGCAGAATTTAAATTTTTACATTTTTTAGTGCATTTTTCAGCCATATACAGGTAAAAAAACCATTTTCTAAAATACGGCTCCCTGGATTGGGTTTTTTGGCTAAATCGACTCTTGGTATGAAAATTAGATGTTTCTAGGCAAAAAACAGAAATGTCTAGAGGAAAAAATCGCAGAATTTAAATTTTTACATTTTTCAGTGCATTTTTTCAGCCATATACAGGTAAAAAAACTATTTTCTAAAATACGGCTCCCTGGATTGGATTTTTTGGTTAAATCGACTCTTGGTATGATAATTAGATGATTCTAGGTAAAAAAGAGAAAAGTCTAGAGGAAAATATCGCAGAATTTCAATTTTTAAATTTTTCAGTGCATTTTTTCAGCCATATACAGGTAAAAAAACTATTTTCTAAAATACGGCTCCCTGGATTGGGATTTTTGGCTAAATTGACTCTTGGTATGATAATTAGATGATTCTAGGCAAAAAACAGACATGTCTAGAGGAAAAAATCGCAGAATTTAAAGTTTTACATTTTTCAGTGCATTTTTCAGCCATATACAGGTATAAAAACTATTTTCTAAAATATAGCTCCCTGGATTGGGATTTTTAGCTAAATCGACTCTTGGTATGATAATTAGATGATTCTAGACAAAAAACAGAAATGTCTAGAGGGAAAAATCGCAGAATTTCAATTTGTACATTTTTCAGTGCATTTTTTCAGCCATATACAGGTAAAAAACTATTTTCTAAAATACGGCTCCCTGGATCGGGTTTTTTGGCTAAATCTACTCTTGGTATGATAATTAGATGATTCTAGGCAATTTTTACATTTTTCAGTGCATTTTTCAGCCACATACAGGTAAAAAAAACTATTTTCTAAAATACGGCTCCCTGGATTGGGTTTTTTGGCTAAATCGACTCTTGGTATGAAAATTAGATGATTCTAGGCAAACAACAGACATGTCTAGAGGAAAAAATCGCAGAATTTAAATTTTTACATTTTTCAGTGCATTTTTTCAGCCATATACAGGTAAAAAAAACTATTTTCTAAAATACGGCTCCCTGGATTGGGTTTTTTGGCTAAATCGACTCTTGGTATGAAAATTAGATGATTCTAGGCAAAAAACAGAAATGTCTAGAGGAAAAAATCGCAGAATTTAAATTTTTACATTTTTCAGTGCATTTTTCAGCCATATACAGGTAAAAAAACTATTTTCTAAAATACGGCTCCCTGGATTGGGTTTTTTGGCTAAATCGACTCTTGGTATGAAAATTAGATGATTCTAGGCAAACAACAGACATGTCTAGAGGCAAAAATCGCAGAATTTAAATTTTTACATTTTTCAGTGCATTTTTTCAGCCATATACAGGTAAAAAAAACTATTTTCTAGAATACGGCTCCCTGGATTGGGTTTTTTGGCTAAATCGACTCTTGGTATGAAAATTAGATGATTCTAGGCAAACAACAGACATGTCTAGAGGAAAAAATCGCAGAATTTAAATTTTTACATTTTTCAGTGCATTTTTTCAGCCATATACAGGTAAAAAAAACTATTTTCTAAAATACGGCTTCCTGGATCGGGTTTTTTGGCTAAATCTACTCTTGGTATGATAATTAGATGATTCTAGGCAATTTTTACATTTTTCAGTGCATTTTTCAGCCACATACAGGTAAAAAAAACTATTTTCTAAAATACGGCTCCCTGGATTGGATTTTTTGGTTAAATCGACTCTTGGTATGATAATTAGATGATTCTAGGTAAAAAAGAGAAAAGTCTAGAGGAAAATATCGCAGAATTTCAATTTTTAAATTTTTCAGTGCATTTTTTCAGCCATATACAGGTAAAAAAACTATTTTCTAAAATACGGCTCCCTGGATTGGGTTTTTTGGCTAAATCGACTCTTGGTATTAAAAATTAGATGATTCTAGCCAAAAAACAGAAATGTCTAGAGGAAAAAATCGCAGAATTTAAATTTTTACATTTTTCAGTGCATTTTTCAGCCATATACAGGTAAAAAAACTATTTTCTAAAATACGGCTCCCTGGATTGGGTTTTTTGGCTAAATCGACTCTTGGTATGAAAATTAGATGATTCTAGGCAAACAACAGACATGTCTAGAGGCAAAAATCGCAGAATTTAAATTTTTACATTTTTCAGTGCATTTTTTCAGCCATATACAGGTAAAAAAAACTATTTTCTAGAATACGGCTCCCTGGATTGGGTTTTTTGGCTAAATCGACTCTTGGTATGAAAATTAGATGATTCTAGGCAAACAACAGACATGTCTAGAGGAAAAAATCGCAGAATTTAAATTTTTACATTTTTCAGTGCATTTTTTCAGCCATATACAGGTAAAAAAAACTATTTTCTAAAATACGGCTCCCTGGATTGGGTTTTTTGGCTAAATCGACTCTTGGTATGAAAATTAGATGATTCTAGGCAAACAACAGACATGTCTAGAGGAAAAAATCGCAGAATTTAAATTTTTACATTTTTCAGTGCATTTTTTCAGCCATATACAGGTAAAAAAAACTATTTTCTAAAATACGGCTTCCTGGATCGGGTTTTTTGGCTAAATCTACTCTTGGTATGATAATTAGATGATTCTAGGCAATTTTTACATTTTTCAGTGCATTTTTCAGCCACATACAGGTAAAAAAAACTATTTTCTAAAATACGGCTCCCTGGATTGGATTTTTTGGTTAAATCGACTCTTGGTATGATAATTAGATGATTCTAGGTAAAAAAGAGAAAAGTCTAGAGGAAAATATCGCAGAATTTCAATTTTTAAATTTTTCAGTGCATTTTTTCAGCCATATACAGGTAAAAAAACTATTTTCTAAAATACGGCTCCCTGGATTGGGTTTTTTGGCTAAATCGACTCTTGGTATTAAAAATTAGATGATTCTAGCCAAAAAACAGAAATGTCTAGAGGAAAAAATCGCAGAATTTAAATTTTTACATTTTTCAGTGCATTTTTCAGCCATATACAGGTAAAAAAACTATTTTCTAAAATACGGCTTCCTGGATCGGGTTTTTTGGCTAAATCTACTCTTGGTATGATAATTAGATGATTCTAGGCAATTTTTACATTTTTCAGTGCATTTTTCAGCCATATACAGGTAAAAAAAACTATTTTCTAAAATACGGCTCCCTGGATCGGGTTTTTTGGCTAAATCTACTCTTGGTATGATAATTAGATGATTCTAGGCAATTTTTACATTTTTCAGTGCATTTTTCAGCCATATACAGGTAAAAAAAACTATTTTCTAAAATACGGCTCCCTGGATTGGATTTTTTGGTTAAATCGACTCTTGGTATGATAATTAGATGATTCTAGGTAAAAAAGAGAAAAGTCTAGAGGAAAATATCGCAGAATTTCAATTTTTAAATTTTTCAGTGCATTTTTTCAGCCATATACAGGTAAAAAAACTATTTTCTAAAATACGGCTCCCTGGATTGGGTTTTTTGGCTAAATCGACTCTTGGTATGAAAATTAGATGATTCTAGGCAAACAACAGACATGTCTAGAGGAAAAAATCGCAGAATTTAAATTTTTACATTTTTCAGTGCATTTTTTCAGCCATATACAGGTAAAAAAAACTATTTTCTAAAATACGGCTCCCTGGATTGGGTTTTTTGGCTAAATCGACTCTTGGTATGAAAATTAGATGATTCTAGGCAAACAACAGACATGTCTAGAGGAAAAAATCGCAGAATTTAAATTTTTACATTTTTCAGTGCATTTTTTCAGCCATATACAGGTAAAAAAACTACTTTCTAAAATACGGCTCCCTGGATCGGGTTTTTTGGCTAAATCTACTCTCGGTATGATAATTAGATGATTCTAGGCGAAAAACAGAAATGTCTAGAGGAAAAAATCGCAGAATTTAAATTTTTACATTTTTCAGTGCATTTTTTCAGCCATATACAGGTAAAAAAACTATTTTCTAAAATACGGCTCCCTGGATCGGGTTTTTTGGCTGAATCTACTCTTGGTATGATAATTAGATGATTCTAGGCGAAAAACAGAAATGTCTAGAGGAAAAAATCGCAGAATTTAAATTTTTACTTTTTTCAGTGCATTTTTTCAGCCATATACAGGTAAAAAAACTATTTTCTAAAATAGGGCTCCCTGGATCGGGTTTTTTGGCTAAATCTACTCTTGGTATGATAATTAGATGATTCTAGGCGAAAAACAGAAATGTCTAGAGTGAAAAATAGCAGAATTTAAATTTTTACATTTTTCAGTGCATTTTTTCAGCCATATACAGGTAAAAAAACTATTTTCTAAAATACGGCTCCCTGGATCGGGTTTTTTGGCTAACTCTACTCTTGGTATGATAATTAGATGATTCTAGGCGAAAAACAGAAATGTCTAGAGGAAAAAATCGCAGAATTTAAATTTTTACATTTTTCAGTGCATTTTTTCAGCCATATACAGGTAAAAAAACTATTTTCTAAAATACGGCTCCCTGGATCGGGTTTTTTGGCTAAATCTACTCTTGGTATGATAATTAGATGATTCTAGGCGAAAAACAGAAATGTCTAGAGGAAAAAATAGCAGAATTTAAATTTTTACATTTTTCAGTGCATTTTTTCAGCCATATACAGGTAAAAAAACTATTTTCTAAAATACGGCTCCCTGGATCGGGTTTTTTGGCTAAATCTACTCTTGGTATGATAATTAGATGATTCTAGGCAAAAAACAGAAATGTCTAGAGGAAAAAATCGCAGAATTTAAATTTTTACATTTTTCAGTGCATTTTTTCAGCCATATACAGGTAAAAAAACTATTTTCTAAAATACGGCTCCCTATATCGGGTTTTTTGGCTAAATCTACTCTTGGTATGATAATTAGATGATTCTAGGCGAAAAACAGAAATGTCTAGAGGAAAAAATCGCAGAATTTAAATTTTTACATTTTTTAGTGCATTTTTTCAGCCATATACAGGTAAAAAAACTATTTTCTAAAATACGGCTCCCTGGATCGGGTTTTTTGGCTAAATCTACTCTTGGTATGATAATTATATGATTCTAGGCAAAAAACAGAAATGTCTAGAGGAAAAAATCGCAGAATTTAAATTTTTACATTTTTTAGTGCATTTTTCAGCCATATACAGGTAAAAAAACCGTTTTCTAAAATACGGCTCCCTGGATTGGGTTTTTTGGCTAAATCGACTCTTGGTATGAAAATTATATGATTCTAGGCAAAAAACAGAAATGTCTAGAGGAAAAAATCGCAGAATTTAAATTTTTACATTTTTCAGTGCATTTTTTCAGCCATATACAGGTAAAAAAACTATTTTCTAAAATACGGCTCCCTGGATTGGATTTTTTGGTTAAATCGACTCTTGGTATGATAATTAGATGATTCTAGGTAAAAAAGAGAAAAGTCTAGAGGAAAATATCGCAGAATTTCAATTTTTAAATTTTTCAGTGCATTTTTTCAGCCATATACAGGTAAAAAAACTATTTTCTAAAATACGGCTCCCTGGATTGGGATTTTTGGCTAAATTGACTCTTGGTATGATAATTAGATGATTCTAGGCAAAAAACAGACATGTCTAGAGGAAAAAATCGCAGAATTTAAAGTTTTACATTTTTCAGTGCATTTTTCAGCCATATCCAGGTAAAAAAAACTATTTTCTAAAATACGGCTCCCTGGATCGGGTTTTTTGGCTAAATCTACTCTTGGTATGATAATTAGATGATTCTAGGCAATTTTTACATTTTGCAGTGCATTTTTCAGCCACATACAGGTAAAAAAAACTATTTTCTAAAATACGGCTCCCTGGATTGGGTTTTTTGGCTAAATCGACTCTTGGTATTAAAAATTAGATGATTCTAGGCAAAAAACAGAAATGTCTAGAGGAAAAAATCGCAGAATTTAAATTTGTACATTTTTCAGTGCATTTTTTCAGCCATATACAGGTAAAAAACTATTTTCTAAAATACGGCTCCCTGGATTGGGTTTTTTGGCTAAATCGACTCTTGGTATGAAAATTAGATGATTCTAGGTAAAAAAGAGAAAAGTCTAGAGGAAAATATCGCAGAATTTCAATTTTTAAATTTTTCAGTGCATTTTTTCAGCCATATACAGGTAAAAAAACTATTTTCTAAAATACGGCTCCCTGGATTGGGATTTTTGGCTAAATTGACTCTTGGTATGATAATTAGATGATTCTAGGCAAAAAACAGACATGTCTAGAGGAAAAAATCGCAGAATTTAAAGTTTTACATTTTTCAGTGCATTTTTCAGCCATGTCCAGGTAAAAAAAACTATTTTCTAAAATACGGCTCCCTGGATCGGGTTTTTTGGCTAAATCTACTCTTGGTATGATAATTAGATGATTCTAGGCAATTTTTACATTTTGCAGTGCATTTTTCAGCCACATACAGGTAAAAAAAACTATTTTCTAAAATACGGCTCCCTGGATTGGATTTTTTGGTTAAATCGACTCTTGGTATGATAATTAGATGATTCTAGGTAAAAAAGAGAAAAGTCTAGAGGAAAATATCGCAGAATTTCAATTTTTAAATTTTTCAGTGCATTTTTTCAGCCATATACAGGTAAAAAAACTATTTTCTAAAATACGGCTCCCTGGATTGGGATTTTTGGCTAAATTGACTCTTGGTATGATAATTAGATGATTCTAGGCAAAAAACAGACATGTCTAGAGGAAAAAATCGCAGAATTTAAAGTTTTACATTTTTCAGTGCATTTTTCAGCCATATCCAGGTAAAAAAAACTATTTTCTAAAATACGGCTCCCTGGATCGGGTTTTTTGGCTAAATCTACTCTTGGTATGATAATTAGATGATTCTAGGCAATTTTTACATTTTGCAGTGCATTTTTCAGCCACATACAGGTAAAAAAAACTATTTTCTAAAATACGGCTCCCTGGATTGGGTTTTTTGGCTAAATCGACTCTTGGTATTAAAAATTAGATGATTCTAGGCAAAAAACAGAAATGTCTAGAGGAAAAAATCGCAGAATTTAAATTTGTACATTTTTCAGTGCATTTTTTCAGCCATATACAGGTAAAAAACTATTTTCTAAAATACGGCTCCCTGGATTGGGTTTTTTGGCTAAATCGACTCTTGGTATGAAAATTAGATGATTCTAGGTAAAAAAGAGAAAAGTCTAGAGGAAAATATCGCAGAATTTCAATTTTTAAATTTTTCAGTGCATTTTTTCAGCCATATACAGGTAAAAAAACTATTTTCTAAAATACGGCTCCCTGGATTGGGTTTTTTGGCTAAATCGACTCTTGGTATTAAAAATTAGATGATTCTAGGCAAAAAACAGAAATGTCTAGAGGAAAAAATCGCAGAATTTAAATTTTTACATTTTTCAGTGCATTTTTCAGCCATATACAGGTAAAAAAACTATTTTCTAAAATACGGCTCCCTGGATTGGGTTTTTGGCTAAATCTACTCTTGGTATGAAAATTAGATGATTCTAGGTAAAAAAGAGAAAAGTCTAGAGGAAAATATCGCAGAATTTCAATTTTTAAATTTTTCAGTGCATTTTTTCAGCCATATACAGGTAAAAAAACTATTTTCTAAAATACGGCTCCCTGGATTGGGTTTTTTTGGCTAAATCGACTCTTGGTATTAAAAATTAGATGATTCTAGGCGAAAAACAGAAATGTCTGGAGGAAAAAATCGCAGAATTTAAATTTTGACATTTTTCAGTGCATTTTTTCAGCCATATACAGGTAAAAAAACTATTTTCTAAAATACGGCTCCCTGGATTGGGCTTTTTGGCTAAATCGACTCTTGGTATGAAAATTAGATGATTCTAGGCGAAAAACAGAAATGTCTAGAGGAAAAAATCGCAGAATTTAAATTTTTACATTTTTCAGTGCATTTTTTCAGCCATATACAGGTAAAAAAACTATTTTCTAAAATACGGCTCCCTGGATTGGGTTTTTTGGCTAAATCGACTCTTGGTATGAAAATTAGATGATTCTAGGCAAAAAACCGAAATGTCTAGAGGAAAAAATCGCAGAATTTAAATTTTTACATTTTTCAGTGCATTTTTTCAGCCATATACAGGTAAAAAAACTATTTTCTAACATACGGCTCCCTGGATTGGGTTTTTTGGCTAAATCTACTCTTGGTATGATAATTAGATGATTCTAGCAAAAAACAGAAATGTCTAGAAGAAAAAATCGCAGAATTTAAATTTTTACATTTTTCAGTGCATTTTTTCAGCCATATACAGGTAAAAAAACTATTTTCTAACATACGGCTCCCTGGATTGGGTTTTTTGGCTAAATCTACTCTTGGTATGATAATTAGATGATTCTAGGCGAAAAACAGAAAAAAATCGCAGAATTTAAATTTTTACATTTTTCAGTGCATTTTTTCAGCCATATACAGGTAAAAAAACTATTTTCTAACATACGGCTCCCTGGATTGGGTTTTTTGGCTAAATCTACTCTTGGTATGATAATTAGATGATTCTAGCAAAAAACAGAAATGTCTAGAGGAAAAAATCGCAGAATTTAAATTTTTACATTTTTCAGTGCATTTTTTCAGCCATATACAGATAAAAAAACTATTTTCTAACATACGGCTCCCTGGATTGGGTTTTTTGGCTAAATCTACTCTTGGTATGATAATTAGATGATTCTAGGCGAAAAACAGAAATGTCTAGAGGAAAAAATCGCAGAATTTAAATTTTTACATTTTTCAGTGCATTTTTTCAGCCATATACAGGTAAAAAAACTATTTTCTAACATACGGCTCCCTGGATTGGGTTTTTTGGCTAAATCTACTCTTGGTATGATAATTAGATGATTCTAGCAAAAAACAGAAATGTCTAGAGGAAAAAATCGCAGAATTTAAATTTTTACATTTTTCAGTGCATTTTTTCAGCCATATACAGGTAAAAAAACTATTTTCTAACATACGGCTCCCTGGATTGGGTTTTTTGGCTAAATCTACTCTTGGTATGATAATTAGATGATTCTAGCAAAAAACAGAAATGTCTAGAGGAAAAAATCGCAGAATTTAAATTTTTACATTTTTCAGTGCATTTTTTCAGCCATATACAGGTAAAAAAACTATTTTCTAACATACGGCTCCCTGGATTGGGTTTTTTGGCTAAATCTACTCTTGGTATGATAATTAGATGATTCTAGCAAAAAACAGAAATGTCTAGAGGAAAAAATCGCAGAATTTAAATTTTTACATTTTTCAGTGCATTTTTTCAGCCATATACAGGTAAAAAAACTATTTTCTAACATACGGCTCCCTGGATTGGGTTTTTTGGCTAAATCTACTCTTGGTATGATAATTAGATGATTCTAGCAAAAAACAGAAATGTCTAGAGGAAAAAATCGCAGAATTTAAATTTTTACATTTTTCAGTGCATTTTTTCAGCCATATACAGGTAAAAAAACTATTTTCTAACATACGGCTCCCTGGATTGGGTTTTTTGGCTAAATCTACTCTTGGTATGATAATTAGATGATTCTAGCAAAAAACAGAAATGTCTAGAGGAAAAAATCGCAGAATTTAAATTTTTACATTTTTCAGTGCATTTTTTCAGCCATATACAGGTAAAAAAACTATTTTCTAACATACGGCTCCCTGGATTGGGGTTTTTGGCTAAATCTACTCTTGGTATGATAATTAGATGATTCTAGCAAAAAACAGAAATGTCTAGAGGAAAAAATCGCAGAATTTAAATTTTTACATTTTTCAGTGCATTTTTTCAGCCATATACAGGTAAAAAAACTATTTTCTAACATACGGCTCCCTGGATTGGGTTTTTTGGCTAAATCTACTCTTGGTATGATAATTAGATGATTCTAGCAAAAAACAGAAATGTCTAGAGGAAAAAATCGCAGAATTTAAATTTTTACATTTTTCAGTGCATTTTTTCAGCCATATACAGGTAAAAAAACTATTTTCTAACATACGGCTCCCTGGATTGGGTTTTTTGGCTAAATCTACTCTTGGTATGATAATTAGATGATTCTAGCAAAAAATAGAAATGTCTAGAGGAAAAAATCGCAGAATTTAAATTTTTACATTTTTCAGTGCATTTTTTCAGCCATATACAGGTAAAAAAACTATTTTCTAACATACGGCTCCCTGGATTGGGTTTTTTGGCTAAATCTACTCTTGGTATGATAATTAGATGATTCTAGCAAAAAACAGAAATGTCTAGAGGAAAAAATCGCAGAATTTAAATTTTTACATTTTTCAGTGCATTTTTTCAGCCATATACAGGTAAAAAAACTATTTTCTAACATACGGCTCCCTGGATTGGGTTTTTTGGCTAAATCTACTCTTGGTATGATAATTAGATGATTCTAGCAAAAAACAGAAATGTCTAGAGGAAAAAATCGCAGAATTTAAATTTTTACATTTTTCAGTGCATTTTTTCAGCCATATACAGGTAAAAAAACTATTTTCTAACATACGGCTCCCTGGATTGGGTTTTTTGGCTAAATCTACTCTTGGTATGATAATTAGATGATTCTAGCAAAAAACAGAAATGTCTAGAGGAAAAAATCGCAGAATTTAAATTTTTACATTTTTCAGTGCATTTTTTCAGCCATATACAGGTAAAAAAACTATTTTCTAACATACGGCTCCCTGGATTGGGTTTTTTGGCTAAATCTACTCTTGGTATGATAATTAGATGATTCTAGCAAAAAACAGAAATGTCTAGAGGAAAAAATCGCAGAATTTAAATTTTTACATTTTTCAGTGCATTTTTTCAGCCATATACAGGTAAAAAAACTATTTTCTAACATACGGCTCCCTGGATTGGGTTTTTTGGCTAAATCTACTCTTGGTATGATAATTAGATGATTCTAGCAAAAAACAGAAATGTCTAGAGGAAAAAATCGCAGAATTTAAATTTTTACATTTTTCAGTGCATTTTTTCAGCCATATACAGGTAAAAAAACTATTTTCTAACATACGGCTCCCTGGATTGGGTTTTTTGGCTAAATCTACTCTTGGTATGATAATTAGATGATTCTAGCAAAAAACAGAAATGTCTAGAGGAAAAAATCGCAGAATTTAAATTTTTACATTTTTCAGTGCATTTTTTCAGCCATATACAGGTAAAAAAACTATTTTCTAACATACGGCTCCCTGGATTGGGTTTTTTGGCTAAATCTACTCTTGGTATGATAATTAGATGATTCTAGCAAAAAACAGAAATGTCTAGAGGAAAAAATCGCAGAATTTAAATTTTTACATTTTTCAGTGCATTTTTTCAGCCATATACAGGTAAAAAAACTATTTTCTAACATACGGCTCCCTGGATTGGGTTTTTTGGCTAAATCTACTCTTGGTATGATAATTAGATGATTCTAGGCGAAAAACAGAAAAAAATCGCAGAATTTAAATTTTTACATTTTTCAGTGCATTTTTTCAGCCATATACAGGTAAAAAAACTATTTTCTAACATACGGCTCCCTGGATTGGGTTTTTTGGCTAAATCTACTCTTGGTATGATAATTAGATGATTCTAGCAAAAAACAGAAATGTCTAGAGGAAAAAATCGCAGAATTTAAATTTTTACATTTTTCAGTGCATTTTTTCAGCCATATACAGGTAAAAAAACTATTTTCTAACATACGGCTCCCTGGATTGGGTTTTTTGGCTAAATCTACTCTTGGTATGATAATTAGATGATTCTAGGCGAAAAACAGAAATGTCTAGAGGAAAAAATCGCAGAATTTAAATTTTTACATTTTTCAGTGCATTTTTTCAGCCATATACAGGTAAAAAAACTATTTTCTAACATACGGCTCCCTGGATTGGGTTTTTTGGCTAAATCTACTCTTGGTATGATAATTAGATGATTCTAGGCGAAAAACAGAAATGTCTAGAGGAAAAAATCGCAGAATTTAAATATTTACATTTTTCAGTGCATTTTTTCAGGAATATACAGGTAAAAAAACTAATTTCTAAAATACGACTCCCTGGATTGGATTTTTTGGTTAAATCGACTCTTGGTATGATAATTAGATGATTCTAGGTAAAAAAGAGAAAAGTCTAGAGGAAAATATCGCAGAATTTCAATTTTTAAATTTTTCAGTGCATTTTTTCAGCCATATAGAGGTAAAAAAACTATTTTCTAAAATACGGCTCCCTGGATTCGGATTTTTGGCTAAATCGACTCTTTGTATGATAGTTAGATGATTCTAGGCAAAAAACAGAAAAGTCTAGAGGAAAAAATTGCAGATTTTCAATTTCTACATTTTTCAGTGCATTTTTTCAGCCATATACAGGTAAAAAAACTAATTTATAAAATCCGACTCCCTGGATTGGGATTTTTGGCTAAATCGACTCTTTGTATGATAATTAGATGATTTTAGGCAAAAAACAGAAAAGTCTAGAGGAAAAAATTGCAGATTTTCAATTTTTACATTTTTCAGTGCATTTTTTCAGGAATATACAGGTAAAAAAACTAATTTCTAAAATACGACTCCCTGGATTGGATTTTTTGGTTAAATCGACTCTTGGTATGATAATTAGATGATTCTAGGTAAAAAAGAGAAAAGTCTAGAGGAAAATATCGCAGAATTTCAATTTTTACATTTTTCAGTGCATTTTATCAGGAATATACAGGTAAAAAAACTAATTTCTAAAATACGACTCCCTGGATTGGATTTTTTGGTTAAATCGACTCTTGGTATGATAATTAGATGATTCTAGGTAAAAAAGAGAAAAGTCTAGAGGAAAATATCGCAGAATTTAAATTTTTACATTTTTCAGTGCATTTTTTCAGGAATATACAGGTAAAAAAACTAATTTCTAAAATACGACTCCCTGGATTGGATTTTTTGGTTAAATCGACTCTTGGTATGATAATTAGATGATTCTAGGTAAAAAAGAGAAAAGTCTAGAGGAAAATATCGCAGAATTTCAATTTTTAAATTTTTCAGTGCATTTTTTCAGCCATATACAGGTAAAAAAACTATTTTCTAAAATACGGCTCCCTGGATTGGGATTTTTGGCTAAATCGACTCTTTGTATGATAATTAGATGATTCTAGGCAAAAAACAGAAAAGTCTAGAGGAAAAAATTGCAGATTTTCAATTTCTACATTTTTCAGTGCATTTTTTCAGCCATATACAGGTAAAAAAACTAATTTATAAAATCCGACTCCCTGGATTGGGATTTTTGGCTAAATCGACTCTTTGTATGATAATTAGATGATTTTAGGCAAAAAACAGAAAAGTCTAGAGGAAAAAATTGCAGATTTTCAATTTTTACATTTTTCAGTGCATTTTTTCAGGAATATACAGGTAAAAAAACTAATTTCTAAAATACGACTCCCTGGATTGGATTTTTTGGTTAAATCGACTCTTGGTATGATAATTAGATGATTCTAGGTAAAAAAGAGAAAAGTCTAGAGGAAAATATCGCAGAATTTCAATTTTTACATTTTTCAGTGCATTTTTTCAGCCATATACAGGTAAAAAAACTAATTTCTAAAATACGGCTCCCTGGATTGAGATTTTTGGCTAAATCGACTCTTTGTATGATAATTAGATGATTCTAGGCAAAAAACAGGAAAGTCTAGAGGAAAAAATCGCAGAATTTCAATTTTTACATTTTTCAGTGCATTTTTTCAGCCATATACAGGTAAAAAAACTAATTTCTAAAATACGACTCCCTGGATTGAGATTTTTGGCTAAATCGACTCCTTGTATGATAATTACATGATTCTAGGCAAAAAACAGGAAAGTCTAGATGAAAAAATTGCAGAATTTCAATTTCTACATTTTTCAGTGCATTTTTTCAGCCATATACAGGTAAAAAAACTAATTTCTAAAATACGACTCCCTGGATTGGGATTTTTGGCTAAATCGACTCTTTGTATGATAATTAGATGATTCTAGGCAAAAAACAGGAAAGTCTAGAGGAAAAAATCGCAGAATTTCAATTTTTACATTTTTCAGTGCATTTTTTCAGCCATATACAGGTAAAAAAACTAATTTCTAAAATACGGCTCCCTGGATTGAGATTTTTGGCTAAATCGACTCTTTGTATGATAATTAGATGATTCTAGGCAAAAAACAGGAAAGTCTAGAGGAAAAAATCGTAGAATTTCAATTTTTACATTTTTCAGTGCATTTTTTCAGCCATATACAGGTAAAAAAACTAATTTCTAAAATACGACTCCCTGGATTGAGATTTTTGGCTAAATCGACTCTTTGTATGATAATTAGATGATTCTAGGCAAAAAACAGGAAAGTCTAGAAGAAAAAATTGCAGAATTTCAATTTTTACATTTTTCAGTGCATTTTTTCAGCCATATACAGGTAAAAAAACTAATTCATAAAATACGACTCCCTGGATTGGGAGTTTTAGCTAAATCGACTCTTTGTATGATAATTAGATGATTCTAGGCAAAAAACAGGAAAGTCTAGAGGAAAAAATCGCAGAATTTCAATTTTTACATTTTTCAGTGCATGTTTTCAGCCATATACAGGTAAAAAAACTAATTTCTAAAATACGGCTCCCTGGATTGAGATTTTTGGCTAAATCGACTCTTTGTATGATAATTAGATGATTCTAGGCAAAAAACAGGAAAGTCTAGAGGAAAAAATCGCAGAATTTCAATTTTTACATTTTTCAGTGCATTTTTTCAGCCATATACAGGTAAAAAAACTAATTTCTAAAATACGACTCCCTGGATTGAGATTTTTGGCTAAATCGACTCCTTGTATGATAATTACATGATTCTAGGCAAAAAACAGGAAAGTCTAGAGGAAAAAATTGCAGAATTTCAATTTCTACATTTTTCAGTGCATTTTTTCAGCCATATACAGGTAAAAAAACTAATTTCTAAAATACGACTCCCTGGATTGGGATTTTTGGCTAAATCGACTCTTTGTATGATAATTAGATGATTCTAGGCAAAAAACAGGAAAGTCTAGAGGAAAAAATCGCAGAATTTCAATTTTTACATTTTTCAGTGCATTTTTTCAGCCATATACAGGTAAAAAAACTAATTTCTAAAATACGACTCCCTGGATTGAGATTTTTGGCTAAATCGACTCCTTGTATGATAATTACATGATTCTAGGCAAAAAACAGGAAAGTCTAGAGGAAAAAATTGCAGAATTTGAATTTCTACATTTTTCAGTGCATTTTTTCAGCCATATACAGGTAAAAAAACTAATTTCTAAAATACGACTCCCTGGATTGAGATTTTTGGCTAAATCGACTCCTTGTATGATAATTACATGATTCTAGGCAAAAAACAGGAAAGTCTAGAGGAAAAAATCGCAGAATTTCAATTTTTACATTTTTCAGTGCATTTTTTCAGCCATATACAGGTAAAAAAACTAATTTCTAAAATACGGCTCCCTGGATTGAGATTTTTGGCTAAATCGACTCTTTGTATGATAATTAGATGATTCTAGGCAAAAAACAGGAAAGTCTAGAGGAAAAAATCGCAGAATTTCAATTTTTACATTTTTCAGTGCATTTTTTCAGCCATATACAGGTAAAAAAACTAATTTCTAAAATACGACTCCCTGGATTGAGATTTTTGGCTAAATCGACTCCTTGTATGATAATTACATGATTCTAGGCAAAAAACAGGAAAGTCTAGAGGAAAAAATTGCAGAATTTCAATTTCTACATTTTTCAGTGCATTTTTTCAGCCATATACAGGTAAAAAAACTAATTTCTAAAATACGACTCCCTGGATTGCGATTTTTGGCTAAATCGACTCCTTGTATGATAATTACATGATTCTAGGCAAAAAACAGGAAAGTCTAGAGGAAAAAATTGCAGAATTTCAATTTCTACATTTTTCAGTGCATTTTTTCAGCCATATACAGGTAAAAAAACTAATTTCTAAAATACGACTCCCTGGATTGAGATTTTTGGCTAAATCGACTCCTTGTATGATAATTACATGATTCTAGGCAAAAAACAGGAAAGTCTAGAGGAAAAAATTGCAGAATTTCAATTTCTACATTTTTCAGTGCATTTTTTCAGCCATATACAGGTAAAAAAACTAATTTCTAAAATACGACTCCCTGGATTGGGATTTTTGGCTAAATCGACTCTTTGTATGATAATTAGATGATTCTAGGCAAAAAACAGGAAAGTCTAGAGGAAAAAATCGCAGAATTTCAATTTTTACATTTTTCAGTGCATTTTTTCAGCCATATACAGGTAAAAAAACTAATTTCTAAAATACGACTCCCTGGATTGAGATTTTTGGCTAAATCGACTCCTTGTATGATAATTACATGATTCTAGGCAAAAAACAGGAAAGTCTAGAGGAAAAAATTGCAGAATTTCAATTTCTACATTTTTCAGTGCATTTTTTCAGCCATATACAGGTAAAAAAACTAATTTCTAAAATACGACTCCCTGGATTGGGATTTTTGGCTAAATCGACTCCTTGTATGATAATTAGATGATTCTAGGCAAAAAACAGGAAAGTCTAGAGGAAAAAATCGCAGAATTTCAATTTTTACATTTTTCAGTGCATTTTTTCAGCCATATACAGGTAAAAAAACTAATTTCTAAAATACGACTCCCTGGATTGAGATTTTTAGCTAAATCGATTCCTTGTATGATAATTAGATGATTCTAGGCAAAAAACAGGAAAGTCTAGAGGAAAAAATCGCAGAATTTCAATTTTTACATTTTTCAGTGCATTTTTTCAGCCATATACAGGTAAAAAAACTAATTTCTAAAATACGACTCCCTGGATTGGGATTTTTGGCTAAATCGACTCTTTGTATGATAATTAGATGATTCTAGGCAAAAAACAGGAAAGTCTAGAGGAAAAAATCGCAGAATTTCAATTTTTACATTTTTCAGTGCATTTTTTCAGCCATATACAGGTAAAAAAACTAATTTCTAAAATACGACTCCCTGGATTGAGATTTTTGGCTAAATCGACTCCTTGTATGATAATTACATGATTCTAGGCAAAAAACAGGAAAGTCTAGAGGAAAAAATTGCAGAATTTCAATTTCTACATTTTTCAGTGCATTTTTTCAGCCATATACAGGTAAAAAAACTAATTTCTAAAATACGACTCCCTGGATTGGGATTTTTGGCTAAATCGACTCCTTGTATGATAATTAGATGATTCTAGGCAAAAAACAGGAAAGTCTAGAGGAAAAAATCGCAGAATTTCAATTTTTACATTTTTCAGTGCATTTTTTCAGCCATATACAGGTAAAAAAACTAATTTCTAAAATACGACTCCCTGGATTGAGATTTTTGGCTAAATCGACTCCTTGTATGATAATTAGATGATTCTAGGCAAAAAACAGGAAAGTCTAGAGGAAAAAATCGCAGAATTTCAATTTTTACATTTTTCAGTGCATTTTTTCAGCCATATACAGGTAAAAAAACTAATTTCTAAAATACGGCTCCCTGGATTGAGATTTTTGGCTAAATCGACTCTTTGTATGATAATTAGATGATTCTAGGCAAAAAACAGGAAAGTCTAGAGGAAAAAATCGCAGAATTTCAATTTTTACATTTTTCAGTGCATTTTTTCAGCCATATACAGGTAAAAAAACTAATTTCTAAAATACGACTCCCTGGATTGGGATTTTTGGCTAAATCGACTCTTTGTATGATAATTAGATGATTCTAGGCAAAAAACAGGAAAGTCTAGAGGAAAAAATTGCAGAATTTCAATTTTTACATTTTTCAGTGCATTTTTTCAGCCATATACAGGTAAAAAAACTAATTTCTAAAATACGACTCCCTGGATTGAGATTTTTGGCTAAATCGACTCCTTGTATGATAATTACATGATTCTAGGCAAAAAACAGGAAAGTCTAGAGGAAAAAATTGCAGAATTTCAATTTCTACATTTTTCAGTGCATTTTTTCAGCCATATACAGGTAAAAAAACTAATTTCTAAAATACGACTCCCTGGATTGGGATTTTTGGCTAAATCGACTCTTTGTATGATAATTAGATGATTCTAGGCAAAAAACAGGAAAGTCTAGAGGAAAAAATCGCAGAATTTCAATTTTTACATTTTTCAGTGCATTTTTTCAGCCATATACACGTAAAAAAACTAATTTCTAAAATACGACTCCCTGGATTGAGATTTTTGGCTAAATCGACTCCTTGTATGATAATTACATGATTCTAGGCAAAAAACAGGAAAGTCTAGAGGGAAAAATTGCAGAATTTCAATTTCTACATTTTTCAGTGCATTTTTTCAGCCATATACAGGTAAAAAAACTAATTTCTAAAATACGACTCCCTGGATTGGGATTTTTGGCTAAATCGACTCTTTGTATGATAATTAGATGATTCTAGGCAAAAAACAGGAAAGTCTAGAGGAAAAAATCGCAGAATTTCAATTTTTACATTTTTCAGTGCATTTTTTCAGCCATATACAGGTAAAAAAACTAATTTCTAAAATACGACTCCCTGGATTGAGATTTTTGGCTAAATCGACTCTTTGTATGATAATTAGATGATTCTAGGCAAAAAACAGGAAAGTCTAGAGGAAAAAATCGCAGAATTTCAATTTTTACATTTTTCAGTGCATTTTTTCAGCCATATACACGTAAAAAAACTAATTTCTAAAATACGACTCCCTGGATTGGGATTTTTGGCTAAATCGACTCTTTGTATGATAATTAGATGATTCTAGGCAAAAAACAGGAAAGTCTAGAGGAAAAAATCGCAGAATTTCAATTTTTACATTTTTCAGTGCATTTTTTCAGCCATATACACGTAAAAAAACTAATTTCTAAAATACGACTCCCTGGATTGAGATTTTTGGCTAAATCGACTCCTTGTATGATAATTACATGATTCTAGGCAAAAAACAGGAAAGTCTAGAGGGAAAAATTGCAGAATTTCAATTTCTACATTTTTCAGTGCATTTTTTCAGCCATATACAGGTAAAAAAACTAATTTCTAAAATACGACTCCCTGGATTGGGATTTTTGGCTAAATCGACTCTTTGTATGATAATTAGATGATTCTAGGCAAAAAACAGGAAAGTCTAGAGGAAAAAATCGCAGAATTTCAATTTTTACATTTTTCAGTGCATTTTTTCAGCCATATACAGGTAAAAAAACTAATTTCTAAAATACGACTCCCTGGATTGAGATTTTTGGCTAAATCGACTCTTTGTATGATAATTAGATGATTCTAGGCAAAAAACAGGAAAGTCTAGAGGAAAAAATCGCAGAATTTCAATTTTTACATTTTTCAGTGCATTTTTTCAGCCATATACAGGTAAAAAAACTAATTTCTAAAATACGACTCCCTGGATTGGGATTTTTGGCTAAATCGACTCTTTGTATGATAATTAGATGATTCTAGGCAAAAAACAGGAAAGTCTAGAGGAAAAAATCGCAGAATTTCAATTTTTACATTTTTCAGTGCATTTTTTCAGCCATATACACGTAAAAAAACTAATTTCTAAAATACGACTCCCTGGATTGAGATTTTTGGCTAAATCGACTCCTTGTATGATAATTACATGATTCTAGGCAAAAAACAGGAAAGTCTAGAGGGAAAAATTGCAGAATTTCAATTTCTACATTTTTCAGTGCATTTTTTCAGCCATATACAGGTAAAAAAACTAATTTCTAAAATACGACTCCCTGGATTGGGATTTTTGGCTAAATCGACTCTTTGTATGATAATTAGATGATTCTAGGCAAAAAACAGGAAAGTCTAGAGGAAAAAATCGCAGAATTTCAATTTTTACATTTTTCAGTGCATTTTTTCAGCCATATACAGGTAAAAAAACTAATTTCTAAAATACGACTCCCTGGATTGAGATTTTTGGCTAAATCGACTCCTTGTATGATAATTACATGATTCTAGGCAAAAAACAGGAAAGTCTAGAGGAAAAAATTGCAGAATTTCAATTTCTACATTTTTCAGTGCATTTTTTCAGCCATATACAGGTAAAAAAACTAATTTCTAAAATACGACTCCCTGGATTGGGATTTTTGGCTAAATCGACTCTTTGTATGATAATTAGATGATTCTAGGCAAAAAACAGGAAAGTCTAGAGGAAAAAATCGCAGAATTTCAATTTTTACATTTTTCAGTGCATTTTTTCAGCCATATACACGTAAAAAAACTAATTTCTAAAATACGACTCCCTGGATTGAGATTTTTGGCTAAATCGACTCCTTGTATGATAATTACATGATTCTAGGCAAAAAACAGGAAAGTCTAGAGGGAAAAATTGCAGAATTTCAATTTCTACATTTTTCAGTGCATTTTTTCAGCCATATACAGGTAAAAAAACTAATTTCTAAAATACGACTCCCTGGATTGGGATTTTTGGCTAAATCGACTCTTTGTATGATAATTAGATGATTCTAGGCAAAAAACAGGAAAGTCTAGAGGAAAAAATTGCAGAATTTCAATTTCTACATTTTTCAGTGCATTTTTTCAGCCATATAACAGGTAAAAAAACTAATTTCTAAAATACGACTCCCTGGATTGAGATTTTTTGCTAAATCGACTCCTTGTATTATAATTACATGATTCTAGGCAAAAAACAGGAAAGTCTAGAGGAAAAAATCGCAGAATTTCAATTTTTACATTTTTCAGTGCATTTTTTCAGCCATATACAGGTAAAAAAACTAATTTCTAAAATACGACTCCCTGGATTGAGATTTTTGGCTAAATCGACTCCTTGTATGATAATTACATGATTCTAGGCAAAAAACAGGAAAGTCTAGAGGAAAAAATTGCAGAATTTCAATTTCTACATTTTTCAGTGCATTTTTTCAGCCATATACAGGTAAAAAAACTAATTTCTAAAATACGACTCCCTGGATTGGGATTTTTGGCTAAATCGACTCTTTGTATGATAATTAGATGATTCTAGGCAAAAAACAGGAAAGTCTAGAAGAAAAAATCGCAGAATTTCAATTTTTACATTTTTCAGTGCATTTTTTCAGCCATATACAGGTAAAAAAACTAATTTCTAAAATACGACTCCCTGGATTGAGATTTTTGGCTAAATCGACTCCTTGTATGATAATTACATGATTCTAGGCAAAAAACAGGAAAGTCTAGAAGAAAAAATTGCAGAATTTCAATTTCTACATTTTTCAGTGCATTTTTTCAGCCATATACAGGTAAAAAAACTAATTTCTAAAATACGACTCCCTGGATTGGGATTTTTGGCTAAATCGACTCTTTGTATGATAATTAGATGATTCTAGGCAAAAAACAGGAAAGTCTAGAGGAAAAAATCGCAGAATTTCAATTTTTACATTTTTCAGTGCATTTTTTCAGCCATATACAGGTAAAAAAACTAATTTCTAAAATACGACTCCCTTTATTGAGATTTTTGGCTAAATCGACTCTTTGTATGATAATTAGATGATTCTAGGCAAAAAACAGGAAAGTCTATAAGAAAAAATTGCAGAATTTCAATTTCTACATTTTTCAGTGCATTTTTTCAGCCATATACAGGTAAAAAAACTAATTTCTAAAATACGACTCCGTGGATTGGGATTTTTGGCTAAATCGACTCTTTGTATGATAATTAGATGATTCTAGGCAAAAAACAGGAAAGTCTAGAGGAAAAAATCGCAGAATTTCAATTTTTACATTTTTCAGTGCATTTTTTCAGCCATATACAGGTAAAAAAACTAATTTCTAAAATACGACTCCCTGGATTGAGATTTTTGGCTAAATCGACTCTTTGTATGATAATTAGATGATTCTAGGCAAAAAACAGGAAAGTCTATAAGAAAAAATTGCAGAATTTCAATTTCTACATTTTTCAGTGCATTTTTTCAGCCATATACAGGTAAAAAAAACTAATTTCTAAAATACGGCTCCGTGGATTGAGATTTTTGGCTAAATCGACTCTTTGTATGATAATTAGATGATTCTAGGCAAAAAACAGGAAAGTCTATAAGAAAAAATTGCAGAATTTCAATTTCTACATTTTTCAGTGCATTTTTTCAGCCATATACAGGTAAAAAAACTAATTTCTAAAATACGGCTCCCTGGATTGAGATTTTTGGCTAAATCGACTCTTTGTATGATAATTAGATGATTCTAGGCAAAAAACAGGAAAGTCTATAAGAAAAAATTGCAGAATTTCAATTTCTACATTTTTCAGTGCATTTTTTCAGCCATATACAGGTAAAAAAACTAATTTCTAAAATACGGCTCCCTGGATTGAGATTTTTGGCTAAATCGACTCTTTGTATGATAATTAGATGATTCTAGGCAAAAAACAGGAAAGTCTATAAGAAAAAATTGCAGAATTTCAATTTCTACATTTTTCAGTGCATTTTTTCAGCCATATACAGGTAAAAAAAACTAATTTCTAAAATACGGCTCCCTGGATTGAGATTTTTGGCTAAATCGACTCTTTGTATGATAATTAGATGATTCTAGGCAAAAAACAGGAAAGTCTATAAGAAAAAATTGCAGAATTTCAATTTCTACATTTTTCAGTGCATTTTTTCAGCCATATACAGGTAAAAAAAACTAATTTCTAAAATACGGCTCCCTGGATTGAGATTTTTGGCTAAATCGACTCTTTGTATGATAATTAGATGATTCTAGGCAAAAAACAGGAAAGTCTATAAGAAAAAATTGCAGAATTTCAATTTCTACATTTTTCAGTGCATTTTTTCAGCCATATACAGGTAAAAAAAACTAATTTTTAAAATACGGCTCCCTGGATTGAGATTTTTGGCTAAATCGACTCTTTGTATGATAATTAGATGATTCTAGGCAAAAAACAGGAAAGTCTATAAGAAAAAATTGCAGAATTTCAATTTCTACATTTTTCAGTGCATTTTTTCAGCCATATACAGGTAAAAAAAACTAATTTCTAAAATACGGCTCCCTGGATTGAGATTTTTGGCTAAATCGACTCTTTGTATGATAATTAGATGATTCTAGGCAAAAAACAGGAAAGTCTATAAGAAAAAATTGCAGAATTTCAATTTCTACATTTTTCAGTGCATTTTTTCAGCCATATACAGGTAAAAAAACTAATTTCTAAAATACGGCTCCCTGGATTGAGATTTTTGGCTAAATCGACTCTTTGTATGATAATTAGATGATTCTAGGCAAAAAACAGGAAAGTCTATAAGAAAAAATTGCAGAATTTCAATTTCTACATTTTTCAGTGCATTTTTTCAGCCATATACAGGTAAAAAAAACTAATTTCTAAAATACGGCTCCCTGGATTGAGATTTTTGGCTAAATCGACTCTTTGTATGATAATTAGATGATTCTAGGCAAAAAACAGGAAAGTCTATAAGAAAAAATTGCAGAATTTCAATTTCTACATTTTTCAGTGCATTTTTTCAGCCATATACAGGTAAAAAAACTAATTTCTAAAATACGGCTCCCTGGATTGAGATTTTTGGCTAAATCGACTCTTTGTATGATAATTAGATGATTCTAGGCAAAAAACAGGAAAGTCTATAAGAAAAAATTGCAGAATTTCAATTTCTACATTTTTCAGTGCATTTTTTCAGCCATATACAGGTAAAAAAACTAATTTCTAAAATACGACTCCGTGGATTGGGATTTTTGGCTAAATCGACTCTTTGTATGATAATTAGATGATTCTAGGCAAAAAACAGGAAAGTCTAGAGGAAAAAATCGCAGAATTTCAATTTCTACATTTTTCAGTGCATTTTTTCAGCCATATACAGGTAAAAAAACTAATTTCTAAAATACGGCTCCCTGGATTGAGATTTTTGGCTAAATCGACTCTTTGTATGATAATTAGATGATTCTAGGCAAAAAACAGGAAAGTCTATAAGAAAAAATTGCAGAATTTAAATTTCTACATTTTTCAGTGCATTTTTTCAGCCATATACAGGTAAAAAAAACTAATTTCTAAAATACGGATCCCTGGATTGAGATTTTTGGCTAAATCGACTCTTTGTATGATAATTAGATGATTCTAGGCAAAAAACAGGAAAGTCTATAAGAAAAAATTGCAGAATTTCAATTTCTACATTTTTCAGTGCATTTTTTCAGCCATATACAGGTAAAAAAAACTAATTTCTAAAATACGGCTCCCTGGATTGAGATTTTTGGCTAAATCGACTCTTTGTATGATAATTAGATGATTCTAGGCAAAAAACAGGAAAGTCTATAAGAAAAAATTGCAGAATTTCAATTTTTACATTTTTCAGTGCATTTTTTCAGCCATATACAGGTAAAAAAAACTAATTTCTAAAATACGGCTCCCTGGATTGAGATTTTTGGCTAAATCGACTCTTTGTATTATAATTAGATGATTCTAGGCAAAAAACAGGAAAGTCTATAGGAAAAAATTGCAGAATTTCAATTTCTACATTTTTCAGTGCATTTTTTCAGCCATATACAGGTAAAAAAACTAATTTCTAAAATACGACTCCGTGGATTGGGATTTTTGGCTAAATCGACTCTTTGTATGATAATTAGATGATTCTAGGCAAAAAACAGGAAAGTCTAGAGGAAAAAATCGCAGAATTTCAATTTTTACATTTTTCAGTGCATTTTTTCAGCCATATACAGGTAAAAAAACTAATTTCTAAAATACGACTCCCTGGATTGAGATTTTTGGCTAAATCGACTCTTTGTATGATAATTAGGTGATTCTAGGCAAAAAACAGGAAAGTCTATAAGAAAAAATTGCAGAATTTCAATTTCTACATTTTTCAGTGCATTTTTTCAGCCATATACAGGTAAAAAAAACTAATTTCTAAAATACGGCTCCCTGGATTGAGATTTTTGGCTAAATCGACTCTTTGTATGATAATTAGATGATTCTAGGCAAAAAACAGGAAAGTCTAGAGGAAAAAATCGCAGAATTTCAATTTTTACATTTTTCAGTGCATTTTTTCAGCCATGTACAAGTAAAAAAACTAATTTCTAAAATACGACTCCCTGGATTGGGATTTTTGGCTAAATCGACTCTTGGTATGATAATTAGATGATTCTAGGCAAAAAACAGAAAAGTCTATAGGAAAAAATCGCAGAATTTCAATTTTTACATTTTTCAGTGCATTTTTTCAGCCATGTACAAGTAAAAAAACTAATTCCTAAAATACGACTCCCTGGATTCTGATTTTTGGCTAAATCGACTCTTGGTATGCTAATTAGATGATTCTAGGCAAAAAACAGAAAAGGCTAGAGGAAAAAATCGCAGAATATTCTTCCTACCTTCAGCACTTCACCACACTGTCCACGGTTCAACTAAATGTAAACAAAGTGGCTGCTGTCAACCGGGTAAGATTAATAAAAAAAAGTTCTATAAGGCCTTCCCTATCACTCTGCTTGTTGATTTCACGGAAATTTTTCTCACCTTTTCATTTTATCTCTTTTAGTGCTCGTCAGGTAACGGCTTAAGTTTTTAGAACACCTACACTTATGCAATGCCAACAAGTCACTAAATCTTTTTCTTTTTGGCTACTTCAAAAGCTTGAAGGGAGTTTCTATCGTGGTTTCATTCTCTTCTCTCAAATTTCTTACTCTCTAACTGTTAAATTTGTTACGCTTGCGCATTTAAGGGACTTCTCTCTGCAGCAAGTATATCGAACTTCTTTACTCTAGCTGAGAAATTATCTATTCGTTTCAACCAACGAACAGCTGATACTACTGCGCCTGCCCACTTTCCTTGTTTATCAAGTTGACTATATATATCTGTCTTGTTCATTCTGCCTGCGTTTTTAAGGGCAGTTTAGTTGTGTCTCATCTGCACCGATTATTGATTTTTCAAATCAGCTGATCGCTCAACTAGGCTGACTCGATTTGCTTGCTGCGATTTCTAGGCTCCTGTTGCTCCTGGCCGATTCTTGGCTCGCCTCGACAGGCCCGTGGCTTGGCTTGTTGGTGTTAGTGCCGCCTGCATTATGTCAGCTGGTATTCGTGCCGCGGCCAAATAAATCGGCATTTGAATTATGAACGCAAAATATCGATAATAGATAGTCTGTAATTATGAAGCTACATATTTATAAAGTATAACAGTAGAAATTTATTAGGATGTCTGATTTTTCTCTTGCTAGATTAAGCTTAAGCAACAAAAAGAAAATTCCAGCGGGAAAAATCGCAGAATTTCAATTTTACACTTTGCGTTGTATTCCTAAGCCCTGCAGAGTTAAACAAATTATTTTTTAAAAAAGTCGTTCCTGAATTGGGATTTTTGACTAAATTCACCCTTGGTAAAATAGCTAGATGATTCTAGGCAAAAAACAGAAGAGTTCAGATGCAAAAACCACAGAATTTCAATTTTTACATTTTCCCTTGTATCCCTTATGCCCTATAGAGACAACAAAATTATTTTCTAGAATATGGCTCCATGGATTGGGATTTTTGGCCAAATCGACTCTTGGTATGATAATTAGAAGATTCTAGGCAAAAAACAGAATAGTCTAGAGGAAAAAATAGCAGAATTTTAATATTTACATATTCCCTTGTATTTTTTCAGCCCTACACAGGTAAAAAAATTATTTTCTGAAAAAGGGCTCCCCGGAATGATTTTTCTTTGCTAAATCGACTCTAAGTACAATAAATAGATGATTCTAGGCAAAAAACAGAATAGTGTAGAGGAAAAAATATCAGAATTTTAATATTTACATATTTCCTTGTATTTTTCAGCCCTACACAGGTAAAAAAATTATTTTCTAAAAAAGGGCTCCCCGGAATGATTTTTTTTGCTAAATCGACTCTAAGTAAAATAAATAGATGATTCTAGGCAAAAAACAGAATAGTGTAGAGGAAAAAATATCAGAATTTTAATATTTACATATTTCCTTGTATTTTTTCAGCCCTACACAAGTAAAAAAATTATTTTCTAAAAAAGGGCTCCCCGGAATGATTTTTCTTTGCTAAATCGACTCTAAGTACAATAAATAGATGATTCTAGGCAAAAAACAGAATAGTGTAGAGGAAAAAATATCAGAATTTTAATATTTACATATTTCCTTGTATTTTTTCAGCCCTACACAGGTAAAAAAATTATTTTCTAAAAAAGGGCTCCCCGGAATGATTTTTTTTTTGCTAAATCGACTCTAAGTAAAATAAATAGATGATTCTAGGCAAAAAATAGAATAGTCTAGAGGAAAAAATATCAGAATTTTAATATTTACATATTTCCTTGTATTTTTCAGCCCTACACAGGTAAAAAAATTATTTTCTAAAAAAGGGCTCCCCGGAATGATTTTTTTTGCTAAATCGACTCTAAGTAAAATAAATAGATGATTCTAGGCGAAAAACAGAATAGTGTAGAGGAAAAAATATCAGAATTTTAATATTTACATATTTCCTTGTATTTTTTCAGCCCTACACAGGTAAAAAAATTATTTTCTAAAAAAGGGCTCCCCGGAAAGATTTTTCTGTTAAATCGACTCTAAGTAAAATAAATAGATGATTCTAGGCAAAAAATAGAATAGTCTAGAGGAAAAAATATCAGAATTTTAATATTTACATATTTCCTTGTATTTTTTCAGCCCTACACAGGTAAAAAAATTATTTTCTGAAAAAGGGCTCCCCGGAATGATTTTTTTTGCTAAATCGACTCTAAGTAAAATAAATAGATGATTCTAGGCAAAAAACAGAATAGTCTAGAGGAAAAAATATCAGAATTTTAATATTTACATATTTCCTTGTATTTTTTCAGCCCTACACAGGTAAAAAAATTATTTTCTAAAAAAGGGCTCCCCGGAATGATTTTTTTTGCTAAATCGACTCTAAGTAAAATAAATAGATGATTCTAGGCGAAAAACAGAATAGTGTAGAGGAAAAAATATCAGAATTTTAATATCTACATATTTCCTTGTATTTTTTCAGCCCTACACAGGTAAAAAAATTATTTTCTAAAAAAGGGCTCCCCGGAATGATTTTTTTTGCTAAATCGACTCTAAGTAAAATAAATAGATGATTCTAGGCGAAAAACAGAATAGTGTAGAGGAAAAAATATCAGAATTTTAATATTTACATATTTCCTTGTATTTTTCAGCCCTACACAGGTAAAAAAATTATTTTCTAAAAAAGGGCTCCCCGGAATGATTTTTTTTGCTAAATCGACTCTAAGTAAAATAAATAGATGATTCTAGGCGAAAAACAGAATAGTGTAGAGGAAAAAATATCAGAATTTTAATATTTACATATTTCCTTGTATTTTTCAGCCCTACACAGGTAAAAAAATTATTTTCTAAAAAAGGGCTCCCCGGAATGATTTTTTTTGCTAAATCGACTCTAAGTAAAATAAATAGATGATTCTAGGCGAAAAACAGAATAGTGTAGAGGAAAAAATATCAGAATTTTAATATCTACATATTTCCTTGTATTTTTTCAGCCCTACACAGGTAAAAAAATTATTTTCTAAAAAAGGGCTCCCCGGAATGATTTTTTTTGCTAAATCGACTCTAAGTAAAATAAATAGATGATTCTAAGCGAAAAACAGAATAGTGTAGATGAAAAATGGCAGAATTTTAATATCTACATATTTCCTTGTATTTTTCAGCCCTACACAGGTAAAAAAATTATTTTCTAAAAAAGGGCTCCCCGGAATGATTTTTTTTGCTAAATCGACTCTAAGTAAAATAAATAGATGATTCTAGGCAAAAAACAGAATAGTGTAGAGGAAAAAATATCAGAATTTTAATATTTACATATTTCCTTGTATTTTTTCAGCCCTACACAGGTAAAAAAATTATTTTCTAAAAAAGGGCTCCCCGGAATGATTTTTTTTTGCTAAATCGACTCTAAGTAAAATAAATAGATGATTCTAGGCGAAAAACAGAATAGTGTAGAGGAAAAAATATCAGAATTTTAATATTTACATATTTCCTTGTATTTTTTCAGCCCTACACAGGTAAAAAAATTATTTTCTGAAAAAGGGCTCCCCGGAATGATTTTTTTTGCTAAATCGACTCTAAGTAAAATAAATAGATGATTCTAGGCAAAAAACAGAATAGTCTAGAGGAAAAAATGGCAGAATTTTAATATCTACATATTTCCTTGTATTTTTTCAGCCCTACACAGGTAAAAAAATTATTTTCTAAAAAAGGGCTCCCCGGAATGATTTTTTTTGCTAAATCGACTCTAAGTAATATAAATAGATGATTCTAGGCAAAAAACAGAATAGTCTAGAGGGAAAAATGGCAGAATTTTAATATTTACATATTTCGTTGTATTTTTTCAGCCCTACACAGGTAAAAAAAATTATTTTCTAAAAAAGGGCTCCCCGGAATGATTTTTTTTGCTTAATCGACTCTAAGTAAAATAAATAGATGATTCTAGGCAAAAGACAGAATAGTGTAGAGAAAAAAATAGCAGAATTTTAATATTTACATATTTCCTTGTATTTTTTCAGCCCTACACAGGTAAAAAAATTATTTTCTAAAAAAGGGCTCCCCGGAATGATTTTTTTTGCTTAATCGACTCTAAGTAAAATAAATAGATGATTCTAGGCAAAAAACAGAATAGTCTAGAGGAAAAATGGCAGAATTTTAATATTTACATATTTCCTTGTATTTTTTCAGCCCTACACAGGTAAAAAAATTATTTTCTAAAAAAGGGCTCCCCGGAATGATTTTTTTTGCTAAATCGACTCTAAGTAATATAAATAGATGATTCTAGGCAAAAAACAGAATAGTCTAGAGGGAAAAATGGCAGAATTTTAATATTTACATATTTCGTTGTATTTTTTCAGCCCTACACAGGTCAAAAAAATTATTTTCTAAAAAAGGGCTCCCCGGAATGATTTTTTTTGCTTAATCGACTCTAAGTAAAATAAATAGATGATTCTAGGCAAAAGACAGAATAGTGTAGAGAAAAAAATAGCAGAATTTTAATATTTACATATTTCCTTGTATTTTTTCAGCCCTACACAGGTAAAAAAATTATTTTCTAAAAAAGGGCTCCCCGGAATGATTTTTTTTGCTAAATCGACTCTAAGTAAAATAAATAGATGATTCTAGGCAAAAAACAGAATAGTCTAGAGGAAACAATGGCAGAATTTTAATATCTACATATTTCCTTGTATTTTTTCAGCCCTACACAGGTAAAAAAATTATTTTCTAAAAAAGGGCTCCCCGGAATGATTTTTTTTGCTAAATCGACTCTAAGTAATATAAATAGATGATTCTAGGCAAAAAACAGAATAGTCTAGAGGAAAAATGGCAGAATTTTAATATTTACATATTTCGTTGTATTTTTTCAGCCCTACACAGGTAAAAAAAATTATTTTCTAAAAAAGGGCTCCCCGGAATGATTTTTTTTGCTAAATCGACTCTAAGTAAAATAAATAGATGATTCTAGGCAAAAAACAGAATAGTCTAGAGGAAAAAATGGCAGAATTTTAATATCTACATATTTCCTTGTATTTTTTCAGCCCTACACAGGTAAAAAAATTATTTTCTAAAAAAGGGCTCCCCGGAATGATTTTTTTTGCTAAATCGACTCTAAGTAATATAAATAGATGATTCTAGGCAAAAAACAGAATAGTCTAGAGGAAAAATGGCAGAATTTTAATATTTACATATTTCGTTGTATTTTTTCAGCCCTACACAGGTAAAAAAATTATTTTCTAAAAAAGGGCTCCCCGGAATGATTTTTTTTGCTTAATCGACTCTAAGTAAAATAAATAGATGATTCTAGGCAAAAAACAGAATAGTCTAGAGGAAAAATGGCAGAATTTTAATATTTACATATTTCCTTGTATTTTTTCAGCCCTACACAGGTAAAAAAATTATTTTCTAAAAAAGGGCTTCCCGGAATGATTTTTTTGCTAAATCGACTCTAAGTAAAATAAATAGATGATTCTAGGCAAAAAACAGAATAGTCTAGAGGAAAAATGGCAGAATTTTAATATTTACATATTTCCTTGTATTTTTTCAGCCCTACACAAGTAAAAAAATTATTTTCTAAAAAAGGGCTCCCCGGAATGATTTTTTTTCGCTAAATCGACTCTAAGTAAAATAAATAGATGATTCTAGGCAAAAAGCAGAAAAGTCTAGACGAAAAATTCGCAGATTTTCAATATTTACATTTTCCGGTGTCTTTTTTAAGCCCTATACAGGCAAAAAAAAATATTTTCTTAAAATGAGATGCCCGGATTGAGTTTTTTGGCTAAATCGACTCTTAGTAAAATAACTAAATGATTCTAGACAAAAAACGGCAAAGTCTAGAGGAAAAATTCGCAGAATTTCAATTTTTACATTTTCCGGAGTATTTTTTAAGCCCTATACAGGCAAAAAAACTATTTTCTAAAAAAGGGCTCCCCGGATCGAATGTTTTGGCTAAGTCGACTCTAAATAAAATAACTAGATAGTTTTTAGCAAAAACCAGAAAAATCTAGAGGAAAAAATAGCAAAATCTAAATTTTTACGTTTTGCCGTGTATTTTTTAAGCCTGGCACTAAAAACTATTTTCTAAAAATGGTCTTCTTGGATCGGGATTTTTGTGTAAATCTGCTCTTAGTAAAATAACTATATAATTCTAGGCAAAAATCGGAAAAGTCTTGAGGAAAAAATTAGCAGAATTTGAATTTTTACATTTTCCCATGAACTTTTTAAGCCATAGACAGACAGGCAGAAAAACTATTTTCTACAAGTGGGCTTCCCGGATCGGGATTTTTGGCTAAATCTGCTCTAAGTAAATTAACTAGATGCTTCTAGGCACAAAAAAGAAAAAGTCTAGAGGAAAAATGTGCAGGATTTCAATTTTTACATTTTCCGGTGTATTTTTTATGTCCTATACTGGCAAAAAAAAAACTATTTTCTAAAAAAGGGCTTCCCGAATCGGGAACGGGCACTAGGAAAAGGAAATTCTAAATCACGACTTTCTAAATTTCCTTTAAAAAATTCGCTTACGTTTCTCTGCCTACAAAAAGTCTATCAAAAATTCCGAATTTGCCAAGGCTTCTAAAACTTCTGGCTTAATAATTAATTACCAAATATTAGATTTTTAAAAATAAAATACTAAACTCTAAATAAAATTTTTAAAATGGTACTTACCCTCATTTTTTTTAAGAGAAAAATTCCCAAAAAGGTGAAAGAATTTGGAGCTTCCTCGGTTTCCAGGGATGAGGCTGGTGAAACAGCAGGAGTTTACGGGTGCTGCGAGTTTACGGGTGCGGCAGATAAATCCCTGCATTTATAGTTCTTCCGATTTGGGGCCAGCTATTGCAGGGTCCTGAGATGCGGAGGTAATTTGTTAATAGTCTGACTGACTGCAGTATTGTCGTCAGGTACTGCAGCAGCGCAGAGTTAGGTCGGCCTAATGGATTTAATTGGGATGGTTTTTGTAAATATTAGATTAAATTTACCCAAATATTTGTAATATATTAAAACCCAAAAACACGTGTATTTTCATCACTTTATTATTTGACAAAATGTCTTAAGGTAGGTGTCTAGTCTAGAATTTTCAGAAATTCGTTTTTTTTTTCATTTTCCAACGACTTGTATTGTCTCTAATCACCTCTCGAAAATTGGTGACGAAATTCGCTATAGATAAAAAGTTACAGTGGTTTTTGTAGGGACGGTTGGGAGCGCGCGGTTGGCAGCTGGAGACTTTAAAAGCGTTTTCCTCGAAATCACTTTTTTTCAACTGGCGGACAGGTAATCTCCGCAACCGCTCGGTCGATTTTGATAAAATTTTGTACGATCCTTTATTAAGGTGTTTTGTGTGGTAATCCACCACAAAAAAAAAAAATTCACAATATCAAAATTTACAGGACATGAACGGTGCAAAAATAGGTCAATTTTTTAACAATATTTTTCCAAAGTCGCTATTTTTTTTTTTTTATTATAGATTTTTGTCAAACGGTGGTGAATTACCACGTGGCAAACCTTCCTCTATAAAATGACGTTTTTTTTTTGTTTCAGACTCGCAGATCCGGAGATTAGTTGTCCGCCATGGAGACATTTTTTTTCTGCAGCCTCGACTTTGGCGCCCTCTACAAATTTTTTATAAACTGCTGGAGAAAATTAAAAAAAACTTTCCTATTCTATATGCTTAACATAACGTGCTGGTTAAAAATTTATTGTTTTATCTAGCATAGAAGCCGAGAAATAAATGTTTGAAAATGAGCTCATTTTTCTCTCTCTAGACTAGACACCTACCTTAAATATCTAGTATTCTGCTTTAAAAAAGAACAATACACAACCCGTCGTTGAGCAGTTTCTCTTGGTTTCATCCTCCCTAGTCGATCGAAGAAGAAATCAACACAACTCCTCCACATTGTTACAAAAGTTCGAAGCGGAAGTCGACGAGCAACCCCTGAAATTATTAAAGAGCACCGAGCGGAAGTTGTTCCATTCTCCTGCGCGTCCGCTGAAAGTTTAAATTCAAGGAAAAGAGAGGCAATTTCAAGAGTAGGCCATTTCTTTCGCATCTCGTTCGTTGAAAATTTGAATTGGATCCAAAAAAATCCGTTACAACTTACCGAAAAACTGGATTTTCATTAATAAAAGCGTCGCCCGGTAAAAAATTTGATAAATACATAATTTTAAAGACAAAAGAAATAAACTCAAAGCACTTTTAAACTTCCCACCGAAGATTTTAGCCCTCCTTTCGCGAGCTCACCAACAGACGACGACAAGTGAATATTTTCGATATCTCAATAATTTCCTGTTTTTTGCGGAATTAGCTTTTATTAAGTACATCGAGAGTTTTGGTAGCGTATTTAATGCGTAGCATTCGTTGAATTTTATTTAAATCAATAATTCTCCATCGCAGAAGTAACGGACAGAACTTCACACGAGCACGACACGAACTGAAGTGAAGGAACGATTGAAATTCAAAGAGGGGAATTGAAACGGATTAAGAGAGAAAAGTTGCATTCAGTGGTAGTGCAGTGCCGAAAGAGTGATAAAAGCCGTTAAATTCAAATATGCAGGATCTTGTGAGAGGTGTGATCGCTGATTGGTTCGTGGTACCAGAATAATAAAATGGTTGCTATTCTGCGATTGGTTGCCTAGAGACGGTAAATGATTTTGGCCACTTTGTGTATTGACAAAGGCCAGTGTGACTAGAAACTTTACTAAAAACAAAAGTCTAGCAACATTGTTCCTCGAAACTCATTCGATTTAATCACGTTTCGTTTGGGAAGAAAACCGTAAATATATTTTTTTTAAGTTAAGAAATTTATATGAGACAATTCGGAAGAAAATTAATCAAGGGCCGATAAAAGTTCTTCATGAAAATTGTAAAATTCAAGTTTTTCCTGCGCCGGGCGGTCTGGTTTTGAATAAGGTGTTTAATGGTACAAAAAATAAAAACACCTTCAAAAACGAAAGGTCTTTGCTCTCACACCAGTCGAAAATATTATCCCAAAAGAATAATTATGTTTAAATATAAATAAATACCTGTTGAAATGAAAAAGTGATGAGGGTGTTTCCTTATGATGTTTATTGATATTCCCACCGATTCGCCTCATGTCCGCTGATCAACTGAATGTAAATAAAGTGCCTACTGTCAACCGCGACCGATAAATAATCAAAAAAAAGTGCTATACGGCCTTCCCTGTCACTCTGCTTGTTGATTTCAGGGAAATTTTTCAGACCTTTTCATTTTATCTCTTTTAGTACTGTTTAGGTTATTATTACATATTTCCTTGTATTTTTTCAGATCTATACAGGTAAAAAAATTCTTTTCTAAAAAAGGGCTCCCCGCAATGATTTTTTTTGCTAAATTGACTCTAAGTAAAATAAATAAATGATTCTAGGCAAAAAACAGAATAGTCTAGAGGAAAAAATAGCAGAATTTAAATATTTACAAATTTCCTTGTATTTTTTCAGCCCTATGCAGGCAAAAAAAAATTATTTTCTAAAAAAGGGCTCTCTGGAATGATTTTTTTTTTTTTGCTAAATCCACTCTAAGTAAAATATATAGATGATTCTAGGCAAAAAACAGACAAATCCAGAAGAAAAATCGCAGAATTTTAATATTTACATTTATCGTTGTATTTTTTCCCTAGACTGATCAAGTTGAACTAGTATTTAAATTGGGTGATAAAGCGGGAGCTTGATTGCCTCGTAGAAGAAGGGTTGCATAAAATCCCTTTAACGTATTCTAAGGCGGACTGAAATAACAAATTTAAGGAACAATTTACACAATTTATGGGACAGGTAGATATAATAAAATTCGATTAATATATATTTTCACTGATTTTACTTAAGCCATTTAAAAAAAATCGATAACAAAAATTATTATAATAATATTGCAGATCAGTAACAACAGATTTGATGATATTCGTTTTTTTTTAGTTCTATTATATATATATATTTAATTTTGTTTTAAGTTCTGCACAGTTCCATTGGCCGACAATTTTCGCAAAAAATTTACATCATCTCTCTTGTCCCCCCGCTGCCATTGTCGTCCTGCTTGAGCTTTTCGACATATATATATATATATTTTTAATTTCGAGTTTCTGATAATTTTATGTAAATTGAATTTATGAATTTTAAGGGTAATTATTATTATAGAACAAAAAAATAAATGAATAAATCAAGTGAGGAGTTTACTGTCGTAATAAAAAAATATTTTAAATTCTTAATTGAGCAATGGTATCTTTTTGAATTCCGCAATTCAGCGCTTCAATGCAGCCCTATAAAAGTAAATTCAGCACAGGGCGACAACTGCTGTTTTTTTAAAATAAAAATTGAAAATAATTAAGTTCTCGTTTTATGGGGAAAAAAGAATATTTGAGTTTAATTTATGAATTTTAAGTATCGAAATATTTTCTTTCACATCTACTGGTTTTTTACACGTTCTTCGTCTTCGAATACATTTTGGTATATATAAATATCTGAAGATGTCCTATTTTGTAGCTGAATTTAAATTTAAAGAACAATAATCGTATCTTATATAGGTTTTTTTTTATTATTCTTATTTTTTTTTTTGCACATTTAGTTCTTTTCTTATAATCTGCCCCTTATGCTAAAATACATTTAATATATATTCGCATTTTGTTGTGTTGGTAGTATATTTTTGTATTCTAACAATTTTGGCATGCGATTGAGATGGATTTTGCAATTTTTTTAAAAAAGCTGGTAATTTTTGGAACAGTTCTTAGAAAAAAAAAAGAAAAGAAAAAAAAAACACTTATATACTTCGAATAATTTCCTGAAACGTAATTTTGACTTCATAATTGTTTATTAATAATTCAATATTTATTATATTATTTCTCTTCATTTATTTTCTTGCATTGAAGGTTTTGAAAAAAGTAGTTTTTATTTTCTTTAGTATTTATTCTTCCCTGTGGAATACTAGATTTTTTTTTTTTTTTACATTTTCTCTCTCTCTCTCTCGCTCTCTCTATTCTCTCCCATATTTTCCCTCTCTGTCCGCACACTAGAGTACACAAATACATACATAAGTTACCATAATACCCGGGGCTGCCCTCTGTCTGGCCACTCCTTTTATCATTTATTTTTAACAAGTATGTTCCCTTTATTTTTCTTCCCCCGGGAGGCAGACGCAGCCACAATTCAATGCTTAATTTATTTATATTATTTATTTATACTCGGTAAGTAGGGTTTAGGACTTTATTCGATCGCCTTGTCCATGAAATCTATAAACCTCTTGGCATACTGATCCGGATCACAAGTTGAAATTCCATCGACATTACTTCCATATTTAACCGTCTTAGCTGCTTTTGCTGCCTGTAAAACAAATAAATAAATAATATATAAAAAAAACAGGAACAAATAGTTTTAATTTTGTATTAAAGCTATTTTGAAATTTTCTTCAACACTTTTCATATTTTGCATTGAATAATTTATTTCATTTTTAGTAGATTGGGACCAACAAATCAGCATGATAGTCTTCCCGCCTAATTTTCTAATTAATTTTATTTTCTCATTTTTTATTATAAATTAAAATTTTATTTTCGTTGAGGTGTTCATTCAAAGAAAATTTACATATTAGAAAATCTTGAAATTGTCTTCCGCATTTTTCCATTTTCTACTTACTATAATTTAATTATTATAATTATTTCTAGTCGATTTTGTCTAGCCCGACAAACCCCTTTTTAAGAAAATAAGTTTTCTCGTTTAATTTTATCTGACGAACTCATTCAAAGAAAATATTAGTCGGAGAAAAACCAACATACAAAAAAATATACAAATAAATAGTAAAGCATAAGCCAGAATTATGTTATCAATATTATCTAATAATAAATAGCTTAAGCTAATATGAGAGTGACCGAATCTAGCGCAATTTACATTTTCTTATAAATTTGGAATATATTTTTAGTCTTCTTTAATTTTATTTAAAACAATAATAATAATGTAAAATATTAAATGATGTATGAATAAAAGCCAACGATACAATCAGGGAAAAAACATTGAAAAATTGCAAACAAAATATGTCCCAACTGAATTTTGTATTTCCTAATATTTTCTGTATTTATTTATTTTTTTGGTATTTTGTCATTGCATTGAAAACAAATCAGCGATTTAATCACACAGTGGCTTACCATAATATCAATGGGGAACCACAGGGCGGCTGTTAAAGTTTTGCTAGTTCTGTCAGTCTCATGGTCACCACCACAACTACTACTACTAAATTGATGGCCATAATATTCGAAAAAACTCTGCAACTAATAACATAAGAAAAAAAAATTGTAATAAAATATAACGAAAAAAAAATCATATAAAGCCACAAAATTTTATACTTATGGAGAGAGTGTAACATAAATCGTTTAAATGTTTTATATATGCGTTAATATAATTTATATTTTGTACTTATTCTTACAGGGTGTGTTTTTTCTGTATTTTACGAGGGGATATTAAAAAAAAAAAAAACCACGATTTTATCACTTAGTATTCTTAGTCTAAACGTGAAATATTTATATACTACTGTGATCAAAAAGTAAAGCCAATTTGTTTATAACTCTGAAATTTTTTATTTATTCTTCCAAATCTATATCATCCCCTTCAAAGTAGTCCCCGCCTGATACAATACACCTTTGCCAGCGATTTTTCCAATCCTGGAAACACTTCTGAAAGTCGATGAGTGAAATGGCCTTCAGTTCCTTCTTCGATTTTTCTTTTATCTCATCAGTCGATTCAACACGGTGTCTCCGAAGCGGTCTTTTGAGCTTAGAAATTGAGTGGTTTTAGAACCAATCGGGATGTGACTCTTCTGAAGCACAAATGTTCTTTCAAAATGATTTGGACCGATCCAAATGAAATGTTTACAGTATCAGCAAGATCTCTAATTATCAACCAAGGATTTTTGAGCACCAAATCTTTGATTTCATTGACGTGTTCATTAATTGATGTTGATGGTCGTCCGGGCAGTCTTTGTCTTCAACGCTTTCTCTACCTTCTTTCAACTGTTTATACCACTTGTAAACATTTCTTTCAGACAAAAACTAATCGCCGAAGGCCTTCTGCAACATTCTAAACATTTTTACAGCAGAAATTTAATTCCGCAAACAAAACTGAATGAAACTTCTTTGCTCAATAACATCACACATTGTAAAAATCGAAAAATGCACGTTTAGTTGCTCAGAAAACACAACGAAACTAATCAAACAAATGACGTACTGGCGTGAAATTTTAAACAGATATGATAATGCTGCCAACCTAAAAATAAGAAGATTTGCTCGAATCGATGTAGCCGCGCAATTTAAATCCAAAACTGGCTTTTCTTTTTGATCACAGTAGTAAGTAGATAATTAAATTTTATAGTCACCTGTTTCTTAACACCATACTGCGTCAGAACATCAATAATGGCAATGAAATATATTTCCCGACGATCTAAAAATATGTAATAAACATAAGTATAAAACTTTTTGTATATAATATTTAAAAAAATCTATACCTTCTATACTTGGAATCGCATAGATATCGATCTCATGAATTATTTCATTGTATTGTCCAAGACATCTAGGCGAATCCGGTGGAGTGTTATATGTCCACCTAAAAAAAAATATAAATATAAAAATTTATATCGTTAATCAATAGATATTTAATTTTATTTTATTTATTTATTTATTCACGGGTGTTCACCCAGTAACTAATTAACACAGAGAATAGGCTGAATTAAAGGTAGATCTCCTATCTCATAATAAAATTATAAAAGTCCTTGATGTTACTTTGTTATTTGTGATTCGAAGTGATTGGTATAAAAGCTACAATTAATTTATTATCACTAAAAACAATGGTAAAAATAAATCGTCTAAAAATATAGGTATGTGTAAACTGCAGCATTATTTAATTGAAACCGTACCAACCGTAAGAAAAATTATATACATACATAAAAATCGACCACCGTACCCATGGGAGGACTTATGTATACAAAAAGAAAAGAAAAAATGCTCAGTAAAGCCCTAACAAGCCAAATTATCTGTACAATATAACCCAAGTATAAGATGCACCTAAAAGATTCCCTAAAGCTGTGTATAAGATCTCAAAGCACCACTCAAATTCAGTCATCAATATGATACCTCGACCTACCAGTACCTAGGATGCATCGCATTAAACCGTGATCCTATTCATTCAGTAATCACATTATTTAATACACACTACCGAAAGAAATCAGAAATTCTCGCAATATATTAGATTTTAAATTAAGATTAAAATATATTTCAAAACTTACCACAGAATTTAAATGAACTGTTACTAAAGAAGCATAAATCGTTGCTTCATTAAATTAAAAGCTAAGTAATTTTAGGTATGGGGAATAAACAAAGTATCTCCCAAAATTATTATAATATTAACAAAATAGACTTTTTAAAAAGTTGGAGAGAAGTACCAAGATGTTAGGGACCAAAGAGAGCTCTCGTTAAATATATATTTATTTTATTCAAGACAGCACCACATCGCACACTAGAAGTATTTGAAGCCATCAATAAATTTTATGGCGATCGAGTTATTGGCCTATGGTCCCCCGCGCTTTGCTATGAGAATAGATTGGAGACCTTACTCATCAGATCTCCTTGAAAGTTATTAACAAAACCTACTTTTTCATTAACAAATAGCGTAAACATTTCATGAAAAATCGATAAATTCAAATAAAATACATTGAAAATTCTTAATGATAATAATTACAATAATAATTTTAAAAAAATTTCTAATACCTTTCTCCACTATCACATTCTTCGCTTTCGCTGTTTTCGCTACGTCCAGCAGCATCTCGGGCATTTTCATTTTGTGCAGCCTCATCTTCAGCTTTAATACAATCATGAATTCCCAAAAGTAAGGAATAATCCATAATATGTAATTTTGTTAAAAACTAAAAATGTTGAATTATATACATATAATTAATTTACTAAAAAATATGATAAATTTATAAGACAAACCTGAACATCATTATTGAGACTTTCAAAAAGTTTCACTTTAGCAGCCTCACCTATGTGAATTTTAACTTTTTGTTTCATAAAATCGTTATCTTTATATGTTGGTAGATGTTTTTCAAGTTCCTTTTCAGAAGCCTCTCTATCGACAGTGCTTCCTTTTAAATCGAATTTTCTGTGAATTAGTTAAAAATAATTAATATATATAATAAAATTATATTTTAAAACTTACTTATGTATAGTCAAATGTGAACTAAAAACGTTACGCATAACCACAAAATAGTATTGTACGCTTTCGACTGTTAATCTATACATTCCAAGATATTGTGGGAGGAGGGTTTTACCATGTCTTTCCACAACATACTATAAAATAATATAGATATAATAGTATATTTATTTTTTATTTTATAAACTTACTGGATGGTAATGTTTTAAGAATGCATGCATTCTTTCAATCTCCTCAGATGTGAGGCTTTTTATAATAAAAAATCTATCATAGCTTTGGTAGAATTGTGCACCGGATTTTCCAGATGAATCAATTTTAATTGGCTGTGATCGTGTCAAAGATTCACGATAATCAACATCATCGACACCAAAACGTTCACGTAAATTTCGAAAAACTAGTGGACAGTATTCCTTCACTTTGAAATGTGACGGCATATTTTCCCTATTATTATAATATTTATATATATTTAATTATTCTCTTTCAATACAAATAAACTTAGGACTATAATTACAAAATATACAAAATTTGAATTATATGTTATACTGCACTAAATAATATATTAGAAATATTTAAAAAAATTTTATAATGTTCATTGATCCACCCTCAAAGAATGAAATTTAAAATGTTTATCAACTTAATTTAAATTAGGCAGTATAACAGCTAATTAAAATTTAATTATATATAATGAATTTACTTGTTGAACAAGTGATTGTCCACTTTAATTTTCGAATATGCCCGAAAATCATCAGGCAGCAACATGACCGGGATGTTAACATGACTCAGTTCGTTTATCTGTAATATATGAAAATATGATAACAAATTTAAATAAGATAAGCGCCTCACGAATAGGCCGTTTGAGGGGACTTTTCGTTTCATTTTTGAAAAAGATTAAAAATCGATTTTTTATTTTTTACATAAAACTATTCTTTAATATCACAGACATACTGTCCTAAAACTGTTTTAAGAAATTCGTACAGGAAAAAAAGTTATACCTATATTTGCGACAGGACCTCTACGCGTTTTATATGCAAAAATTATAATAACAAAAACTTTAAACGCGTTGTTCCCCAAACTACATTTTTTAAATTTCCCGCATCTGTTACTCGAAAACTACTCAACAGATTTTAATAACTCAAAATACATTCGATTCGTTATGACAAATACTAGTAACTAAACAATTAATAATATTCTGTTACATACCCCTATTTTTTTATACAGGGTTTTATTGTTTAGACCCAAAATTTTTTTTTAATTTTTCAGAAAAACGTTTATAAAACGATAAAAATAAAACTTTTTTTTCGGTTTAGCTACTAGTATTTAGTCTTATAAATAGAATCCTGTTGGAAATTTTACTCTATTTGTTACAGTAAGTCCTAGAAAAATACGGGCAATTTCTCCGTTTTTGTTCGTTAAGAGCACTATTTAAAATATCCGGGTATAAATTTTCAGAACTTCTTAAAAATATATAACAAAGTTATCTAAGCTCAAAGTTGATGGACAAAAACGGAAAATAAGGGTTAAAAGTGACCTTTTTTTTTTTTTTTTTCAAAAATGAAAAGACCCCTTAAGGAATAAATAAATAATATAATAAAATAAAAACTCACCGTGTGATTGATTCCCCACATAAATACACTGAGAATTGGCTCATTAGCGCGAAATAATTTGACTTTTTGATGTTTTACACGAAAATGTTTCTTTTTCAAAATTCTAGGCTGTGAAGATGCCTTTTTCTCCATGTTGGTTTTCGCTTTATATATAATATAAGCTCTATTAAATTTTATTTATTTTTTTCTTGCCTTATTTAAAACTACTAAGACTTAATAGCTTTAAGCTATCGCCTTTAGATAAGTAAAATTTTTATATTTTAATGTCTTTAATTTCTGTAGAACTGTTTTATTTAATTTTTAATAGTATATAACTTTTTATCATTTATTTATTTATTAATAATTTTAAAAACAGCCCTATTTATTTTTAAATTAAATCGCCTTGATTTCACTGATTTCTAATAATAAAAATCAAACAGAAAAAACCAGAAAAAATCGTTTTTGCATTAAAAGCGAAAACGATTTAAAAATTTATCAACATTTTAGTGGCGCCCTGTTTTACAAAATTTTATAAAAACAAAAATACTAAACTAACAAAAATAAAAAAAAAATATTTTATATTTTTATTATAAAACCAGGGGGGATGAGCCCCAAAAAAACTGTTTGTCGCCCGGGGGTCGATCACTCGATTGTAATTATTCTTCTGATTATTTTTCTTCAGTCCTGCAAAGATAAAGAGAAATTTTTTTATGAACACGTTTAGTACAAAATATGAAATGTTATCGTATAAGAGGTTTTAAAACCCTCTTAACTGATTGTAGAATTTTATTATTAATTTCTAATTTTACATTTTAGTGGATTTTTCTGATAAAAACACAAATAATCACCGGAAATTGAGGAGGTGTTTAAAAGATAATTTTTATTTGATATCTTCAGATAACCCTCAGATAATAAAAATAATAATCTCGAGTCCACCGGTTCGCTTTCTTAATTTCAATGGATATAAAACTAGGAAAGGGGGAATTATAGAGATAATGATTTATTACCAGAAATCTACTTTAATCACATAAAAAAGATAAAACATAAAATTAAATAAATTCACAAGTTATCTTTATTTTTTAATCCTTTTAATTATAAATAAACAAAAAAAAAAAAAAAAATTTTACCTACAGCAATAACAGTATAATAAATTGATGATTCAAAGATACGGTGGGGAGTAGGGGGCGATGACATCTGTCAAAAACTCCACGATGACTAGTGACAGATTGCATCGAATTCCAAAGCGATGAATGATCCCTGAAAAATCTTTATACACAGCTCCGTCCCTTTAAAAAAAAAAAAAAACCCCTTTACTTAGTTTATTAATAAATTTTTTGTTTTGACAGCTGATAGATGACAGGCCATAATTTTAAAAATAATAACTATGATACTTTAATAAGTATTACAAACGTTTTAGATCCTTAAAAACACATATTTTAAAATTAAAATTCTTTAAACAGATGACAGCTATGCAAAGTTAAATCCATTTTTATTTTGTTAGGTTATGTTTCGTATTTTTAATTTTCCTAATCTAAAAAATTGTTTATGAGAGTAAATTAATTATAAATAAATAATAAAGATTTATTCTTACACTCTGTTATTCACGATGATTAGCGAGCTTTGACAGCTGTCTGACAGCAGGCTTCTGACAGCTGCTGGAACATGGTTCGAGAAACTTAGAATAATAAAAATGTATTCACTCACGGAAATGCTGAATTCAATAAATACACACTTTAAAAGGGAAATTCAATAATATAATAAAATATATAAAATCTTTTTATATAAATTCGGACTTTTCCCATTTTTAATGAATTTGTTTTTAAAACGCAATTAAACCTAGGACGGGAAAAGTGGCGCGGAGGAGGGAAGATGGGTAGAATTTTCTAATTCTGTGATATTACCCTTTAATTAAATGTTCTGATACTACTAAGTAAAATCACAAATGGGACTCTATTTAATTTTTGGTATTTTATTATTTACTTTAAAACGCACTAAAAATGAGAGGACAAAAAAGAGGTTAGTTTACAGAATGTTTTGGCTAAATTCGCAAAACGACCATATTTATCACATCACAGTGAAATTAGACAATTAATCACAAATTATAAATTTTCACAATCCCCTCAAAATTGCTTAAAATCGTCCCGACAGAACAATATTTAATACTTGGCGAAAAAACCGATAAAACGTAATAACTATAATTTATTTTTACCTTAAAACTATCCTACTACTATTAATTTTATCCTATTTTAATTATATCCTTAAATATTTTATTTTACCCCCACAAAAATCCCACGTTCTTAGGCCTTGGCAGCGGCTGTCATCAGGGGAAAAAAGCAGAAAATTTCCACTCTGCAGTATTTTTCTTTATTAAAACTATAGTAAAATAAGAAAAATGGCACGTCACAAAATTCAATAAAAACACTACCAAATAGAATTTAAATAAAATATTCAAGAAATTCTATTAACAAGAATAAACGCGAACTTGTTTACCTTTTTCTACTTCACCACAGCAAAAACCCACAGAAATTCACTTTTTCTCGGTTTCTCTCTTGCGAAAAAAAATCCGCAGAACAACTGACAACAATCAACACAAGACAACAACAACAAACACTACCGCTAGCCGTCAAACAAAACAAAAACAGAAGAAAAAAAATTCACCGTAATGTGTCCTAATCGGCGCAAACGCTGAATATCCCTTTATAAAAGTATAACAGTTCAGAAACACAAACAACCGTCTTTTCGAGGGTAGAAATTCTTTTTTACTGGATTTAGAACGTCAAATCACATCCGAATTACACAGTTAGCTGACGGATAAAATTATAACACTTTTTTACATGTTTTCGTTTTAATTGTTATACATCGAATATTCGCTTCTCGATAAATAATTTATTTATTTTATGGGAGAAATTAAAGAAAAATATTGTTTCATTTCCCTTTAAAGGACAAAATATATATTTTATTTTTGGTCAACTTTTATACTTTACTATCAACGATTTATACAGCGGTGTTCACAACCTATCTGTCAGCATCTAGCAGCGAATAGTTGAATTAGCGACTATCCAAATTCAAATTATATTCGTTTCAATCAATCTTTAGTATTTAGAATCGGATCGCGATTTCTGGCTAAATTGATGATTCTATGCAAATAATAGAAAATTCCGGAGAAAATAATTGCAGAATTATAATTTATAATTTTCCGTTGTATTTATTAACCCAAACGGGCGCATTTTCATAAGTTTTTTCAGCCGCCCTAAATTCGACTGAAACCTTCACATCAAAAAATCACAGTGTTGTAAAATTTCATGAACTTTCACAATATAATAATGATTTTTAATTAAAATTGCAACTACAGAGGTTATGTTCGCTTTTTTTAAACAGAATAGAATAAAAAGTTGAAGGCAAACAAATCTTAAACGGAATTACTCTACTTCTGTAGCTTATTCCTAAATTCCAATGATGATTGGCGCGGCCCGAGTACCTGCGGATAAATTCGCCCATGAAACTTCTTTTGTATTTTATACCTATATATTGAAGATTTTGAACGGGAGGAAGGTCCCTTGTATGGAGCAGGGATCGCCGATTAAAAATATTTAAGTATATTGTACGATTGTATGAGCGCAACTGCTTGAAACTTTACTCTAAACATTGAAACGCGTTTTTCTCGAAACTACTTTTTTCAAGTTGGCGGTAAGGATATCTCGAGATTTACTAAACCAATTTACTTGAAATTTGGTGTGAACGTTCTTTATATATCCCTCTATCGTAACAACCTCAAAAACAAGTTGAAAATGTTGATTTTTAATATTTTAAAAAAAATTTAAAACTGTTGAAAAAATCGCAAAAAAAATTTTTTTTTTCAACCGGCCGCCACTTTGTGAAATTTTTTTTTTTTTTTTTTTTTTACTTTTTTGAGGTTGATTCCATAGCGACAACATTACTAATTAAGAATCCGTTGGATTTTGTTGTTTCAGTTGACTAGAACGGTTGTAATTTTGACCGCCGTCACACCCCCTTTTTTTTGGATCTCCCACTCAGCCAGCCGATAACTTCTGGAATTTTTGTTTTTTTTTTTTTCATTTAATTTTTATGTATTCTTAAAATATCAATAAGCAAATAAGAAAAAAATGGATACTAAAAATATTTTTTGTTCTTTTTTACGAAACTTGAAAAACGGCGGAAACTTGTGCCTCTACACGGAAAGAAATGTGTAGGTCAAATTGAAAAGAAAAATGGTTCAAACCAAACGATTTCGCTTTCAAAACGGCGCCAATGGCGCTTACCGTTCGGTTTAACATTAAGCAGATGTTCAATTTGAACGCAAGTATTTTGAATGCCAAAATAATTATATTAAACAGCCACACGTTCATTTTGAATAGAGTAAATGTTTAATTCAATAATTTTTAATATTCAAATTGAATGTTCCGCATATTTAGAATGAACGAAATTAATGTTTAAGATAAATGGAATGCACGTTCAGCGTGAACATTAAAACATTCAATATGAAGGAACTGAAATCTTTAATTTGAATTTTTAATATAGTCATTATAAACGTATTAGACGTTTGGGGTTTATGCATTCTATTGGAACGCAATATATGTTTAACGTGAAAATAGTATATAATGGTGTCTTATAAATTTGCCGGGGAAAATATCGAAAGAAAATCTTCATCTCCGATTTTGTTAAAACGAGGAAAAAACAAATGCTTTATTACCAATGGAGTTGACGACGTTCACCGACCTTTTTTATAAATAAAAGATATTTGTATTAGAAAAATGATTATTTATTTTCACTTATGAATAAAAAAAAAAAATAGTTTGGTACAAAAATAAATTACTGAATAATAAAATACAAAATAAGCTTTTTTTTCGACAGTTCGTACATAGTTTTTCTTAAATTTAAAGTATTTACATTCATGTCATATACATTTATTTCTTATAAAGCATTTTTCATTCGACAAAGTATAAATATACATTGGAGTGCTAGAAAAAAAAGTTATATTTCTAACTTCAAGAACATTTTTATTGCTTCCTACTTCGTAGCTCTTATAGTGATAATTAAATTCAATTATGTTTATAACAAATAATAAAAACACTCCTGTCATCTATAATAATATGCATTATTTTATATAATTGTAAAGGGTCTAGCCAGGTAAGGAGGTGAAAAGTGCCCCCAGCGCTTTTGAAAAAAAAAAAAATATATACTTATATAGTACATGAAAAAGTACATTTTTGCTGAAATTTTCAGATCCATAGACCCCCCATATAACCTCAAAAAAAAAAATTAAAACGTGATTTTCAGTGTTTTGGCGATATCTCGGCTTCTTACAGACGTAGAAAATTCTTTTTTTTCTCAAATTATATTGTCAGCTACAAAATAATAATATATTTTTTTCGAAATTTTTGGCGGGAAATTCAAATTTTTATGCAAGTTCGAAATTTTCAAAATTCAATTAAAAAAAAAAACAAAACAAAAATAGAAACGTCGAAAAAAAATATCTTATTCTCTGGATGTCAAGCTATATCCATGAATTATTTCAGATTTTTAGATTTGGTGCAACAGGGTCAAAATATCGAAAAACCGTTTTTTCAGCATTTTTCGGTATTTTTACATCTTTTTTAAGGCTGAATATTCTTTAAGTATGCATTTTTTTTTTAAGTCATTTCCTACCTTGATATCATCCGAACAGTTTGTGAAATTCACAAAGAGATCATATTATCAACGGTTTTCTACCTAAAGACAAGATTAGTGAGTCGACAAAATGGTATAATCGCTTTGAACATTATGCTGTAGTTTTTATGTTATGTAAATGCACAATGCCACAATATCTTATTTGAAGAAAATATACTTACAATTGATCCGAATTTTTCCTTATACCACAGCCTCGATTTTCCAGCTGTGAAAATACAGATTCTAAATCCTAAGCTTTTAACAAATTTAATAATTCGCGATCTTTCTTTGCCGTTATTGCATTATCTATAAAAAGCACTTAGATATCTTTTCCACAACACTGATTTTCACTAAGCCTCATCACACTTTGACTACTATCATAGAAAAATAAAGACAAGAAGTCTCATCTAGAACAACAGAAGTGAAACGCATATTTGAAAGCTCTTTTCCATGTGATGCCTCCAAACTTAAAAATGTTATGAAATTGCATAACATAGGGCAGTTTAAGTTCAAGAAAAATGTTACAAAAGCGGAATGTCTTATTTATAAAGAAAAAAAAAGTAGTGGCAGAAGTCGGGGAACATTAATTAAATAAAATCATTGTGTATAATCGTGTCTTTATTAGCAAAGTTGTTATGCGATTTGCCATAAACCGCCCTATATTATGCAATTTCAAAAGATTTTTAAGTTTGGAGGCATCACATGGAAAAGAGCTTTCAAAAATGCGTTTCACTTCTGTTGTTCTAGATGAGACTTCTTGTCTTTATTTTTCTATGCTACTATCCATAACAACAAAACGTCTAGTGACGATTACCGTTTAAAAGGAGTACACACATTTTCAGCACCAAATAAACACAATAACAATTTGTTAATACCAACTCAAACTGTCGATCAATTTGAACGATTTTCGCTTTCATAACCAACAAAAAAAAAATATAAAAGAAGATGCATCCATACCAAGTCAAATATTTTTCCTGTTCGCAATGAACGCTATTTCGTTCAAATTGACTAAGCATTCGTATTCACACTGTGCTTCTTCTTATCGTAATATAAATGTGTAGAAATAACGATTTTACCGGTCCTACTGAACGCTGCAGTGTTCAATTAAAACGCTTTATCGTTTACCTATTAGATGACGAATTGAACGTGTTTTTTGAACGCGAACATTTTTCTGTGTTTTTGGATAACACAGCTCCACAAAAAAAATTGAAAAAATTAGATCTGACGTCTGACCATACCTACTATATGTTTTTGAGGTCACTGAATCCGAATCCGAGGTCTATTTAACTCCATCACGTCAGGATTTTTCATAACCTCAAAATTTAGCATAAAAACGAGAATAATCCACAAAAAATCGAAAAAATTTGATCTAACGTCTGACCATACTGACTATATATTTTCGAGGTCGCTGAATCTGAATTCCAGGTTTATCAACCCCTATTACTTTAAGGTTTTACATAACCTACAAATTTTAGTCCAAACACCAAAATAATCCCTTCAATTCAAAGGCTAAAATAGTGACCGGTTTTTTTTTCTTTTAAGCAATAAAGGGATTAAAAATTGAAGGGATTATTTTGGTGTTTGGACTAAAATTTGTAGGTTATGTAAAACCTTAAAGTATGGGGAGCTGTGTAATCGTTCTGTTTGAACCATTTTTCATTCGATTTGACAGAAAAGCAGTTGAATTTAACGTATTTCATTGAACGCCGATTTTAAACGCTGCGCGCGTTTGTTATGAATTTTCATTTTTCTCTCCGTGTACACTAGAATACCCCCTTAAGCCCTGCATGCACAAGTTATGACGTAGAATGTGAATTCGCAAAAAAAAAAAAAAAAAAAAAATGCAATTCAGCCGTAAAAGTTCTACTTCCGGTCTGAATATTCCACTTCCGGTGGAAGGCGGAGGCGATAAAGTCCCCATTTAAACCCAGCATGTGAAGAATGTAGAATGTGAATTCGCTGTACAATATTGCAATTCCGGAGTTAAAGGTCTACTTCCGGTTTGTACAACCTCAAAGGTCATTTAGAGGACGAAAACGTCATTTTCTTTTAAAAAAATGTCTCGAATGAACGGTGTGTATTTTTCATAGTGGAATCCGAATTCGAGGTTAAAATGTTACCATTTAATTAAAAAACAAGATATTTCCAGTCTAAATAACGCACTTCCGGTCGAGACCGGAAGCGGGCAATTCCGCCAATCGATACAGCGTACCCACTTTACTTAAGGGGGTAAATACAATTAGAAGGTCGAAAAAATCAATTTTTTTTTTGTTCCTCTAAAAAGTTAGAAAATTTCCCGTAGAATACGCTCCAAAAAGTTTCAGGTCGAAAATCGAACTCCTTATATATTTTTTCTTCATTTTTCGAGAACGCTTTGTTCAGCGCTTAGAAGGATTTCAAAACTTTAAACTCGTTTTTCTCAAAACAACATTTTTAAAATTTGCAACCACGATTACTCGAAAACTTCTTGTCCAATATAGCTGAAATTTTTAGGGTTTCTTCATTATTCCTTAGGCTTGTCTGTAAGCCTAATTGTGTTGGAATTTTTTGTTGCAAAATTGGATTATTAATGCAAAAATGGCTGAAAAAATAGTGAAAATTATCGATTTTTTACAAAAACTTCTACCAAACGCAGAATAATTTTTTTTTTTTTGTAATTTTTGAGGCTTACCGACAAATTACATGTATATTTAAGCCACATTTTTTTTATGGCCTGTTACAGATCAATAACACGACGTCCAGAGTGGTTGCAGTTAGTTTTGAAGCTCAACTTCACGCCAGTGTACAGCCGCCATTTTGTTTTCAAAAATTAAACAATAAATTTTTTTACATTCCTCATTTAAACCTTAACAAGTGTACAAAGATTTATAATGATTGCATTAAACCTTCTTTGTGAAAAAAAACGTTTTTTAATGCGTAATTTTTGCCCGTGTAATTGTATTTCCCCCCTTAAACGGAGTAATCGCCTTGGTGAAAAAAAATTTTTTGGTCGATTTAGAAGGGGTGGACGGGTGGTTTTGGACACTCTGTATACATTAGGGTGCTTTTTTTTTCGCGACTACTTTTTTTTTTCACTGCCACCTCGAAATTTTGTGGGAAATACCTAAAAGAAAATTCCCTGAAAATGTTAGCCCTTAATATTAATATTAAGTGCTCGCCCAAGGCGAGCAAAGATTTCCCGTTTAAAATACACGTAAACTTTGATTTTTTTTTTTCTTCAAAATTCTGCAGCTCAGGGGCATTTTATGGTATAATCTTGGTCAATGGTAGGGTTTTTTTTCAGGATTGAATGCTCTACAAAAGTTTCCAGTGCGGCGTAACCCTAACTTCCACCAGCGAGGTAGTACGGGTCACTAAACCCAATATGTTCATGAAATTCTTGTTTTTTTGTCCTATCTCGTAAATAACAAAAGCTACAAAAAATATGTAAATGACAAACTTGTAGGAAATTCAATTTCCTGCAAAAGAGTTAAGGAACACCAAATCGCTAACATCGATATTTCTTGAGATATTGGGCTTTGAAGTTGAGGTAGTGTTTCTACAATTTCGCTCAATAATCCATGAAAATTTCACACTACCTCAACTTCAAAGCCCAATATCTCAAGAAATATCGATGTTAGCGATTTGGTGTTGTCAACTTTTTGGTAGGAAATTGAATTTCTGTAGGAAACATTACATTTCTCTGTAATAGTTTAAGGTGAAAAAGAGCATTTAGGGTTTACTGCCTACTGCCTCCGGTGTACCACGCGTAAAGCTTACTTTCCCCCGATCATTTAGGGTTTACGGCTTTTCTACAGGAGGGAGTCCTCACTCGTGGGACCTCTCCCTTGTATTCGCCACATATTTGTACATATAAGGGCAAGTGCAAAAGGCGGAATTTTTATTGTTGGCACCTAAAATAAGAAAATCCTGCGCACGCCACTGATGACATATCGTCGTTGCGCGTGCAATACCGCGAAAGAGCAGTTTGTAAATACCGCGTAACAGCAAAAGGCGCAAAATTAAAATATTGCGCCTACGGATTCTTAACATAGTTTCGCTCCATATAGATCTCACAGAATTTAAATTAGCCTATAGGAAACTTCATTTTTGACATAAAAAAATTCAATTCAATATTAAAATGTTTCATTTCAAACCCGCGTACCTGCTAATTGTAAACTACTTTTTCTGTAATTTGTTGTAACTAAACCGCGTAAGTGACTTTGATTTGTTGATTTGTTGTGGGGGGAGGCAAAGCACCCCGAACGCTCGGACTTCAAGTCCATTGCGCTCGTAAGTGACATTACACAGAATCTAAGCAAGTTATTAAAGTGATTTTATACGGAATCTAAGCAAGTTATTAGTAAGCTAACGTTATTTTCCTATGAATTAGGTCGCAAAGAAGTAGCCTTCGAGTTCAGCCCATAAAATCTAGTTAAATGGCTAAGATATTAAGTTTTTTCTTCCTCTTGTAAAATCGTAAAAACGCAGATACGCGGCATTTACAAACTGCTCTTTCGCGGTATTGCACGCGCAATGACGATATAATATTATGACTACTATAAAAAAAGTTCTCGATGGATTTATTTAGAAACTTATATAGGGAGGTTTTTGAGTTCGCTGATTGTGTATCTGAGGTCAAATTTAAAAAAATTCAAAATGGCTGGCTCAAGATGGCGGACAAAGCCATTCAAATGTTATAAATCTGAGCATAAAATAGCTCTAAGGTGTTTTCGGGGTCGCTGATTGCGAATTTGAGATCAGATTTGAAAAGAAAAAAATGGCGGATTCAAGATGGCGAATGAGAAAATTAAAATCGCAACTGAACAAAAATTTGCAATAAGGGGTTTCTGGGGTCGCTGATTACGAACACAAAAAAAAAAAAAAATTAAAAAAATGAATAAAAAAAACAAAAAATAATAAATAAAAAGATAAAAAAAAGATTCTCGGCGACCGTCTATTCCTACGTGCTGAGAATTGGACAACATTTTATATAATGGCAAAAGACAGTAGGAAATCGAATGAATCCCCAATAAAATAAATATACACATAGATTCATAAAGCATGAACTTTATTTATTCATGGTCAATAATTTTGACGAGATTTCCTAAGATTTTTATTTTACTTCGACATACTAGAGCCGCTATTTTGAATTTCGAAAATATAATCGCAAATTCGTAATCAGTGACCCCAAAAACTCTGGATACTCACTTTTTTCGAAGAAATTGAAAATTTTGCAAAAAATTGTCCGCCATCTTGGATCCGCTATTTTGAATTACGACAATATTTTTGCAAATTCGACCATTTAAATAAAAGCTTGTTATTAACAATGTTTTCTTACTATTAATTGATTTTTTAGTTTTCGCTGAACATGTTTCTCAGGCTGTTCGTTTCGTTTAACGCAAACCCTTTCATTTGATACCCATATTAACAGGGTTGACAAAATATATATAGATCATCCGCCACCAGAAACGATTCTCTAAAATTGAAAATTTGTGTTTTCGCATTTATCAACAATCTATTACAATTTGATTTACAACGAATTGAAGCGTCTTATTCTTTTATTGGTTATTAATTGTCCAGACCCTCTTCTTGTAATTAACGTCGCCGGCTCAAAGTATTGCTGAGCATAAACAAAATGTGGTCGAGAAAATCAAAACATAATCGAGCAGAGTTTTTTAATAAGAAAATGTCTGGTAAAATACTGCACAGAAGAAACTCATGAGAAAACATAAGTTAATGGAAATTTTACATCAGATTCATGAAAACGCATATGAGCAAACATTTTAAGAAAAAGTTATTAATAGTCAGTTGATATTTCACTTATTTATTACTCATTCATACATTTTATTATTTTTTAGGGCTTTAGGAAATGCATTCAATTTAGTTAAATTTGATTCTAGATCCATTTTAAATATCGGAAATCTTCACAGTCGAATCCGATTACCTCGATTCTGTTTTAAGGCAGCAAGGAACACTTCTAGAAGCAAATATAAAAATTTTAAATAGTTATATTTGCCCGATTTCAATATCCGGCAACAGAGCAATCTTTAGGGCCTTAGGGAAAATAACAAAAAATATTACGCCGTAGCAAAAATAGTTATTTTAAGGTAACCCTAAAAACTGATTTAAAACTTTTCCTTTTAACCATTTAATGAGCTAAAACTTCTCCAAATTGATCCCGATTTCTAAAAGTGTTAATTCCAAACTACAGAGCAAACTTTGACCTCTTTAAAAGTATAACTTTAGAATTATATTATTTTATTCTAATTGAAATAAGAAAATACGTACGACTTACCGGCACTTCTTTTACTTCTCATCTTTAGGCGGAACAAACAGAAAACTGCTGGAATTATTTTAATTCTAACTACAAATAAAATTGTTGTTAACACTTTCACCTAAAAACACTAACCAGAAAACAAACGTAGAGTTCCCCAATTACAACAAAACATTGCAGAAAAATCTTTGGGCACCAAAGTACAACCTATTTGAGAAGGAGTTAATTTCTTGTTGTAAGTACATAAAACCTCTTAAATTCCTTTTTTACAAAACTTGTTACAATTACAACTTGCACTTGTTTTACGCTACGAAGACGACGGGTATCTGATCGATGGCAAGATTTTTATGATCCAGAACCCCTTAGGTGGGTATTTGTTTACAAAATGAAGGTTAAATGTTATAAACAAATTCGATTAGAAGAGCTTTTTGCAGCTTTTATGTTTTTCTCAGTAGGAAAAAAGCTTCGTTCACAGAATGGGACCCTAAAAATTGTTTGAACCCCTTAAGGGATCATGTTGAACTGTGGGTAAGTTTTTTAAAATTAAAATTAATTTAATAAATTTAAAATTTATCTATTTTTACATATTTTTTTTTTTTTTTTTTTAATTTATAAGTGAGCATGGAATCTTTTAACTTCTAAGCGTCAAAAGTCTTTTAAACCGGCTCCGACTGTCACGACATTTATTTTGGGCTGTAGTTAGCCCTTTAGCGTTTTAGGGAAAAATATAAATAAAAATTGCCACAGGATGAAAATATTTAATTTGTGGTATACCAACTTTGGGGGCTGCATTGAAAATACCTTATGAATTAATTTTGTCACCTTTAGAATAATGAAATAAAAGAGAAAATGTACAAATTGAAATTCTGCTATTTTTTCCTCTGACCATTTCTGGTTTCTGCATAGAATTATCTAGTTATTTTACTAAGAGTCGATTTAGCCTAAAATGCCGACCCAGGAAGCGCTATTAGGTAGAGTGTTTTATAATAGTTAAAATTTCAAAAAAAGTTTTAAATAAATTATATCTGATACTGGACTGGATTGAGTTAAAGATTTAAAATAAAATCCAAAAAATATCTAAACCTCATATGCTTTCCGTTTAGTTAGGGAAAGTGGAAATTCCAAAATAAAACAATAAGAAATAATATTTTTGGCGCCAGTTTTTTATCGCGAATAAAACTGAGGTAATTAATTAAATCATAATCTGCATTGCAGTTTTCTTAAATATGAATAAAACAGACTTTTTCCGAAGATGCCAAAAATTTTCAGAATCAATGCAGAAACGCGATAAGGTTGCATATGCAAAATGTGTTTTGGTATAAACAAAAGAGTCTTCTTCTTATCCCACACCTCAGCAGCAAAGCTCGTTTGGATTTTGTCTTTAGTTGTTTCGTGGCGTGCTGTTTGAAAGGTACTTAAAAGACCGGTAGAATTGAGCGTTTTCCTAATATTTTGTAGATTTTGTGACTTACTACTATTATTAAATTTTATTTGTGTTTGCGAAGTACATTTTTTTGGGCTTTGAACTTCTGCGATTTCTCAAATCCGCTTTTTGTAACATTTTTTACAATTTTATAGTTGTGCAGCTCCATTTTATTATAGTTAAAAAAGTGATTTTCTTAAATTCGGCTTATAGAGTTAATGTTGCTGTGTTAAGTAAAGTGTTTTATCATAATTAAAATTAATTTTTTTTTTTTAAATAATATATTTATTATTAAAAATGTAAAATATGAAATTCTGCCATTTTTTCCTCTGGACTTTTCTGGTTTTTGCACAGAATCATCTAGTTATTTTACTGAGAGTTAATTTAGCCAAAAATCGCGATCCAGGAAGCCCTATTCTAGAAAATAATTTTTTTGCCACTATGAGGCTTAATAAATACAAGGGAAAATGTAAAAAATTAAATTCTGCGATTTTTTCCTCTAAACTTTTTTGGTTTTCGAATAGAATCATCTAGTTATTTTACTTAGAGTTGATCTAGCCAAAAATCGCGATCCAGGAAGCCCTATTCTAGAAAAAAATTTTTTTGCCACTATGAGGCTTAATAAATACAAGGGAAAATGTAAAAATTGAAATTCTGCTATTTTTTCCTCTGGACTTTTCTGGTTTTCGAATAGAATCATCTAGTTATTTTACTGAGAGTTGATCTAGCCAAAAATTGAGATCCAGGAAGCCCTATTCTAGAAATTAATTTTTTTGCCACTATGAGGGTTAATAAATACAAGGGAAAATTTAAAAATTGAAATTCTGCTATTTTTTCCTCTGGACTTTTCGGGTTTCGGCATAGAATCATCTAGTTATATTACCGAGAGTTGATCTAGCCAAAAATCGCGATCCAGGCAGCCCTATTCTAGAAAATAATTTTTTTGCCACTATGAGGCTTAATAAATACAAGGGAAAATGTAAAAATTGAAATTCTGCTATTTTTTCCTCTGGACTTTTCGGGTTTCGGCATAGAATGATCTAGTTATTTTACTGAGAGTTGATCTAGCCAAAAATCGCGATCCAGGAAGCCCTATTCTAGAAAAAAATTTCTTTGCCACTATGAGGCTTAATAAATACAAGGGAAAATGTAAAAATTGAAATTCTGCTATTTTTTCCTCTGGACTTTTCTGGTTTTCGAATAGAATCATCTAGCTATTTTACTGAGAGTTGATCTAGCCAAAAATTGCGATCCAGGAAGCCCTATTCTAGAAATTAATTTTTTTGCCACTATGAGGGTTAATAAATACAAGGGAAAATGTAAAAATTGAAATTCTGCGATTTTTTCCTCTGGACTTTTCGGGTTTCGGCATAGAATCATCTAGTTATATTACCGAGAGTTGATCTAGCCAAAAATCGCGATCCAGGCAGCCCTATTCTAGAAAATAATTTTTTTGCCACTATGAGGCTTAATAAATACAAGGGAAAATGTAAAAATTGAAATTCTGCTATTTTTTCCTCTAGACTTTTCGGGTTTCGGCATAGAATGATCTAGTTATTTTACTGAGAGTTGATCTAGCCAAAAATCGCGATCCAGGAAGCCCTATTCTAGAAAATAATTTTTTTGCCACTATGAGGCTTAATAAATACAAGGGAAAATGTAAAAATTGAAATTCTGCGATTTTTTCCTCTGGACTTTTCTGGTTTTCGAATAGAATCATCTAGTTATTTTACTGAGAGTTGATCTAGCCAAAAATCGCGATCCAGGAAGCCCTATTCTAGAAAATAATTTTTTTGCCACTATGAGGCTTAATAAATACAAGGGAAAATGTAAAAATTGAAATTCTGCAATTTTTTCCTCTGGACTTTTCTGGTTTTCGAATAGAATCATCTAGTTATTTTACTGAGAGTTGATCTAGCCAAAAATCGCGATCCAGGAAGCCCTATTCTAGAAAATAATTTTTTTGCCACTATGAGGCTTAATAAATACAAGGGAAAATGTAAAAATTGAAATTCTGCGATTTTTTCCTCTGGACTTTTCTGGTTTTCGAATAGAATCATCTAGTTATTTTACTGAGAGTTGATCTAGCCAAAAATTGCGATCCAGGAAGCCCTATTCTAGAAAATAATTTTTTTGCCACTATGAGGCTTAATAAATACAAGGGAAAATGTAAAAATTGAAATTCTGCGATTTTTTCCTCTGGACTTTTCTGGTTTTCGAATAGAATCATCTAGTTATTTTACTGAGAGTTGATCTAGCCAAAAATCGCGATCCAGGAAGCCCTATTCTAGAAAATAATTTTTTTGCCACTATGAGGCTTAATAAATACAAGGGAAAATGTAAAAATTGAAATTCTGCTATTTTTTCCTCTGGACTTTTCTGGTTTTCGAATAGAATCATCTAGTTATTTTACTGAGAGTTGATCTAGCCAAAAATCGCGATCCAGGAAGCCCTATTCTAGAAAATAATTTTTTTGCCACTATGAGGCTTAATAAATACAAGGGAAAATGTAAAAATTGAAATTCTGCGATTTTTTCCTCTGGACTTTTCTGGTTTTCGAATAGAATCATCTAGTTATTTTACTGAGAGTTGATCTAGCCAAAAATTGCGATCCAGGAAGCCCTATTCTAGAAAATAATTTTTTTGCCACTATGAGGCTTAATAAATACAAGGGAAAATGTAAAAATTGAAATTCTGCGATTTTTTCCTCTGGACTTTTCTGGTTTTCGAATAGAATCATCTAGTTATTTTACTGAGAGTTGATCTAGCCAAAAATCGCGATCCAGGAAGCCCTATTCTAGAAAATAATTTTTTTGCCACTATGAGGCTTAATAAATACAAGGGAAAATGTAAAAATTGAAATTCTGCTATTTTTTCCTCTGGACTTTTCTGGTTTTCGAATAGAATCATCTAGTTATTTTACTGAGAGTTGATCTAGCCAAAAATCGCGATCCAGGAAGCCCTATTCTAGAAAATAATTTTTTTGCCACTATGAGGCTTAATAAATACAAGGGAAAATGTAAAAATTGAAATTCTGCGATTTTTTCCTCTGGACTTTTCTGGTTTTCGAATAGAATCATCTAGTTATTTTACTGAGAGTTGATCTAGCCAAAAATTGCGATCCAGGAAGCCCTATTCTAGAAAATAATTTTTTTGCCACTATGAGGCTTAATAAATACAAGGGAAAATGTAAAAATTGAAATTCTGCGATTTTTTCCTCTGGACTTTTCTGGTTTTCGAATAGAATCATCTAGTTATTTTACTGAGAGTTGATCTAGCCAAAAATCGCGATCCAGGAAGCCCTATTCTAGAAAATAATTTTTTTGCCACTATGAGGCTTAATAAATACAAGGGAAAATGTAAAAATTGAAATTCTGCGATTTTTTCCTCTGGACTTTTCTGGTTTTCGAATAGAATCATCTAGTTATTTTACTGAGAGTTGATCTAGCCAAAAATTGCGATCCAGGAAGCCCTATTCTAGAAAATAATTTTTTTGCCACTATGAGGCTTAATAAATACAAGGGAAAATGTAAAAATTGAAATTCTGCGATTTTTTCCTCTGGACTTTTCTGGTTTTCGAATAGAATCATCTAGTTATTTTACTGAGAGTTGATCTAGCCAAAAATCGCGATCCAGGAAGCCCTATTCTAGAAAATAATTTTTTTGCCACTATGAGGCTTAATAAATACAAGGGAAAATGTAAAAATTGAAATTCTGCTATTTTTTCCTCTGGACTTTTCTGGTTTTCGAATAGAATCATCTAGTTATTTTACTGAGAGTTGATCTAGCCAAAAATTGCGATCCAGGAAGCCCTATTCTAGAAAATAATTTTTTTGCCACTATGAGGCTTAATAAATACAAGGGAAAATGTAAAAATTGAAATTCTGCGATTTTTTCCTCTGGACTTTTCTGGTTTTCGAATAGAATCATCTAGTTATTTTACTGAGAGTTGATCTAGCCAAAAATTGCGATCCAGGAAGCCCTATTCTAGAAATTAATTTTTTTGCCACTATGAGGGTTAATAAATACAAGGGAAAATGTAAAAATTGAAATTCTGCGATTTTTTCCTCTGGACTTTTCTGGTTTTCGAATAGAATCATCTAGTTATTTTACTGAGAGTTGATCTAGCCAAAAATCGCGATCCAGGAAGCCCTATTCTAGAAAATAATTTTTTTGCCACTATGAGGCTTAATAAATACAAGGGAAAATGTAAAAATTGAAATTCTGCGATTTTTTCCTCTGGACTTTTGTGGTTTTCGAATAGAATCATCTAGTTATTTTACTGAGAGTTGATCTAGCCAAAAATCGCGATCCAGGAAGCCCTATTCTAGAAAATAATTTTTTTGCCACTATGAGGCTTAATAAATACAAGGGAAAATGTAAAAATTGAAATTCTGCGATTTTTTCCTCTGGACTTTTCTGGTTTTCGAATAGAATCATCTAGTTATTTTACTGAGAGTTGATCTAGCCAAAAATCGCGATCCAGGAAGCCCTATTCTAGAAAAAAATTTCTTTGCCACTATGAGACTTAATAAATACAAGGGAAAATGTAAAAATTGAAATTCTGCTATTTTTTCCTCTGGACTTTTCGGGTTTCGGCATAGAATCATCTAGTTATATTACCTAGAGTTGATCTAGCCAAAAATCGCGATCCAGGCAGCCCTATTCTAGAAAATAATTTTTTTGCCACTATGAGGCTTAATAAATACAAGGGAAAATGTAAAAATTGAAATTCTGCTATTTTTTCCTCTGGACTTTTCGGGTTTCGGCATAGAATGATCTAGTTATTTTACTGAGAGTTGATCTAGCCAAAAATCGCAATCCAGGAAGCCCTATTCTAGAAAATAATTTTTTTGCCACTATGAGGCTTAATAAATACAAGGGAAAATGTAAAAATTGAAATTCTGCGATTTTTTCCTCTGGACTTTTCTGGTTTTCGAATAGAATCATCTAGTTATTTTACTGAGAGTTGATCTAGCCAAAAATCGCGATCCAGGAAGCCCTATTCTAGAAAATAATTTTTTTGCCACTATGAGGCTTAATAAATACAAGGGAAAATGTAAAAATTGAAATTCTGCAATTTTTTCCTCTGGACTTTTCTGGTTTTCGAATAGAATCATCTAGTTATTTTACTGAGAGTTGATCTAGCCAAAAATCGCGATTCAGGAAGCCATATTCTAGAAAATAATTTTTTTGCCACTATGAGGCTTAATAAATACAAGGGAAAATGTAAAAATTTAAATTCTGGGATTTTTTCCTCTGGACTTTTCTGGTTTTCGAATAGAATCATCTAGTTATTTTACTGAGAGTTGATCTAGCCAAAAATCGCGATCCAGGAAGCCCTAATCTAGAAAATAATTTTTTTGCCACTATAAGGCTTAATAAATACAAGGGAAAATGTAAAAATTGAAATTCTGCGATTTTTTCCTCTAGACTTTTCTGGTTTCGGCATAGAATCATCTAGTTATTTTACTGAGAGTTGATCTAGCCAAAAATCGCGATCCAGGAAGCCCTATTCTAGAAAATAATTTCTTTGCCACTATAAGGCTTATTAAATACAAGGGAAAATGTAAAAATTGAAATTCTGCGATTTTTTCCTCTGGAGTTTTTTGGTTTTCGAATAGAATCATCTAGTTATTATACTTAGAGTTATTCTAGCCAAAAATTGCGATCCAGGAAGCCCTATTCTAGAAAATAATTTTTTTTGTCACTATGAGGCTTAATAAATACAAGGGAAAATGTAAAAATTGAAATTCTGCGATTTTTTCCTCTGGAGTTTTTTGGTTTTCGAATAGAATCATCTAGTTATTATACTTAGAGTTATTCTAGCCAAAAATTGCGATCCAGGAAGCCCTATTCTAGAAAATAATTTTTTTTGTCACTATGAGGCTTAATAAATACAAGGGAAAATGTAAAAATTGAAATTCTGCGATTTTTTCCTCTGGAGTTTTTTGGTTTTGGAATAGAATCATCTAGTTATTATACTTAGAGTTATTCTAGCCAAAAATTGCGATCCAGGAAGCCCTATTCTAGAAAATAATTTTTTTTGTCACTATGAGGCTTAATAAATACAAGGGAGAATGTAAAAATTGAAATTCTGCGATTTTTTCCTCTGGACTTTTCTGGTTTTCGAATAGAATCATCTAGTTATTTTACTGAGAGTTGATCTAGCCAAAAATCGCGATCCAGAAAGCCCTATTCTAGAAAATAATTTTTTTGCCACTATAAGGCTTAATAAATACAAGGGAAAATGTAAAAATTGAAATTCTGCGATTTTTTCCTCTGGAGTTTTTTGGTTTTCGAATAGAATCATCTAGTTATTATACTTAGAGTTATTCTAGCCAAAAATTGCGATCCAGGAAGCCCTATTCTAGAAAATAATTTTTTTTGTCACTATGAGGCTTAATAAATACAAGGGAAAATGTAAAAATTGAAATTCTGCGATTTTTTCCTCTGGAGTTTTTTGGTTTTCGAATAGAATCATCTAGTTATTATACTTAGAGTTGATCTACCCAAAAATCGCGATCCAGAAAGCCCTATTCTAGAAAATAATTTTTTTGCCACTATGAGGCTTAATAAATACAAGGGAAAATGTAAAAATTGAAATTCTGCGATTTTTTCCTCTGGACTTTTCTGGTTTTCGAATAGAATCATCTAGTTATTTTACTGAGAGTTGATTTAGCAAAAATCGCGATCCAGGAAGCCCTATTCTAGAAAATAATTTTTTTGCCACTATGAGGCTTAATAAATACAAGGGAAAATGTAAAAATTGAAATTCTGCGATTTTTTCCTCTGGAGTTTTTTGGTTTTCGAATAGAATCATCTAGTTATTATACTTAGAGTTGATCTAGCCAAAAATCGCGATCCAGAAAGCCCTATTCTAGAAAATAATTTTTTTGCCACTATGAGGCTTAATAAATACAAGGGAAAATGTAAAAATTGAAATTCTGCGATTTTTTCCTCTGGACTTTTCTGGTTTTCGAATAGAATCATCTAGTTATTTTACTGAGAGTTGATTTAGCAAAAATCGCGATCCAGGAAGCCCTATTCTAGAAAATAATTTTTTTGCCACTATGAGGCTTAATAAATACAAGGGAAAATGTAAAAATTGAAATTCTGCGATTTTTTCCTCTGGACTTTTCTGGTTTTCGAATAGAATCATCTAGTTATTATACTTAGAGTTATTCTAGCCAAAAATTGCGATCCAGGAAGCCCTATTCTAGAAAATAATTTTTTTTGTCACTATGAGGCTTAATAAATACAAGGGAAAATGTAAAAATTGAAATTCTGCGATTTTTTCCTCTGGAGTTTTTTGGTTTTCGAATAGAATCATCTAGTTATTATACTTAGAGTTGATCTAGCCAAAAATCGCGATCCAGAAAGCCCTATTCTAGAAAATAATTTTTTTGCCACTATGAGGCTTAATAAATACAAGGGAAAATGTAAAAATTGAAATTCTGCGATTTTTTCCTCTGGACTTTTCTGGTTTTCGAATAGAATCATCTAGTTATTTTACTGAGAGTTGATTTAGCAAAAATCGCGATCCAGGAAGCCCTATTCTAGAAAATAATTTTTTTGCCACTATGAGGCTTAATAAATACAAGGGAAAATGTAAAAATTGAAATTCTGCGATTTTTTCCTCTGGACTTTTCTGGTTTTCGAATAGAATCATCTAGTTATTTTACTGAGAGTTGATTTAGCAAAAATCGCGATCCAGGAAGCCCTATTCTAGAAAATAATTTTTTTGCCACTATGAGGCTTAATAAATACAAGGGAAAATGTAAAAATTGAAATTCTGCGATTTTTTCCTCTGGAGTTTTTTGGTTTTCGAATAGAATCATCTAGTTATTATACTTAGAGTTGATCTAGCCAAAAATCGCGATCCAGAAAGCCCTATTCTAGAAAATAATTTTTTTGCCACTATGAGGCTTAATAAATACAAGGGAAAATGTAAAAATTGAAATTCTGCGATTTTTTCCTCTGGACTTTTCTGGTTTTCGAATAGAATCATCTAGTTATTTTACTGAGAGTTGATTTAGCAAAAATCGCGATCCAGGAAGCCCTATTCTAGAAAATAATTTTTTTGCCACTATGAGGCTTAATAAATACAAGGGAAAATGTAAAAATTGAAATTCTGCGATTTTTTCCTCTGGAGTTTTTTGGTTTTCGAATAGAATCATCTAGTTATTATACTTAGAGTTGATCTAGCCAAAAATCGCGATCCAGAAAGCCCTATTCTAGAAAATAATTTTTTTGCCACTATGAGGCTTAATAAATACAAGGGAAAATGTAAAAATTGAAATTCTGCGATTTTTTCCTCTGGACTTTTCTGGTTTTCGAATAGAATCATCTAGTTATTTTACTGAGAGTTGATTTAGCAAAAATCGCGATCCAGGAAGCCCTATTCTAGAAAATAATTTTTTTGCCACTATGAGGCTTAATAAATACAAGGGAAAATGTAAAAATTGAAATTCTGTGATTTTTTCCTCTGGAGTTTTTTGGTTTTCGAATAGAATCATCTAGTTATTATACTTAGAGTTGATTTAGCAAAAATCGCGATCCAGAAAGCCCTATTCTAGAAAATATTTTTTTTGCCACTATGAGGCTTAATAAATACAAGGGAAAATGTAAAAATTGAAATTCTGCGATTTTTTCCTCTGGAGTTTTTTGGTTTTCGAATAGAATCATCTAGTTATTATACTTAGAGTTATTCTAGCCAAAAATTGCGATCCAGGAAGCCCTATTCTAGAAAATAATTTTTTTTGTCACTATGAGGCTTAATAAATACAAGGGAAAATGTAAAAATTGAAATTCTGCGATTTTTTCCTCTGGACTTTTTTGGTTTTCGAATAGAATCATCTAGTTATTATACTTAGAGTTGATCTAGCCAAAAATCGCGATCCAGAAAGCCCTATTCTAGAAAATAATTTTTTTGCCACTATGAGGCTTAATAAATACAAGGGAAAATGTAAAAATTGAAATTCTGCGATTTTTTCCTCTGGACTTTTCTGGTTTCGGCATAGAATCATCTAGTTATTTTACTGAGAGTTGATTTAGCGATCCAGGAAGCCCTATTCTAGAAAATAATTTTTTTGCCACTATAAGGCTTAATAAATACAAGGGAAAATGTAAAAATTGAAATTCTGCGATTTTTTCCTCTGGACTTTTCTGGTTTCGGCATAGAATCATCTAGTTATTTTACTGAGAGTTGATTTAGCAAAAAACGCGATCCAGGAAGCCCTATTCTAGAAAATAATTTTTTTGCCACTATGAGGCTTAATAAATACAAGGGAAAATGTAAAAATTGAAATTCTGCGATTTTTTCCTCTGGACTTTTCTGGTTTTCGAATAGAATCATCTAGTTATTTTACTGAGAGTTGATTTAGCAAAAATCGCGATCCAGGAAGCCCTATTCTAGAAAATAATTTTTTTGCCACTATGAGGCTTAATAAATACAAGGGAAAATGTAAAAATTGAAATTCTGCGATTTTTTCCTCTGGACTTTTCTGGTTTTCGAATAGAATCATCTAGTTATTTTACTGAGAGTTGATTTAGCAAAAATCGCGATCCAGGAAGCCCTATTCTAGAAAATAATTTTTTTGTCACTATGAGGCTTAATAAATACAAGGGAGAATGTAAAAATTGAAATTCTGCGATTTTTTCCTCTGGACTTTTCTGGTTTTCGAATAGAATCATCTAGTTATTTTACTGAGAGTTGATCTAGCCAAAAATCGCGATCCAGAAAGCCCTATTCTAGAAAATAATTTTTTTGCCACTATAAGGCTTAATAAATACAAGGGAAAATGTAAAAATTGAAATTCTGCGATTTTTTCCTCTGGACTTTTCTGGTTTCGGCATAGAATCATCTAGTTATTTCACTGAGAGTTGATTTAGCAAAAAACGCGATCCAGGAAGCCCTATTCTAGAAAATAATTTTTTTGCCACTATGAGGCTTAATAAATACAAGGGAAAATGTAAAAATTGAAATTCTGCGATTTTTTCCTCTGGAGTTTTTTGGTTTTCGAATAGAATCATCTAGTTATTATACTTAGAGTTGATCTAGCCAAAAATCGCGATCCAGAAAGCCCTATTCTAGAAAATAATTTTTTTGCCACTATGAGGCTTAATAAATACAAGGGAAAATGTAAAAATTGAAATTCTGCGATTTTTTCCTCTGGACTTTTCTGGTTTTCGAATAGAATCATCTAGTTATTTTACTGAGAGTTGATTTAGCAAAAATCGCGATCCAGGAAGCCCTATTCTAGAAAATAATTTTTTTGTCACTATGAGGCTTAATAAATACAAGGGAGAATGTAAAAATTGAAATTCTGCGATTTTTTCCTCTGGACTTTTCTGGTTTTCGAATAGAATCATCTAGTTATTTTACTGAGAGTTGATCTAGCCAAAAATCGCGATCCAGAAAGCCCTATTCTAGAAAATAATTTTTTTGCCACTATAAGGCTTAATAAATACAAGGGAAAATGTAAAAATTGAAATTCTGCGATTTTTTCCTCTGGACTTTTCTGGTTTCGGCATAGAATCATCTAGTTATTTCACTGAGAGTTGATTTAGCAAAAAACGCGATCCAGGAAGCCCTATTCTAGAAAATAATTTTTTTGCCACTATGAGGCTTAATAAATACAAGGGAAAATGTAAAAATTGAAATTCTGCGATTTTTTCCTCTGGACTTTTCTGGTTTTCGAATAGAATCATCTAGTTATTTTACTGAGAGTTGATTTAGCAAAAATCGCGATCCAGGAAGCCCTATTCTAGAAAATAATTTTTTTGCCACTATGAGGCTTAATAAATACAAGGGAGAATGTAAAAATTGAAATTCTGCGATTTTTTCCTCTGGACTTTTTTGGTTTTCGAATAGAATCATCTAGTTATTATACTTAGAGTTATTCTAGCCAAAAATTGCGATCCAGGAAGCCCTATTCTAGAAAATAATTTTTTTTGTCACTATGAGGCTTAATAAATACAAGGGAAAATGTAAAAATTGAAATTCTGCGATTTTTTCCTCTGGAGTTTTTTGGTTTTCGAATAGAATCATCTAGTTATTATACTTAGAGTTATTCTAGCCAAAAATTGCGATCCAGGAAGCCCTATTCTAGAAAATAATTTTTTTGCCACTATGAGGCTTAATAAATACAAGGGAAAATGTAAAAATTGAAATTCTGCGATTTTTTCCTCTGGAGTTTTTTGGTTTTCGAATAGAATCATCTAGTTATTATACTTAGAGTTGATCTAGCCAAAAATCGCGATCCAGAAAGCCCTATTCTAGAAAATAATTTTTTTGCCACTATGAGGCTTAATAAATACAAGGGAAAATGTAAAAATTGAAATTCTGCGATTTTTTCCTCTGGAGTTTTTTGGTTTTCGAATAGAATCATCTAGTTATTATACTTAGAGTTATTCTAGCCAAAAATTGCGATCCAGGAAGCCCTATTCTAGAAAATAATTTTTTTTGTCACTATGAGGCTTAATAAATACAAGGGAAAATGTAAAAATTGAAATTCTGCGATTTTTTCCTCTGGACTTTTTTGGTTTTCGAATAGAATCATCTAATTATTATACTTAGAGTTGATCTAGCCAAAAATCGCGATCCAGAAAGCCCTATTCTAGAAAATAATTTTTTTGCCACTATGAGGCTTAATAAATACAAGGGAAAATGTAAAAATTGAAATTCTGCGATTTTTTCCTCTGGACTTTTCTGGTTTCGGCATAGAATCATCTAGTTATTTTACTGAGAGTTGATTTAGCAAAAAACGCGATCCAGGAAGCCCTATTCTAGAAAATAATTTTTTTGCCACTATAAGGCTTAATAAATACAAGGGAAAATGTAAAAATTGAAATTCTGCGATTTTTTCCTCTGGACTTTTCTGGTTTCGGCATAGAATCATCTAGTTATTTTACTGAGAGTTGATTTAGCAAAAAACGCGATCCAGGAAGCCCTATTCTAGAAAATAATTTTTTTGCCACTATGAGGCTTAATAAATACAAGGGAAAATGTAAAAATTGAAATTCTGCGATTTTTTCCTCTGGACTTTTCTGGTTTTCGAATAGAATCATCTAGTTATTTTACTGAGAGTTGATTTAGCAAAAAACGCGATCCAGGAAGCCCTATTCTAGAAAATAATTTTTTTGCCACTATAAGGCTTAATAAATACAAGGGAAAATGTAAAAATTGAAATTCTGCGATTTTTTCCTCTGGACTTTTCTGGTTTCGGCATAGAATCATCTAGTTATTTTACTGAGAGTTGATTTAGCAAAAAACGCGATCCAGGAAGCCCTATTCTAGAAAATAATTTTTTTGCCACTATAAGGCTTAATAAATACAAGGGAAAATGTAAAAATTGAAATTCTGCGATTTTTTCCTCTGGACTTTTCTGGTTTCGGCATAGAATCATCTAGTTATTTTACTGAGAGTTGATTTAGCAAAAAACGCGATCCAGGAAGCCCTATTCTAGAAAATAATTTTTTTGCCACTATGAGGCTTAATAAATACAAGGGAAAATGTAAAAATTGAAATTCTGCGATTTTTTCCTCTGGAGTTTTTTGGTTTTCGAATAGAATCATCTAGTTATTATACTTAGAGTTATTCTAGCCAAAAATTGCGATCCAGGAAGCCCTATTCTAGAAAATAATTTTTTTTGTCACTATGAGGCTTAATAAATACAAGGGAAAATGTAAAAATTGAAATTCTGCGATTTTTTCCTCTGGAGTTTTTTGGTTTTCGAATAGAATCATCTAGTTATTATACTTAGAGTTATTCTAGCCAAAAATTGCGATCCAGGAAGCCCTATTCTAGAAAATAATTTTTTTTGTCACTATGAGGCTTAATAAATACAAGGGAAAATGTAAAAATTGAAATTCTGCGATTTTTTCCTCTGGACTTTTTTGGTTTTCGAATAGAATCATCTAATTATTATACTTAGAGTTGATCTAGCCAAAAATCGCGATCCAGAAAGCCCTATTCTAGAAAATAATTTTTTTGCCACTATGAGGCTTAATAAATACAAGGGAAAATGTAAAAATTGAAATTCTGCGATTTTTTCCTCTGGACTTTTCTGGTTTCGGCATAGAATCATCTAGTTATTTTACTGAGAGTTGATTTAGCAAAAAACGCGATCCAGGAAGCCCTATTCTAGAAAATAATTTTTTTGCCACTATAAGGCTTAATAAATACAAGGGAAAATGTAAAAATTGAAATTCTGCGATTTTTTCCTCTGGACTTTTCTGGTTTCGGCATAGAATCATCTAGTTATTTTACTGAGAGTTGATTTAGCAAAAAACGCGATCCAGTAAGCCCTATTCTAGAAAATAAAATTTTTGCCACTATGAGGCTTAATAAAAACAAGGGAAAATGTAAAAATTGAAATTCTGCGATTTTTTCCTCTAGACTTTTCTGGTGTCGGCATAGAATCATCTAGTTATTTTACTGAGAGTTGATCTAGCCAAAAATCGCGATCCAGGAAGCCCTATTCTAGAAAATAAAATTTTTGCCACTATGAGGCTTAATAAAAACAAGGGAAAATGTAAAAATTGAAATTCTGCGATTTTTTCCTCTAGACTTTTCTGGTGTCGGCATAGAATCATCTAGTTATTTTACTGAGAGTTGATCTAGCCAAAAATCGCGATCCAGGAAGCCCTATTCTAGAAAATAAAATTTTTGCCACTATGAGGCTTAATAAAAACAAGGGAAAATGTAAAAATTGAAATTCTGCGATTTTTTCCTCTAGACTTTTCTGGTGTCGGCATAGAATCATCTAGTTATTTTACTGAGAGTTGATCTAGCCAAAAATCGCGATCCAGGAAGCCCTATTCTAGAAAATAAAATTTTTGCCACTATGAGGCTTAATAACAAGGGAAAATGTAAAAATTGAAATTCTGCGATTTTTTCCTCTAGACTTTTCTGGTGTCGGCATAGAATCATCTAGTTATTTTACTGAGAGTTGATCTAGCCAAAAATCGCGATCCAGGAAGCCCTATTCTAGAAAATAAAATTTTTGCCACTATGAGGCTTAATAAAAACAAGGGAAAATGTAAAAATTGAAATTCTGCGATTTTTTCCTCTAGACTTTTCTGGTGTCGGCATAGAATCATCTAGTTATTTTACTGAGAGTTGATCTAGCCAAAAATCGCGATCCAGGAAGCCCTATTCTAGAAAATAAAATTTTTGCCACTATGAGGCTTAATAAAAACAAGGGAAAATGTAAAAATTGAAATTCTGCGATTTTTTCCTGTGGACTTTTCTGGTTTTCGAATAGAATCATCTAGTTATTTTACTGAGAGTTGATCTAGCCAAAAATCGCGATCCAGGAAGCCCTATTCTAGAAAATAAAATTTTTGCCACTATGAGGCTTAATAACAAGGGAAAATGTAAAAATTGAAATTCTGCGATTTTTTCCTCTAGACTTTTCTGGTGTCGGCATAGAATCATCTAGTTATTTTACTGAGAGTTGATCTAGCCAAAAATCGCGATCCAGGAAGCCCTATTCTAGAAAATAAAATTTTTGCCACTATGAGGCTTAATAAAAACAAGGGAAAATGTAAAAATTGAAATTCTGCGATTTTTTCCTCTAGACTTTTCTGGTGTCGGCATAGAATCATCTAGTTATTTTACTGAGAGTTGATCTAGCCAAAAATCGCGATCCAGGAAGCCCTATTCTAGAAAATAAAATTTTTGCCACTATGAGGCTTAATAAAAACAAGGGAAAATGTAAAAATTGAAATTCTGCGATTTTTTCCTCTAGACTTTTCTGGTTTCGGCATAGAATCATCTAGTTATTTTACTGAGAGTTGATTTAGCAAAAATCGCGATCCAGGAAGCCCTATTCTAGAAAATAATTTTTTTGCCACTATGAGGCTTAATAAATACAAGGGAAAATGTAAAAATTGAAATTCTGCGATTTTTTCCTCTAGACTTTTCTGGTTTCGGCATAGAATCATCTAGTTATTTTACTGAGAGTTGATCTAGCCAAAAATCAAGATCCAGGAAGCCCTATTCTAGAAAATAATTTTTTGGCACTATGAGCCTTATTAAATACAAGGGAAAATGTAAAAATTGAAATTCTGCGATTTTTTCCTCTAGACTTTTCGGGTTTCGGCATAGAATCATCTAGTTATTTTACAGAGAGTGGATCTAGCCAAAAATCAAGATCCAGGAAGCCCTATTCTAGAAAATAATTTTTTTTTTGCCACTATAAGGCTTAATAAATACAAGGGAAAATGTAAAAATTGAAATTCTGCGAATTTTTCCTCTGGACTTTTCAAGTTTTGGCATAGAATCATCTAGTTATTTTACTTAGAGTTGATTTAGCTAAAAATCGCGATTTAGGAAGCCTAATTAGATAAAGTGTTTTATCATAGTTAAAATTAAAATATTTTTTAAAATAAATTATAACTTATGCTGGACTGGATTGATTTAAAGATTTAAAATAAAATCCAAAAAATATCTAAACCTCATATGCTTTCCATTTAGTTAGGGAAAGTGGAAATTCCAAAATAAGACAATAAGAAATAATATTTTTGGCGCCAGTTTTTTATCGCGAATAAAACTGAGGTAATTAATTAAATCATAATCTGCATTGCAGTTTTCTTAAATATGAATAAAACAGACTTTTTCCGAAGATGCCAAAAATTTTCAGAATCAATGCAGAAACGCGATAAGGTTGCATATGCAAAATGTGTTTTGGTATAAACAAAAGAGTCTTCTTCTTATCCCACACCTCAGCAGCAAAGCTCGTTTGGATTTTGTCTTTAGTTGTTTCGTGGCGTGCTGTTTGAAAGGTACTTAAAAGACCGGTAGAATTGAGCGTTTTCCTAATATTTTGTAGATTTTGTGACTTACTACTATTATTAAATTTTATTTGTGTTTGCGAAGTACATTTTTTTGGGCTTTGAACTTCTGCGATTTCTCAAATCCGCTTTTTGTAACATTTTTTACAATTTTATAGTTGTGCAGCTCCATTTTATTATAGTTAAAAAAGTGATTTTCTTAAATTCGGCTTATAGAGTTAATGTTGCTGTGTTAAGTAAAGTGTTTTATCATAATTAAAATTAATTTTTTTTTTTTTAAATAATATATTTATTATTAAAAATGTAAAATATGAAATTCTGCCATTTTTTCCTCTGGACTTTTCTGGTTTTTGCACAGAATCATCTAGTTATTTTACTGAGAGTTAATTTAGCCAAAAATCGCGATCCAGGAAGCCCTATTCTAGAAAATAATTTTTTTTGTCACTATGAGGCTTAATAAATACAAGGGAAAATGTAAAAATTGAAATTCTGCGATTTTTTCCTCTGGACTTTTCTGGTTTTCGAATAGAATCATCTAGTTATTTTACTGAGAGTTGATTTAGCAAAAATCGCGATCCAGGAAGCCCTATTCTAGAAAATAATTTTTTTGCCACTATGAGGCTTAATAAATACAAGGGAAAATGTAAAAAATTAAATTCTGCGATTTTTTCCTCTAAACTTTTTTGGTTTTCGAATAGAATCATCTAGTTATTTTACTTAGAGTTGATCTAGCCAAAAATCGCGATCCAGGAAGCCCTATTCTAGAAAATAATTTTTTTGCCACTATGAGACTTAATAAATACAAGGGAAAATGTAAAAATTGAAATTCTGCTATTTTTTCCTCTGGACTTTTCTGGTTTTCGAATAGAATCATCTAGTTATTTTACTGAGAGTTGATCTAGCCAAAAATTGAGATCCAGGAAGCCCTATTCTAGAAAATAATTTTTTTGCCACTATAAGGCTTAATAAATACAAGGGAAAATGTAAAAATTGAAATTCTGCGATTTTTTCCTCTGGACTTTTCTGGTTTCGGCATAGAATCATCTAGTTATTTCACTGAGAGTTGATTTAGCAAAAAACGCGATCCAGGAAGCCCTATTCTAGAAAATAATTTTTTTGCCACTATGAGGCTTAATAAATACAAGGGAAAATGTAAAAATTGAAATTCTGCGATTTTTTCCTCTGGACTTTTCTGGTTTTCGAATAGAATCATCTAGTTATTTTACTGAGAGTTGATTTAGCAAAAATCGCGATCCAGGAAGCCCTATTCTAGAAAATAATTTTTTTGTCACTATGAGGCTTAATAAATACAAGGGAGAATGTAAAAATTGAAATTCTGCGATTTTTTCCTCTGGACTTTTCTGGTTTTCGAATAGAATCATCTAGTTATTTTACTGAGAGTTGATCTAGCCAAAAATCGCGATCCAGAAAGCCCTATTCTAGAAAATAATTTTTTTGCCACTATAAGGCTTAATAAATACAAGGGAAAATGTAAAAATTGAAATTCTGCGATTTTTTCCTCTGGAGTTTTTTGGTTTTCGAATAGAATCATCTAGTTATTATACTTAGAGTTATTCTAGCCAAAAATTGCGATCCAGGAAGCCCTATTCTAGAAAATAATTTTTTTTGTCACTATGAGGCTTAATAAATACAAGGGAAAATGTAAAAATTGAAATTCTGCGATTTTTTCCTCTGGACTTTTCTGGTTTTCGAATAGAATCATCTAGTTATTTTACTGAGAGTTGATTTAGCAAAAATCGCGATCCAGGAAGCCCTATTCTAGAAAATAATTTTTTTGCCACTATGAGGCTTAATAAATACAAGGGAAAATGTAAAAAATTAAATTCTGCGATTTTTTCCTCTAAACTTTTTTGGTTTTCGAATAGAATCATCTAGTTATTTTACTTAGAGTTGATCTAGCCAAAAATCGCGATCCAGGAAGCCCTATTCTAGAAAATAATTTTTTTGCCACTATGAGACTTAATAAATACAAGGGAAAATGTAAAAATTGAAATTCTGCTATTTTTTCCTCTGGACTTTTCTGGTTTTCGAATAGAATCATCTAGTTATTTTACTGAGAGTTGATCTAGCCAAAAATTGAGATCCAGGAAGCCCTATTCTAGAAAATAATTTTTTTGCCACTATAAGGCTTAATAAATACAAGGGAAAATGTAAAAATTGAAATTCTGCGATTTTTTCCTCTGGACTTTTCTGGTTTCGGCATAGAATCATCTAGTTATTTCACTGAGAGTTGATTTAGCAAAAAACGCGATCCAGGAAGCCCTATTCTAGAAAATAATTTTTTTGCCACTATGAGGCTTAATAAATACAAGGGAAAATGTAAAAATTGAAATTCTGCGATTTTTTCCTCTGGACTTTTCTGGTTTTCGAATAGAATCATCTAGTTATTTTACTGAGAGTTGATTTAGCAAAAATCGCGATCCAGGAAGCCCTATTCTAGAAAATAATTTTTTTGCCACTATGAGGCTTAATAAATACAAGGGAAAATGTAAAAATTGAAATTCTGCGATTTTTTCCTCTAGACTTTTCTGGTGTCGGCATAGAATCATCTAGTTATTTTACAGAGAGTGGATCTAGCCAAAAATCAAGATCCAGGAAGCCCTATTCTAGAAAATAATTTTTTTGCCACTATGAGGCTTAATAAATACAAGGGAAAATGTAAAAATTGAAATTCTGCGAATTTTTCCTCTGGACTTTTCAAGTTTTGGCATAGAATCATCTAGTTATTTTACTTAGAGTCGATTTAGCTAAAAATCGCGATTTAGGAAGCCCTATTCTAGAAAATAATTTTTTTGCCACTATAAGGCTTAATAAATGCAAGGGAAATGGAAAAATTGAAATGCTGCGATTTTTTCCTCTGGACTTTTCTGGTTTTTGCACAGAATCATCTAGTTATTTTACTTAGGGTCGATTTATCCAAAAATCGCGTTTCAGGAAGCCTAATTAGATAAAGTGTTTTATCATAGTTAAAATTAAAATATTTTTTAAAATAAATTATAACTTATGCTGGACTGGATTGATTTAAAGATTTAAAATAAAATCCAAAAAATATCTAAACCTCATATGCTTTCCATTTAGTTAGGGAAAGTGGAAATTCCAAAATAAAACAATAAGAAATAATATTTTTGGCGCCAGTTTTTTATCGCGAATAAAACTGAGGTAATTAATTAAATCATAATCTGCATTGCAGTTTTCTTAAATATGAATAAAACAGACTTTTTCCGAAGATGCCAAAAATTTTCAGAATCAATGCAGAAACGCGATAAGGTTGCACATGCAAAATGTGTTTAGGTATAAACAAAAGAGTCTTCTTCTTATTCCACACCTCAGCAGCAAAGCTCGTTTGGATTTTGTCTTTAGTTGTTTCGTGGCGTGCTGTTTGAAAGGTACTTAAAAGACCAGTAGAATTGAGCGTTTTCCTAATATTTTGTAGATTTTGTGATTTACTACTATTATTAAATTTTATTTGTGTTTGCGAAGTACATTTTTTTGGGCTTTGAAATTCTGCGATTTCTTAAATCCGCTTTTTATACAATTTTTTACAATTTTATAGTTGTGCAGCTCCAGTTTATTATAATTAAAAAAGTGATTATCTTAAATTCAGCTTATAGAGTTAATGTTGCTGTGTTAAGTAAAGTGTTTTATCATAATAAAAATAAAGTTTTTTTAAATAATATATTTTTTTTTATACTGAACTGGATTGGTTTAAAGATTTAGAATAAAATTCAGAAAGATATCTAAACCTCATATACTTTCCTGTTAGATAGATAAAGTGAAAATTATTAAATAAATCATATAAGAAAAGGATTTTTGGCGCCAGTTTTTATCGCAAATAAAACTGAGGAAATGAATGAAATCATAATCTACAATGCAATTTTCTGTGTTTCGCGCCAGATTTTATCGGAATCATGAGTAAAACAGACTTTTTCCGAAAATGCCAAAAATTTTCAGAATCGCGATAAGGTTGCATATGCAAAATGTGTTTAGGGATAAACAAAAGAGTTGTTTTCGTATTCCGTACCTTAGCAGCAAGAGCTCATTTGGATTTTATCTTTAGACGTTTCGTGTTGTGCTGTTTAAAAGGTACCTGATAGACCGGCAGAATTGGGCGTTTTCTTAATATTTTCTAGATTTTGTGATTTAGTACTATTATTTAGTATTATCTGTATTTGCGAAATACATTTCTCATTTTATTTGATATTTTTGTAAAATCTTAAGGTCAGAAATACCCAGGATAACCGACTGAGTCTGATAAGGTCTTTGTTTTTATCTTTTCTTTTCTTATTTCAGCCTTAGTTCACAGATATCCAGAAAAGCGGCAGTTTGTCTCAAATCTTAGTCGAAGGTGGGAACTTACTTAGAAAACATTTATTTTAGAAATATAATACAAAGTGTGTGTATAGTGAAATACTAAATCTTAGAAAATCAAAATGAATTTAAGTGTGATCTCAGCAATTGTGTATGGTTCAATAATCTTGTACAGTGGATCACTGTCGAGCGCAGGCCCATCATCAAGAAAAGCATTTCTTAAACAGTGTGACATGCCGATATTGAAAAATGGCGTAATTCGACTTCGACAAAACGGTCGACTTATTAAATTCCAATGCTATCAATCTTATACCCTAATCGGAAGCATTTACGCGGGATGTGTAGGCGGAAAATGGGACACACAATTTCCAGTTTGTGCAAGTAATATAAACTTACAACGAAATAAGTTCGATTATATAAAAGTTTTCAATGTAAAATATTTAACATTTTAGAGGCCGGCTGCAAAAAGCTAGAAGCTCGCGATAAAGGATTCATTTTGATCCTACGTCGAGGACTTTTGGCATCTGTTTTCTGCCACGATCGACATAAAGTTGCTGGACCCCCAACGACATACTGCGATGGGTCTGACTGGGATCGCCCGATTGGAACTTGTCGACGTAAGTGTTTCCTTTTCTATTAATTAATAAAAAAAAAATATATAGACAAAAAACTCAATACATATAATTTCGTAAAAAATCTAGATCTATAGAGGTGACATTTTCGCGTTCATTAACGTGGTTTATAATTCGAGATAAAAGTGATTTTTGTACCATTTCCAACAATTTTTCTGTTCTGCTGCTTCGGCCTACTAGACGTGAAAAATTTATTTTCTTAAATAAGGCCTACAGTGCTGAGTTTTTCGTGTTAAGTGACATAGTTTAGCATAATTCAATAGTCGAATACAGAAAATCTGAAATAAAAGCGATTTTTGTACCATTTTCAACAATTTTTCTGTTCTGCTGCTTCGGCCTACTAGACGTGAAAAATTTATTTTCTTAAATAAGGCCTACAGAGCTAATTTTTTCGTGTTAAGTGACATAGTTTAGCATAATTCAATAGTCAAATGCAGAAAATCTGAAATAAAAGCGACTTTTGTAACATTTTTAACAATTTTTCGTTTCTGCTGCTTCGACCTACTAGACGTGAAAATTTTATTTTCTTAAATAAGGCCTACAGAAATAATTTTTTCGTGTTAAGTAGCGAAGTTTAGCGTAACTAAATAATTAAATGCAAACAATCCGAGCTAAGAGCTATTTTTAAATTATAAAGTTAAGGTTTAAATAAAGTTTAGTTTTAAAGCTAATTCAATTACTAATGTTCTTCAAAAAATGCTACGAATGTAATTTTTAGAAGATAAATCACTATCGCTGAAATCCTTTATTAACAATTACTAATTTTTATCAAAACTTCGTTAAGTTTACAATTTTTTATCTGGTTAACATTTTCGCTTTATATACAAAATATTCACAAATTGGTATTTTGAATTTATCAAAATCGTTGACCCAAAATTCCTTTGTTGCTCAATTGTTTCTCATATTCTTTAATTAATTATTTTGACGAGTTTCACTTATGAAAGTGTAATATAAGAAAATTATATGAAAATAGTACTTACTAAAATGCCTAAAATTCTTCCATCAGAAACAACAACAAACTCAAAATGGTGTGATTTTGAAGTTGATGATTTATGCGGCTGGATGCATGACAACTCGCATGATTTTGAATGGAAACGTGTCGTTGGGGCGGGAAATTTGAAGCGTTATCGTACTGGACCGCAGTATGACCACACAACAATGATGTCAAATGCCGGACATTATATGCTTGTTGAATCTGTTAATCAATTGCCAGATGATCGGGCACGTCTCATTTCGCCGGTGTTTTCACAAACTTCAACACAGGTTACATGTTTTAGATTTTATTACCATATGTATGGGGCAACCGTTGGCACTCTCAGGGTATACAAAAAACCGATTTCTTCTGGAATGGAACAAGTGATTCAAGTTAATCCAAGGTATTTAAATCTAATGTTGATTAATTTTGACAGTTATGAACAAATTTTGATGAATTGTAATAAATTTAAAATAATTATGAGTTTTGTTTTAACCATATTTTACTAGATTTTGACAAGTTTTGACCAATTTTATGACGATTTTTTACAAAAATTAATTAATGTTAAACAAAAAATTTATTTTTGGGAAATATTTGATCAACGTTTCAACAAATTCTAAATGATTTTAAGCAATATTGACCAAAAATAACTATTTTCCCTATATAGTTTAGTAGTTTTTGAGATATCTGGAAATCAAGGAAATCAATGGCATGAGAAAATTATAGAATTTGATAGAAAGAATGAGGATTTTCAAATAATAATTGAAGGCACCGCCGGTAACAGCCATTTAAGTGATATCGCAATTGATGATGTAGCTCTTCTCAATGACGGCTCATGTGAAAATGATAAACGAGATCAACAAGAAAATGACGAGGATGGATTCACTTCAACTGAACAAAGTAAAAAGATTTTATATAAAAATTTATTAAGAATTATAATAACTCTTATACGTTAAAATATAGGTCCCATTTTTGATGTACAATCATGCAAAAATCGATGTGAAGAAAAGGTTCCAGCCAACGAAAGTGTAATTCAAACAGAACAAGGTTTAATCAAAACCTGTGACTGTCATTCTGATTGTGAAGTTACACAAACTTGTTGTAGTGATTTTCGAGCTATTTGTGTTTTTGGTAGGTTACAAAATTTACAGGAAAATATAAATTTATATATATATACATATTTTGATGAAATTACTTAAAAGGTGGCAACTATTCAGAAAGTGATGACGATGATATCGAGTATACAACAAAACCACAATTGAAATTTATAAGTACAACAGAGGTCAATTCACATACAAGTGCATCAATTAAAACAACAGTGCAAAAAGAAATTGCATCAAAACAGCCAGATTACACTACATTTATATCAACAGAAAAGCCAGCTGCTAAATTAACAACCGCAGTTGAAACAGAAACAAGCACAACAAGTAGAATGACTAGAAATGTTCCCACAGCGACAACAACTCAAATGAAGGAGACAACTCTGAAATTTGTATCAACTCCATCGTACAATGATGATATAACCTATTTACTATTATCAACAACTGATGGTTCTGCAGATACATTTGAAAATAGTACATGGGATACTTATGAGATTATTCCTTCATGTAAGCTAAAACACGTACATTTTAACATCAAAACTACATAAAACGTTATCAACATTCGTCAACATTCATTTAAATAAAAACATTTATTATATATATAATTAAAAAATTCGTCAAAAGGTCTCAAAATATCATCATAATTTATACAAAAATTAACTAAACATTCTATAAACTATTACAAAATCATTGTTCATATCAACTAATCATATCCTTTATTTTTCAGCGAATGAATGGCAAATAAACGCACCTTTGCCAAAAAATCATTCCTGGATTCCAACGTGGATAATTATACTCCTGGGGGTTTTTATAACAGGTAGCATTTTATTGCTACTATCATTTTTAATTTTTTACTATCGAAAGCGCTACGGTCCCGCGAATTATAGAAGGAATGGCGAAAATGCGGCCGGCAACGCCAATGAGGAATTCAGCGAAGTACGCTTTTTAACGTCTGACGAACATTTGGATTTTACTTTGCAAACACCAGAGAATGCGGCAGAATTACAAAAGTTGTAAATTTGATAATTACACAAAACTGCTAGGAAGAATTCCGTTAAAAATGAAAAATTTAAAACAAAGATTCTTATATAGAAAATTACCTTCTTGAATGGGTACTGAAAATGCACTCTGTAAACATTTTCGTCGTTGCACTATAAAAAATTAAATAAAATATGTGAAATTTGAAAGCAGAGTATTTTAAATTATTTCTTCTAACTTTTCTCCACAACTTTCAATCATGACAAAGTTTAATAACAATAGAAAAGGTAACTTAAAATCCACTTGGATTAAGTTCAACAAAGAACCGGCTTTATTCAAATGCACGAACCTCAATTAAAGCTTACAAAACTCAACATTTGAGACAAAAATTCAGTTTCCTAATCATCCTACTAGATGGCACTAGGTATGCAATATTCAAAAACGAATAACTTCTTTATTTAATTAATACCTTAAGATCCAATTTTAATATATTGTATCAATTAATCCATTTTCATATACTTGGAAATCTAAATAAAAAATTTCTTAAAATTCGGCCAAAACTGCTAGATTTTTGCGAATAAAATATCGTGATTTAGAGCGACCCAAGATAATTTCAACTTTTACACGGTTTTTAATAATAATTTTTCAGTTCACCAGCTCAGGCCAATTAAAGATAAAAAAAACGATTTTCTTAAATTCGGCCAAAAGTGCTAGTTTCTTGGCGTAAAATAACGTGGTTTAGAATGATAAAAACGGCAAATCCTAAAAGCCTAAGACAATTCCAACTTGTTTATGGTTTTTATTAATTTTTCAGTTCACCAGCTCAAGCCAACTAAAGTTAAAGAACGATTTTCTTAAATTCGGCCAAAAGTGCTAGTTTTTTAGCGAAAAATAACGTGGTTTAGAGTTATAAAAATGGAAAATCCTTAAAATTCGAGATAGTTCGAACTTTTTTATGGTTTTTATTAAGCTTTCAGTTCACCAGCTCAGGCCAACTAAAGTAAAAAAACGATTTTCTAAATTTCGGCCAAAAGTGTTAGATTTTTGCTGTATAATAACGTGGTTTAGAGTGATAAAAACGGAAAGTACTCATAACTCGAGATAATTCCAATATTTTTATGGTTTTTATTAATTTTGCAGTTCACCCGCTCAGGCCAACTAAATTTAAAAAGCGATTTTCTGAAATTCGGCCAAAAGTGCTAGTTTTTTTTAGCGTAAAATAGCGTGGTTTAGCGAAAAAAAAAACGATAAATTTAAAATACAGAAAAATTGCTCAAAATCTCGTAAAAGCGAATCTGTTTCGTATTTATTTCTTTACTAATCTGGTTTAAAATTCAAAACAATTTCTCTATTATTATTTGAACCGAGTCGACTATTTTATAAAATTTTAAATAATATATATATATATAATATAACTTTCAAGTTTAAGAAATTTTGATAAAAATTATTACTAGAGATTTTTTTTTTTATTGAAATTAACATTTTTGTGATTTTGTTAATTTTTTTCCTTGTACGCCCTATAACTGGACTAAATTACATAATTTTTAGAATTGAGGAAGATGAAGAATTCATCTAATTGCCCTAATGGTGGAAGAAAAAAAAAAACGTCAAAATAACAGCATCAGGTATCGTATAAAAAAAAAAAAACGAGAGAAGGTTATAAACATAAAAAACACTGAGGTAGAAGATGAAGATTAAGATGAAGAAAAACGAAGACGAGGAAGATAATAACAATAGATGGCTTAAGCCGCGGATTATTCGCGACCAGCCCGAGTCTGAAATGAAGAGGTGCTTAGTGAAGAATGGTACAGCGGCGGATGAACATGAATGGATGCTGTGTCCGAGATGAATAAGATCACTCTCTTTGGGGTCTCAGAGTAGGGTTAAAAAAAAAAAAAAAAAAAAATACGGTGGCGCCTCCTAGTGAGTGGGTGAAGAAACGCGTGTGTGTGATTCGTCTTTTTGGCCCATTTTTTTGTATCTTTTCATCAATTTTACGTTAATAAATTTGAGTTATTATGGACCAGTGTTTGTTTTTTCCGTTTGGTCAGCGAGTTTGACGACGGTAAGATTTTTATTGAGATTTGTTTGTTTGTTTATGAATTAATTTGAAATCAACACAGATTCCGATTGTTTTTTTGTTAAAAGAAGGGGTCTAAAGTCACCCAGTAAGGGTACAATTATAAATTCTTATCAGATCTGGATTTATTTTATGGCCCGGACTGTTTTAGAAATATTAAAGGTATGAATGGAAAAAATTATAAAATTTTTATTCAAATTTATAACTCAAATAATCGTTAAAAATCCTATTTTTTGACAAAATCTAGTCTAAATCGATTTGAAACGCGATCACAAGAGTAACCCTTAAATACCAATTTTCACAAAAATCTCATAAATGCCCTACATACTTATATTTATGAATTTTTACAGCAAATTTATAATCAGCAACTCCAGAAGTCACCATGTACTTAATTTTATGAAAATCGTATAAATATTAACTTCTAATATTCTGAGTCTGAGATTTTGAAAAAAACCACTCATACGATTTTCATCAAAATAAATTAAATCTAAAGTCCTAATTGAGGTGAATATTAAGTAGAAAATAAAATTAAAAAAGCTCCATTTTTACAAAAGTTATTGCGAATGAAAGACAATTTTTCAGAGTTTTCTTAAATAAAGACTCGTCAAATTAAGCTTAAACGATATTTTCTCCTCATAATTTTTATATTAACTTAATGCTAACATAGCGGTGATTTTTAATTTATCCATTTTTTGTTTTGTTTTGTTTTTGTATCTTTTAAGAATTTTTCCTTTCCCATCTATCTTAGGGGCCGAAAACATCTTACATCTGTATCTGTTCCTAACGATGATCTTCGCGCGCGTCTTGAATGGGTCTCTCCCAAGCTTAAGATCTTGGCTTCGAGGAGACGGAATAGAAAATTAAAAATTCCGGACTAAAGTGGACTTAATGCGGTGAACGGTACTCCCCAATGAGTCTCCGCTGACCATTCGGACTCTTTTCAATTTCTCAACCATCAGACATTTTCTTGAGATATACCCTGACCGTTGTTGTTAACTGAGGCCTCTGCTTTTTTATTGCATTTCTTAATCTTTTTATACTTCTTCGTGCACTTTTTTTTTTTTTTTTTGTGATAAATGAACTAATTTCAATTGCTTGAACTTTTGCGGTGTAAATTAACACAAACTAATTTCTGAATGATAATTTAAAAAAGCTAAGCTTTAAAACTATCTTTATCCATTTTGGCCTTAATCTTCATCTTCGTTATTTTTCAAGATGAAGAATGAACATTTTTTTAAATACAACAAATCCGATTACCTCACGGATGTTGTTTAGATCCAATTATGAAATAATCTTGAGTGAATATGCTGAAACAAAAAGAAAATAATGAAGAATTACAATAAAACTGATACAAAACAGAATACACGAACAGAAAATATGAAGAAAAGGTAACAAGAAGAAACGGCTCAATCATATGAAAAAAGCAAAAGTTTTATAGGAAATGAGCAAATTCTCGCCGCTAGATGATGTAAAAAAGAAAAATTTAGGTAAGAAAAAGTTATTTAATTTTTTCCTCTTGTCGTTACGTGAATAATCCGACCGTGAATTAATAATTAAATTCCTTGCATTGTTCGGAAAAATATGTATAATTTATATATTTATTTTCAACGCCTTAATTTTTCTGAATAGTTGTTGGAGCTTTATGTGGTCTTTTACAGACCGTATGTTTTTGGAATTTTAAAATTCAAAACTTTAAAAATTTAAATTTATTGTAAAAAATTGATTTCCTTAAATAAGGCTTATATAGCTGACTTTTTTGTATTAGGGTAATTAATTAGAAAAATTAAACCATTTTTTAGAATTTTATTTATTTTAAATAACTATATAATAACTTTTCTGTTTTTTGCCTAAAATCATCTTATTATATTACTTAGAGTCGATTTAGCTCAAAATCGCGATCCGGGAAGCCATGGTTTGGAAAATATTCTTTTTTGCCTCTATAGGACTTAAGAAATACAAAGGAAAATGTATAAATTGAGATTCTGCGATTTTTTCCTCTGGACTGTTCTGTTTTTTGTCTAGAATTGTCTAGTTATTTTACTAAAAGTCGATTCAGCCAAAAATCGCAATCCGGGCAGGCCTATTTTAGAAAATAATTTTTTTGCCTCTATAGAGCTTAAGAAATACAAGGCAAAATGTAAAAATTGAAATTCTGCGATTTTTTCCTCTGGACTGTTCTGTTTTTTGTCTAGAATTGTCTAGTTATTTTACTAAAATTCGATTTAGCCAAAAATCGCGATCCGGGAAGCCCTATTTTAGAAAATAATTTTTTTGCCTCTATAGAGCTTAAGAAATACAAGGCAAAATGTAAAAATTGAAATTCTGCGATTTTTTCCTCTGGACTCTTCTGTTTTTTGTCTAGAATCGTCTAGTTATTTTACTAAAAGTCGATTTAGCCAAAAATCGCGATCCGGGCAGGCCTATTTTAGAAAACAATTTTTTTGCCTCTATAGAGCTTAAGAAATACAAAACAAAATGTAAAAATTGAAATTCTGCGATTTTTTCCTCTGGACTGTTCTGTTTTTTGTCTAGAATTGTCTAGTTATTTTACTAAAAGTCGATTTAACCAAAAATCGCGATCCGGGCAGGCCTATTTTAGCAAATAATTTTTTTGCCTCTATAGAGCTTAAGAAATACAAGGCAAAATGTAAAAATTGAAATTCTGCGATTTTTTCCTCTGGACTCTTCTGTTTTTTGTCTAGAATCGTCTAGTTATTTTACTAAAAGTCGATTTAACCAAAAATCGCGATCCGGGCAGGCCTATTTTAGCAAATAATTTTTTTGCCTCTATAGAGCTTAAGAAATACAAGGCAAAATGTAAAAATTGAAATTCTGCGATTTTTTCCTCTGGACTCTTCTGTTTTTTGTCTAGAATCGTCTAGTTATTTTACTAAAAGTCGATTTAGCCAAAAATCGCGATCCGGGCAGGCCTATTTTAGAAAACAATTTTTTTGCCTCTATAGAGCTTAAGAAATGCAAAACAAAATGTAAAAATTGAAATTCTGCGATTTTTTCCTCTGGACTGTTCTGTTTTTTGTCTAGAATTGTCTAGTTATTTTACTAAAAGTCGATTTAGCCAAAAATCGCGATCCGGGCAGGCCTATTTTAGAAAACAATTTTTTGCCTGGATAGGGCTTAAGAAATACAAGGAAAAATGTAAAAATTGAAATTCTACGATTTTTTCCTCTGGACTTTTCTGTTTTTTGTCTAGAATTGTCTAGTTATTTTACTAAAAGTCGATTTAGCCAAAAATCGCGATCCAGGCAGGCCTATTTTAGAAAATAATTTTTTGCCTGGATAGGGCTTAAGAAATACAAGGAAAAATGTAAAAATTGAAATTCTACGATTTTTTCCTCTGGACTGTTCTGTTTTTTGTCTAGAATTGTCTAGTTATTTTACTAAAAGTCGATTTAGCCAAAAATCGCGATTCGGGCAGGCCTATTTTAGAAAACAATTTTTTGCCTGGATAGGGCTTAAGAAATACAAGGAAAAATGTAAAAATTGAAATTCTACGATTTTTTCCTCTGGACTTTTCTGTTTTTTGTCTAGCATTGTCTAGTTATTTTACTAAAAGTCGATTTAGCCAAAAATCGCGATCCGGGCAGGCCTATTTTAGAAAATAATTTTTTGCCTGGATAGGGCTTAAGAAATACGAGGCAAAATGTAAAAATTGAAATTCTACGATTTTTTCCTCTGGACTGTTCTGTTTTTTGTCTAGAATTGTCTAGTTATTTTACTAAAAGTCGATTTAGCCAAAAATCGCGATTCGGGCAGGCCTATTTTAGAAAACAATTTTTTGCCTGGATAGGGCTTAAGAAATACAAGGAAAAATGTAAAAATTGAAATTCTACGATTTTTTCCTCTGGACTTTTCTGTTTTTTGTCTAGAATTGTCTAGTTATTTTACTAAAAGTCGATTTAGCCAAAAATCGCGATCCAGGCAGGCCTATTTTAGAAAATAATTTTTTGCCTGGATAGGGCTTAAGAAATACAAGGAAAAATGTAAAAATTGAAATTCTACGATTTTTTCCTCTGGACTGTTCTGTTTTTTGTCTAGAATTGTCTAGTTATTTTACTAAAAGTCGATTTAGCCAAAAATCGCGATCCGGGCAGGCCTATTTTAGAAAATAATTTTTTGCCTGGATAGGGCTTAAGAAATACAAGGCAAAATGTAAAAATTGAAATTCTACGATTTTTTCCTCTGGACTGTTCTGTTTTTTGTCTAGAATTGTCTAGTTATTTTACTAAAAGTCGATTTAGCCAAAAATCGCGATCCGGGCAGGCCTATTTTAGAAAATAATTTTTTGCCTGGATAGGGCTTAAGAAATACGAGGCAAAATGTAAAAATTGAAATTCTGCGATTTTTTCCTCTGGACTGTTCTGTTTTTTGTATAGAATTGTTTAGTTATTTTACTAAAAGTCGATTTAGCCAAAAATCGCGATCCGGGCAGGCCTATTTTAGAAAATAATTTTTTGCCTAGATAGGGCTTAAGAAATACAAGGAAAAATGTAAAAATTGAAATTCTACGATTTTTTCCTCTGGACTTTTCTGTTTTTTGTCTAGAATTGTCTAGTTATTTTACTAAAAGTCGATTTAGCCAAAAATCGCGATCCGGGCAGGCCTATTTTAGAAAATAATTTTTTGCCTGGATAGGGCTTAAGAAATACAAGGAAAAATGTAAAAATTGAAATTCTACGATTTTTTCCTCTGGACTTTTCTGTTTTTTGTCTAGAATTGTCTAGTTATTTTACTAAAAGTCGATTTAGCCAAAAATCGCGATCCGGGCAGGCCTATTTTAGAAAACAATTTTTTGCCTGGATAGGGCTTAAGAAATACAAGGAAAAATGTAAAAATTGAAATTCTACGATTTTTTCCTCTGGACTTTTCTGTTTTTTGTCTAGAATTGTCTAGTTATTTTACTAAAAGTCGATTTAGCCAAAAATCGCGATCCGGGCAGGCCTATTTTAGAAAATAATTTTTTGCCTGGATAGGGCTTAAGAAATACAAGGAAAAATGTAAAAATTGAAATTCTACGATTTTTTCCTCTGGAGTTTTCTGTTTTTTGTCTAGAATTGTCTAGTTAATTTACTAAAAGTCGATTTAGCCAAAAATCGCGATCCGGGCAGGCCTATTTTAGAAAATAATTTTTTGCCTGGATAGGGCTTAAAAAATACAAGGCAAAATGTAAAAATTGAAATTCTGCGATTTTTTCCTCTGGACTGTTCTGTTTTTTGTCTAGAATTGTCTAGTTATTTTACTAAGAGTCGATTCAGCCAAAAATCGCAATCCGGGCAGCCCTATTTTAGAAAATAATTTTTTTGCCTCTATAGAGCTTAAGAAATACAAGGCAAAATGTAAAAATTGAAATTCTGCGATTTTTTCCTCTGGACTGTTCTGTTTTTTGTCTAGAATTGTCTAGTTATTTTACTAAGAGTCGATTCAGCCAAAAATCGCAATCCGGGCAGCCCTATTTTAGAAAATAATTTTTTGCCTCTATAGAGCTTAAGAAATACAAGGAAAAATGTAAAAATTGAAATTCTGCGATTTTTTCCTCTGGACTGTTCTGTTTTTTGTCTAGAATTGTCTAGTTATTTTACTAAAAGTCGATTTAGCCAAAAATCGCGATCCGGGCAGGCCTATTTTAGAAAATAATTTTTTGCCTGGATAGGGCTTAAGAAATACAAGGCAAAATGTAAAAATTGAAATTCTGCCATTTTTTCCTCTGGACTTTTCTGGTTTTTGCATAGAATCATCTAGTTATTTTTTATATGTCTTGTTCACTGCAGAGGGTGTCTTCCAAAAGTCACTTTTAAAACGCCCGTATTTTTCTAGGACTTCCTGCAACACATAGAGTAAAAATTTCAAAGGGATTCTATTCATGAGACTAAATGCTAGTAACTAAACCTAAAAGAGATGTTTTTTTAAATATTTTTATAATTATTAATTAAAAACATTTTTCTTAAAAATCGAAAAAAAAACATTTTTTTGGGATTAAAGTACATCTGTATAAAAAAAAATAGGGGTAAGTAATATTTTTAAAGTTTTAATTACTAGTACTTTTCATAACGAATTGAAAGTATTTTGAATTATTAAAATCCGTTGAGTAGTTTTCGAGTTACAGATGCGGGCAATTTTGAAAAATGTAGTTTCGAGAAAAATGCGTTTAGGTATAACTTTTTTTCCTGTACAAATTTCTTAATACGGTTTTAGTGTGATTTTTTGTTTTATTAAAGAACACTTTTAAGTTAATTTCAATAATTCTTAACTTTCATCCTTATCAATACAATATGCATGAAATTTTCTTTTCATTTTCCCATTTGATGGGTCTTCCCAGCTGTTTTCTTGTTTTGGGGCGATGACACCAAGCCATAATAAAATAAGAAAATTAAAAAAGCAAATCTTAAGATGGTCCCAAACGTCGGAGAAAGTAATCCGGCCGGTCTCCGTCGTCATGTTTGGTGGCGCTTTTTCCTCACGACAACGACACCAACGATACGATTTTGGACCCTGGACAGTCGTAATTTGTTTTTTTTTATCCACATATGAGTTGGACATAAAAATAATGTATATATATATGCATGTATGTATGTATGGATTATGAAAAGACAAAAATAATCTGCGCACGCACGCTCAAATGAAAGTGAGAGTGACCGCCGCACGCCGCCGCCGGCGATAATAAAACAAAATTTTTAGCGTGCTTTTTAGTTTTTATGCTCTTTGAATAAGCATTGGGTCATTTTGACTGGGAAGAAAGTCGCGATGTGGTAAAAATTTATGAAATGTAACATATGCGTATATATTTGCGTTAGAAAGTTTGGCGCGAAAAATATTTATGTTGCGACATTAATTTTGCATGCAATGCATATTTTTGTTGATTGTTTTTGGTTTCATTTGGATAAATATTTTTTTTCTGGATAAAATGTTTTTAATAAATACATTTTAAGCGTAAAGAATTCGAAATTAGCGTAAACAAAAATGCTTCTATGCTTTTATTTCCATATCCCGACCAAGATAATTTAAAATTTTAATTTTACTACTATCAAAAATTTGAAGAAAAATAATTTCTCCCTTAGTCTGTAAAATTTTCTATCGTTAGAAATAATTTTTGTAAAAATTCTTGTTAAAAATAATTCATTCAAAATTGTAAGAAACATTATTTTTCGTCTATCTGTAGAATTTTCTTTGAATCGGAATAAATTCCAATTCAATGTTTTTTTCAATTTTAATTTTAATGAAGACTTTAGATCTAATTAATTTTTGCCACACCGATTAATGATTTTCAAAATTGCGGACTATGAAATTTCAAACTTTTCATTTTCATAAAATTAAGTACATGGAGGCATCCGGAATTGCTGATTTTAATTCTGATAAATAAAAATTTATGAATTCATCATTCATTTTACAAAAAAAAACTTCTAAACTTCATGGGATTTTCGTGAAAATTAGTATCTATGGGGTTTTTGATGTCGCTGATTTCTAATTTTGCATCGCAATTTACGAATTCAAGATGGATTCTTTCAAAAAAATTATTCAATAGTTGCAATTTGAAAAATTATCAACTCCAAGATGTTTTATCATAATTAGGTAAATAGGAGATGTCAGGAAAGCTGATTTTCAAATTGAAATAAGGAATTTCGAGTTAAGATAAAGTCAGCCACTTAAGCTAGGAATGTTTTAATTAACGAACAAATTGCTATAACACATTCAAAATGATTGTGAAAAGATTTAATTATAATTTATAATATATAGTAAAAAAAATAATTTGTATATTGCCACTCATAACTTTCATGTTACGTGCATGCGATTGATCAAAACTAGTTATTAATTATGTAACATAATAATAAAAACGAAATCGAAGAGGCCCTTTTACCTGGAGATTTTTTGAGGTCCATACGAGAGAAAGAGATCTTAAAAATGCCCGCCGTCGTTATGGTCGATAAATTCGGGCAATTGTGGGAACAAGTTGGTTAATTTTCTTATTTATTCTGGTGAGTTAACAGAAGTTAGCATATAAAACGCCTACGTCATTTAAAATTTTTATTAGTTTCTTCTTATATTTTTCTAACATTAATTAAATTAATGGCCGGATAAGAGGCAGTAATAAATTTTATGTTTTAAGAGGAGCTCTGATGATTTCTTTGAAAAGATTTATGACTCTAATTTGTCTACAGCAGCGGAAATATTTTGGGGGCTTTCTAGCGAAAATAGAAAAAGAATAATTTCGCAAAGAAAAAAATTATAGACTGCCTTATTCCTTGAGAAATTTGAACATTTTTATTGCGACAACTTCCCTTCAGTCGTTATTTTTTTTTAAAAATGCATCCGCTTTCCGGCTTTCAATTTTTCGACGAGTCGTTTTTTTTAATGTTACATAACCAAATTTCAAATATTTTTCTCAAATAATAATGTACATTTTTTCATAAAAAATTACAAAAATGTATTTTCTTAAAGACGGCTCCTCGATATAGTTTTTGTTTTTAGGACTCAAACAACTAGAAATAAAATATTAAATAATTCTTAGCATAAACAAGAATTATGGTAACGTAATTTTTAAGAATTTGCTGTGTTTTGGATTTTTTTTGAATTAGCTCACTCAGTAAAAATTTAAAATTATATTTTCTTGAAAAGGGATCCCTAGGCTGGTTTTTGGGCTAAATCGACTAGAAATAAAATAACTAAAAAATCCTAGCCAAAAAGAGAGAAATTTTCAAAGTTGTTAATATTCGGATTTTCGTGAATAGGACTTTTCTGTATAGGGATGAAAAACTTACAAGAAAAATGTAAATTAAAATAAATAAATTAATTAAAATTCTGCTATTTTTTCTTCTTTACTTTTCTGGTTTTTCCCAAGAGTTATCTAGTTATTTTACTAAGAGTCGATTTAGCCAAAAAAGCCGATCCGTGGAGCCCCTTTTTTAGAAAATAATATTTTTGCCTCTATAGGGCTGAACAACGTTTTTAGTATTCGGATTTCAGTAAAAATAGAAAAATTTATTTTCTTAAAAGGAACTCCCCGGGCTGGGTTTTTGGCCTAAATCGACTTGAAATAATATATTTCAATAATTCTTAGCAAAAACAAGAATTGTGGTAAAAACATTTTTAAGAATTTTTCATGTGTCCTTAGGAACCGCTGACGTGTAGGATGTGGTATTTTCTTGGTGAAAAACGATTTATTACTGTACGATATTTCCTTTTTTTTAATGAATCTATTTTAAATAAGATCTAGAAATTGGAAATTGCGATTTAAGTGCCATCTCTTGTCAAAGTCACCTCATTGACCGGGTTTAGCGGAGCCTGAAATGAACTGGTCAAAGAAGCGACACGCTGCCGTGGTCAATGCGGAGCCCCTGACAGCATGGCTGCTGCTGTGACTTGTGACGATAGTAGAAAACATGTTAAAGAAAAATTGAAGAAGGGAATTTTTACGAACTTGCATAAAGACAGCCTTCTTTTTTGCGGTCGCGACGAAGGGGCCCAGCAAAGCGGCATGAAAAGAAGTGTTGTTGGTCTTGGCCTCACTCTTCGCGATCAGTTTTGTTGAGGTTCACCTTCTTTCCGGGGGTCTGGGACGACGACAACGACGACGACGACGATGATGAAAAAATATTGTGCATTTTGTGCATCGCTGCAAATCCGGATAGGAATCTGAAAAGTATACAAAAGTCTAATCAGAAAAAACTTGATCGTACCTCGATCACCGGGGTGAAATTTATATCGGATCGATAGTGTTGATCATGTTTATTTATTATTTTTTACTTTCCTGCTGTCCAGTCAAAACATTCCAATAGGTCTGAAAGCGGCGAGACATTTCGCTAATTTTGATAAAAGCCCCGTCGATCGGTGACGGGATTTTATTATGCTTTCATTTTATCCGCGACTATTGATCGAAGGTCGTCGTCACTTTTGGCGGTTAATTTTTGTATGTTTCCGTGATCAAACGTAAAATAAAATAAAAAATATAAATAAATAAAACACAGTAAAAATTAAATAGAAAAAAGTTCCGGTCGCAGCGACTAAACAAAAAGATCGAAAATGACACGATCACTAATCGATCTTTAATTAAATTTGTGAATATCCGCCGAGAAGTGATCGATTTATCACAATCAATTTAAATGGTTAATTTCTTAGTTTACGGGTGATTTAAATTACTTTAATTTCCGGAAAGAAATTTGAGAGTTCAATTAGTTTTTTTTTTTTTTTATTTATTTATTTGTGGCACCTATCCTGTATATAAAAAATATAATAATCAATAAGAAGTTTGTTTTTATTAATGTTAAATTTCTTCGATCGTCTTTTGAGGCAAAAACAACTTTCGATTTTACTTTCTTTCGTTTCAGTGCAACTAACAGGAAAAAAAGTGATTATAAAGTGCAAAACGACTTGTGGAAATATATTAAAAAAATATATATTAATAAAATAAAATATATGAAAATTAATACCATTTGAATTTGTTATGCTCCACAACTTTTGCTCGTTAATGTGACATAAGCTTTAAGATTTAATGAAACAAATAATAATTGGAAGTTGCGAAAGAAATTTTCTCAAATGTGAAGTGATTTGCATTCAAAATTTATTTTCTTTCTGCTGAAAGTGCGTTTCGAAATCATGATTTAAGGGGTTATATACAGTCAGGATTTTCAGAAAATTGACTTTTTTTTTATTTTACTTTCGTAATGTACATATATTTAAGTACACCCACAGAAAATTGCATGTCAATCCAGTGAATATTCTCGAAGTTACACACATATTTGTAATGACGTGTTCGAGTTTTTGTACTAAATGTAAAGTGCTTTTGAAACTTTAAACGCGTGTTTCTCAAAACTGTGTTCTTAAAGTCGGTGAGCAAGATTTCTCGGAAACGGCTGAACCGATCAATTTCAAATTTTAACACAAGTTTCTTAAGCATATTTTTTAGTAATTAATCGAAGCTTTTTGCTCACGGATAAATATTTTCCATTTTATAAACAATTTAGTGCCAAAATTGTTGTTCAAAATCGATTTTTTTTTTTAAGAAGCCGCCATTTTGTCAAAAATTCTTATTTTGCTTATTCCTTCGATTAATTACAAGATAAAACAATATCTTAACGAAATATTTTTGGTTTTTCATTTTGGATGATCCAGTCCCGAGATATCGTGCACACCGCAAAACGCTTTTTTTTAAAGTTGCTCTTGGAGATCAGCTGTAGCAGCCTTTAAAATAATTAATTTTACAAATAAAAACCATTAAAATACACTCAAGAGTTACCATAATATGTGTACAGATTTTCACATTAATAACTTAAAAGATCATCTCAAGAAAAATTCTTGAAAAATCGACATTTTTGGGCCTCCTGACTGTATATAACCCCTTAAGACGGTAAGCATTTTAACGTGCAATTTCTTTTCTATCATATTTTATTCATTTTATTATTTTAAAAATCCCTAAAAACACAAGAAAAAATTTCATAATTTTAGAGTACTAATTTGAACTGAAGAATTTTGGGTCCATTTTCATTAAATCCAATATTTTGTTATCAGATTTAAAATCAGCAAAAATAAATAATATTTAGTATTTTACATACCCATCTACTATGCAATTTTTGTGAAAATTGGAAAATTTAAAAATCTATTTTCTAAAAAAGGGCTCCCGGGCTGGTTTTTTTTGGGTTATTTCGAATAGAAATAAAATAACTAAATAATCTTAGCAAAAAAAAAAAAAAAAATGCTGGAAAAATTTCCAAGATTTTCAATTTTCTGATTTTCCTTGAAATGTTCAGTAAAAATTGAAAACTTTATTTTCTTAAAGAGGTCCCTCCGAGCTGCTTTTTTGGCTAAATCTGCTAGATATGAAATAACTAAATAATCCTAGCCAAAAAAGAAAAACTGCTAGAGAAATTTCCAAGATTTTCAATTTTCGGATTTTCCTTGAAATGCTCAGTAAAAATTGAAAAATTTATTTTCTTAAATATTTCTCTCCGGACTCGTTTTTAGGCTAAATCGGCTAGAAATTAAATAACTAAATAATCCTAGCCAAAAAAGAAAAACTGCTAGAGAAATTTCTAAGATTTTCAATTTTCGGATTTTCCTTGAAATGCTCAGAAAAATATGGAAAATTAATTTTCTTAAAAAGGGCTCTCCGAGCTGGTTTTTTGGCTAAATCTGATAGATATGAAATAACTAAATAATCCTAGCCAAAAAAGAAAAACTGCTAGAGAAATTTCCAAGATTTTCAATTTTCGGATTTTCCTTGAAATACTCAGAAAAATATGGAAAATGGATTTTCTTAAAAAGGGCTCTCCGAGCTGGTTTTTTGGCTAAATCTGCTAGATATGAAATAACTAAATAATCCTAGCCAAAAAAGAAAAACTGCTAGGGAAATTTCCAAGATTTTCAATTTTCGGATTTTCCTTGAAATGCTCAGAAAAATATGGAAAATGAATTTTCTTAAAAAGGGCTCTCCGAGCTGGTTTTTTGGCTAAATCTGCTAGATATGAAATAACTAAATAATCCTAGCCAAAAAAGAAAAACTGCTAGAGAAATTTCCAAGATTTTCAATTTTCGGATTTTCCTTGAAATGCTCAGAAAAATATGGAAAAGGGCTCTCCGAAGCTGGTTTTTTGGCTAAATCTGCTAGATATGAAATAACTAAATAATCCTAGACAAAAAAGAAAAACTGCTAGAGAAATTTCCAAGATTTTCAATTTTCGGATTTTCCTTGAAATACCCAGTAAAAATTTAAAAATGTTTTTTTCTTTAAAAGGGCTGTTTGATCCGTTTTTAGGGCAAAATTGGCTAGAAATAAAATAACTAAAAAAACCTATCCACAAAAGAGATAATTATTCTAGCAAATTTTCAAGATTTATTATATTCGAAAAGCAATCTTGCAAAATTTCTTTTCTTCAAATATCACAGATTTTCTTTTTGCGGAAACATTTTGTTGGATCTGTTTTGGTCATTACACAAGAAAAAGTAAATTGTTACCTATGCACCTAATTATTGGAATCTATAATTATTCGCTCTCTGATTTTTATTTCACAATTTCCTCGAGAAGAAGCTTAAAAAAGCCGCAAATTTCTTTAATTTTTTTCAAATTCCAAGTTGCACTGTCGTGCGAAGCATTCAAGTGCAACGAATCGACCCTTTCTTTGAATCTTTTCATATTAAAAAATATATCTCAGTAAAAGTTCAATGTATAAAGAGATAAGAAAAGTATTTTTTTTAAATTATGACATTAATTGGTAATAATACAAAAACTTGCTCTCTCACTTTGGCAATTTATTCACCTTCTTCGATATTGTTTTGCATTTTATAATGTGGCGCTTTTGTGAAGCTTTAACATGAATTCCCACAATCCGACAAATTCAATTTATTTCTTATATGTACATCATACTCTTTGGAGTCATGTTTTAAGTCTTGGATAATTCAAGTTCAACGTAATTGCTTATCTTAATTTGTTTTATTTTTTTAATTTTGTATCTTCATTCTTTTTAACAATGAACCTGGCACAATTTTGGAAGAATGAAAAAAATTCCCACACTTTAAATAAAAGGAAAAATATATCTTGTAGGAGTGTGTGATTTGATTTTTTGCTATCTAATTAGGTGTATGATTTTTTTTTTGTAGATACAGTGCGTCTCACAATATAGCCTCACCACAGAAAATAGCGGTTTATTCTTATATATAATGTTAACGAAAGAACTAAAATAAGGTTTGCTTTCACAATAATAATTAAAATCTTTAATGCAATTTATTGACTGCATACCCTGCGTTTTTGCCTCCCTACATTGGGGAATTTGTATGGTCGTCAAAAATCCTGCGTCTCCATAATATAGCCTCATTGTCATTTGAAGGTAATTTCTGGTAGTGTAACGCCTGTTCTTCAATATTATGAGGTTAAATATTTTTGAGTCGTAAGTTTTGTTGGTGAATTTAATAGAAAATAAATATCTAAAAGCGGTTTGTTCAAGAAAATAATTGAAAAATTGAAGAACGAAGGAAAATCCAACCGGAAAATACCTCATACATTAGGGAGAAGTCCAAAGGCTGTGAAAAATTATATAAAAAACAAAGAAAATTCAACAGGAACTCATCTAGGCCGTCCTTTCAAGGCCACAGCAAGAGAGAAAATGTTAATTTTACGAGCCGCTTCCAATTCCAGTCTCTCCCTTTCTCAAATTCGGGTATCAACTGATGTTAACCTTAGTAGAGCAACAGTACATCGCGAAATACAACGCAGCGGAATACTCAAACACCGAAAAATTATTCGCAAACCTCCGTTAACAAAATTACACAAATTGAACCGGCTACAGTTTGCACGTGATCATATGGCTTGGACAACTGAGTGGCAAAATGTTGTTTTTAGTGATGAAAAAAAGTTCAATCTGGATGGTCCAGATGGGTACAGTTGTTATTATCACGATTTAAGGAAAGATCCAGTTTATTTAAGTCGTAGACAAATGGGAGGTGGATCCGTAATGGTTTGGGGTGCAATATGCGTTAATAGAGTGATCGACTTGGTCATTTTGAAAAGACGACAGGACTCCCAGAAATACATTGAACTTTTGTCTCAACAAAAAATCAAATTTAATGAGGCTTTAGAAAGAAATGACAAAATACAATTCTGTCTTCTTGGCGTCAGATACCTTTGGAGTACGTGAAAAGGCTTTACGAAAGGATTTCTGCCAGGATTTTTGAAGTTATTAAGAATACCGGAGGGTCTACGAATTATTAAGAAATTAATAACAGTTAGTATTAGAATGAAATATCTAATTTTTTGTACCTGAGGCTATATTATGAGACGAAAAAATGATTAATTTTTGTTATTATTGGAAATTGTTTTTATTTTTGTTATTTTTTCTTTCCCTTTTTTATTGTCAAAATAGACCAAGAGCCAGTGACCAATTTTAGGTGGTCATTTCAAAAGTCACGAAACTTTCCACAGTAAATCCTCTATACCTAAAATTTTAAAGAGGGTAAGAAATAAGGTTCATTTTAGTTAAAGTATCAGTCATGAAACTTCATGAAATTACTGTCGACAGTATTTTGTCTTCATGGAATTTTTGCCAGAAAATTTACATCCCTCCTAAGTGTTGCCAGAACGCTTTAAATATTTATAAAAATAAAATCCATTTTTGTCATTTTATCAGTCTTGAAATTTTAACAGAATAAATAAAATAAATAAACAATAAATAATATACAATGCCAGAACGAATTTCCATCACCAACCATCTGCCAGAGCGAAAAACATGTTCGTGCGGTGCTGAGTTACTTTTAGTTTAGTCTTTCCAAAGGAATTATATTATTGTTAAAGATAGATAGATACGTAACGGTCCGAACTCTACCTGAGTTTTGGGTCGGCTCCCTGACGCGCTCACTTCTAATTGCTATAACTTCGGTAACAATTTGAATTCTGGAATATTTGAACGCTTAAAATATTCTTAAAGGTATAAAAAATTTATTTAGCAAAAACAAAAACAGTCTTTTTTTTTTTGAAAATTTCATGGTGTTGTAACCCCTTAAAAAAATTCAAAATAAAAGTTCTAATTTTTTAAAACAATTAATTTTTTTAAAACATATCTTACGAACGAAAAAAAAGGATTTCACAAAAGAAAATCTAGTTTTCGACTTTTCGCAGCGAAAGAAAGAGTAAGAAAGACCCTTGAAAAGGTAAGTGCTACCTTCCTTCATGGTATGAGAAAAACATCACTGATTATTTTTAAAAAGTTACATCGATATAGAAATTATACTAATTTTTATATTGTATATAAAAGAGAAAAAAATTTACAATTATTACCTTTTGTATATATAAGAATATACTTTTATAGAATTAAATATTATAAAATTATAAATGTAAATAAAACTAAACTCAACTGAATGCAACTGAATATGTTGAACAGTTGCACATATTTTCATTAAAATAAAATTAATTAATTTTATTAAATTAAAAAATTGGAATAAAAAATGATTTGTCTAAGATACAAAATATGTCTTTAACATATTTCATCATTGTCAAAGAAAAAAGAAGAGCTGAAGATTTACTCATCTGAATGTTCAACCCTTATTCTGTTCTTTAAAAAAATCATGTAAATTTTTAGTTAAGTTTCAAAATTTCAGGGGGGTTCTAACCCCCTGACCCCCCTCCCCGCTGGCTACGGCCCTGGTTAGGACCTCCGAAATGTAAAGTAAGGAATAGAAAACTGCGTCACAAGTACAGGTAAGAGCACTGAACCTTTTACATATTGTCCCTCCTAGAAGAAAAGAATACCTAGGATAGTACGTGTTTCAGCGTTTCGATATTTTCCACAGTATCCTTGACAATGACCTAGAGAATATCCGTGTCAAAGGTACAGAAAAATCTTTCTCAAGTGATGTTTCAACAAGATTAAGAAAAATCGATTGCATTATGTATAATTTTAAGGGGTTACATGGGTCTTAAAGATATAAAAAAAACGACTTCTTTAAAAAATTTTATTTCAAAAACGAAAAATCTTTTTTATTTAAAATTTAAACACATGAAAGTGAAGTACTTAAAGTACTTGTAAAAAAATTTTCAGCCAAAAATATTGAAAATTTTCCATTTTCCAGCCATTTTTCGCCGTCAACCTTTTTTTTTGCGGTGGACATGATATTTCGGTGTGGATTCATCTGAAATCAAAATTTCAAAAATTTTCTTGTAGTTTATGCCCTTGGCTCGTGATTGAACGAAGGAATTACAAAAAAAAAAAATTTGACATTTTGACATGAGTTTGAATCAATTTTCGTCTCAAATTTTTATGCGTTTTTCCGATTCTCATCATTTTTAAAAGGTCTTTTTCGTATAAAACAAGAACGACTTGACCGAATGAAAATTCCTTCGTTCAATCACGAAACAATACTATAAAGAATAACTGTGCAAAGTTTCAACCAAATCGATCAATTTATTTTCGAGAAATCGTGTCCACCACAAAAAACCAGGTTGACGGCGAAAAACGGCTGGAAAATGGAAAATTTTCAATATTTTTGGCTGAAAATTTTTTTACAAGTACTTTAAGTACTTTACTTTCATATGTTTAAATTTTAAATAAAAAAGATTTTTGGTTTTTTAAATAAAATTTTTTTAAATTGTTTTTTTTATACCTTTAAGACCCATGTAACCCTTAAATCTACGCAGGTTTCCATATTCCTGTCTTACTTGCACTCGCACGAACATGTTTTTCGCTCTGGCAGATGGTTGGTGATGGAATTTCGTTCTGGCATTGTATATTATTTATTGTTTATTTATTTTATTTATTCTGTTAAAATTTCAAGACTGATAAAATGACAAAAATGGATTTTATTTTTATAAATATTTAAAGCGTTCTGGCAACACTTAGGAGGGATGTAAATTTTCTGGCAAAAATTCGATGAAGACAAAATACTGTCGACAGTAATTTCATGAAGTTTCATGACTGATACTTTAACTAAAATGAACCTTATTTCTTACCCTCTTTAAAATTTTAGGGTAGTCTACCCCGGCCACAGAGGGTTGCCAGAAATGGCTTTTAATTTTCAGTAGGTATAGAGGATTTACTGTGGAAAGTTTCGTGACTTTTGAAATGACCACCTAAAATTGGTCACTGGCTCTCCCTCTAAAAGTATAATATTTGTTACTCTTAATTGTATTCAAATCAAATCTGAATAAAAGTGCATTTGAAGAAAAATTTAGCAATATTTGTACTGAGGCTATATTATGAGACGCACTGTATCATATTCAGCTCATATATTTTCATTATTCTTTAACTTTTATACTTCTTCAGTTTCACATTCTTTATACTTTATACCACCTTGATCAAAACGTTTTAGGAATAATCCATGAAAACCATGAGCATCGCCTTCTTTTTCGACTGAAAACGACGTGGTTTTTTCGGTTTTGGCTCATTTGATGAACGCCATTTACTCGCTTGATGCCTGGATTGCGTGTCATACTTATAAACCCAGATCTTGTCTCCATTAATTATGTGTTGGATGAATATTGGGTCGGATTCAACCATCAAAATCATGTCTTTCGCGACGTTAACGCGGTACCTCTGAAGACCAAATCATTAATCAAAATACTTTGAACGGAGCTATATACAAGTCTTCTCCCAGCTCTCTAATTGGTCTATTTGTGGTTTTCGGCAATAATTTATTTGATTTTATTAATGTTTTCATCGGTTTTAATGTCGAAGTCCTGCCACTGCGTTCGTCATGTTCAAACGTTTGTTTCCGATAGAGTATCGTTTCCGAAACACTTCTTTAATATTTTCAAGGTCTTCGCACCGTTGAATCCCTTTTTAACAAAAAATTTAATACAAATTTGTTGATGTCGATTCCATTTTTTAATCTCGTAAAAAACGAAAATACGAATAAAGGAAGATGTATTGAAGACGGCGTCACTTTTACAAATATGAAGCTATAACACTGCAATTTAGCAGGAATGTCAATAACAGATGTGGCAACCTTATAAAAAAATGAAAACGCAAATCGGGTGACTGAAAGCATAACACGGTGGTCATTCCTGAAACTTTTTGATCAAGTTTGTATTTCTTCATCTTCAGCTTCTTCATATTCTTCGCCGAAAATTAGCCGCTTTTCTTAGCTTCTTTAGAGACGTAACTGACTTTATCTTATCTCGATTGAGCCACTTACCTACAGTAAGACGAGCCCCCTTCATTTCTTTTTTCTTCTGAACCCATTGTCCTCAACTAAGACACGCATGTCTAGAATTCTTAAGCCGAGAATAATAATAAGAAGAGGAGGAATGAAGTTAAATAACAAGTGAAAGACAACGAAAAAACATCACTGAAGACGCAATGAAGCATGAAGATCATGAAGAAGAGTTTGATCGATCGTAGTTTTCTAGGTATCTTCGTAACTTCGTATATTGAACTGAAACTGATATATCTTGCACACAAAAAAATGCCAAATAAATTTTGAGATTCAAAACATTGTGCCCTGCTTTCTCTTCCTCCTTCATTTTATTCTTCAATTCTCTCCAACTTTTAAAAACAGTAGATGTACAATTTTTTTTTGTTTTTTGGGAAATTAAGAAAAGAAAATTCTAAGACCAAATGCTGAAACGGTCAAAAAACGTATTACAGGAAGAGAAAAGCGCTGCATTAACGGATTTCTGCATCTTATAAAAGAAGATAATCTTTCTAAATCTTCACTTCATCTTTTCCATGGGCGGCGGGCGAAAAGAAAGAGGATACGTGGGGCAATTTGAGGTGTGAAAAACATTTTGTCTGAATGCATCGTCTCGAGTTTGCGTTTTTTTTTATACCTTCCGTAGTTAATTGCATAAAGCCTCTTACCGTTCTTTTTCCAGGGCAAAAGTTAGAATTCTATCTTAGATACTGAAGATGCTTAAGACACTTTGGAGTCTTAGTCTCTTTCTGATTTTCTAAAAAAAGAAAACACGCATCTTCTCAGGCAATTTATTTCTTTTATCTTTAAACTCAAATCTCTCTGTGAAGATTCAATTTTTTGTTTTTCATTTAGACTCAAAGAAGATAAAGAAACATTGTGAATCCGAATTTTTATTTTATAAAAAAAGCGGATTTAAATAGTTTATATATATTCGAAAAAAAATTTAAGACATCAAAATTAACCCCCCTATCAAAGAATTAGAAACTACTAAACTATAATTTAATTAAAATTATATCTTAACAATTATTACATTTTTACAAAACCTGGATGATGCGAAATAATTTCTATTAAAATCTCGAAATATTCAATTTTGAATCATGATTTTGTCTAAAAAATATTTTTTTTGATTTTGATAATTTTTCAAAATTTTTAATTTAATTTAATTTATTTAATTTCTCATGCATGATTTCTTAGGTTCCAAAGCTTATTAAACTCTTAATTGAATTATTGAATTATTGTCGATTTTGGGTCCCAATTTTGCTACAACTATATAATAAATTAATGCCTATGGGATCTTTAGCTTCCTAGTATCTTGCTAACTTTCTAAATGCTTCTCTAATTAATTTCCAAGTTATCGAATTTATTTCAAAAGGTCCATAAACCATATTAAAATTTTCTTCGATTTGTTTTGATTTATTTAAGGTCCTTAAAATATTTAATACTCGTCGAATCGATTTTTAAGAATCTTTTCCTTATTAGATCTCCACCGAATGATTTTTTTAAACGTCCTAAAATTATAATATCATCGGTTCCATGTACTGAACCACTGTCGAATTTCTATTCCATAGGTCCAAAATTATCAAAACCCCTTTTCAAGTTATTTACTAGAGTCTAAAACTCATTCGCTCTCCGCTAGATTTCTTGCTTCTATGGATCTTAAACTAAATAAGCTTTTATTGATTTATTTTTTTTTCTAGGGTCCTAAACTTATAAGACCATATTTTGATATATTTTATAGTGTACCTTTGGCAGTTTATGAAGGTATTTTGCAAATGTTTACCTTTTCTTTTCCAGGGAATTACCTTATGAGTCCAATCGAGAGACCATCCGAAACATCTGTAGACTATCGGGAGAATCTCCATCATATCCGAAATCAGTTAAAAAATCATGTGATTTTTTTGAATCCTATCGATGAAATAAACAATAATAACAATGAGGATGATAGCAACAATAGTCAAAATGAAAATAATCATCATAATCATCTTGGTAACGAGTTAAAAAGACAGTCGAGCAGCAGCAGTAGTGGCAGCAGCAACATCGACAATTATGCGAATAAATTATGCGATGACATTCCAAAATGCAATCGAAATCGACAGCTATTCGGAATTCAGCTGGAGGTAAATTACTTACTTGTTTTGTTTATCTTTAAGCCTGTTTCCCTTATAATCGACCAACAATGAAATCTTTCTTCTGCATATTATAAATTCAAAAATGCGATATACTAACTTGATCAAAAAGTTTCAGGAACGACCACCGTGTGGTGCTGTCAGTCATTCAATTTGAGTTTTTATCTTTCTCTAAGGTTGCCACATCTGTTGTTGATATTCTTGCCAAATTGCAGCGTTATAGATTCATATTTGTAAAAGTGACGCCGGTTTGAATACATCTGCCTCTATGCGTGTTTTCGATTTTTACGAGTTTAAAAATGGAAGCGACTTTACATCAACGAATTTGTATTAAATTTTGTGTGAAAAACGTATTCAACGGTGCGTAAGACCTTGGAAATGTTGAAGTATTGTTTCGGAAGCGATACTCTATCGAAAACAAACGTTTATTAACGTGGCGAAAATCGACGAAAACATCGATAAAATCAAATAAATTATTGCCGAAAAACACAAATCGACCATTACAGAGCTGGCAGAGGATTTAAACATGGTTTATGAAACCCGTTGAAGGGGGCTATGTCGTTTTTGATGAATAAATTTGTATTTTTAATTTTCTGAATAAATTCCTGAAACTTTTTGATCAAGGTGGTATATCTGCTTAAAAAATTATTCCTCGAAAATTCGCACATGGTGGGATTTTCGAAGCCGTTTATTTAATTTAATTTAATTTAATTGTATAGAGAAAATTCTCGAAAAATAATATTATAATATTAATAATTAGGTAACGAGCTTACTTCTGGAAGCTGAAAGGCGGAAACTGCATGTTCTTCAGCGCGAACTCCAAGTGGCGCTAGAGGACAGTGGCTCAATTAAAAAGGCTAAAGAACAATTGAAGCAAGAACTGATTTTAGCTATTTCGTAAGTATCCCTTAACAAATAAATTTGTCGTTTAAATTAATAATATAATTGTAAAAATTTCAAATTTCATACAAATGTATGTACTATTATTATTATTATTTTTTCTTTTGGTTTTAAACAGCCGTATACAGTTACAGTATGACCTCCTTGAGAAAGAATACAAGCAGCATGCCATTGGCCGATTGCGAAGCTCCAATACTCGGGGTACCGGAAAGGTAGGTTTCAATTTTTGTTTTTATTTTAAAGCTAAGTTTAAAACAGTGATTATCATGAATTGATTTAAAGAGATTTTTAACCCATGTAAAATTAAAAGAGATTCAAACTTCGTAAATCCTTGGTGATTTAAATTTTAAAGATTTCAAACTTCGTTTTAAAGTCCTAATTGAATATTGTAAAAATTATATCTAAGGGTCCTACAACTTACTTTATTCTTTTTGAATTTATTTCCAAGTTTCCTATCCTTATATTAAGCTCATATTACTAAATCATGTCTAATTGATTTCTTGAGGTCTTAAACTTACTAAGATCTCATTATATTGATTTCTAAGGGGTCCCAAAGTTCTTATATATTTGTTTAATTGATCTTCAAGGCTCCCAAGCTTGGATGTTATGGAAATGACACTCGTATATAAAGATCCTAAGCTTACACTAAACTTTCGTATCCTTGGTGAAATCAGATCAAATTTTGTTATAAGTGATTTGTTGAGGTCTTAAACTTATTAGAGTTAAATTAATTTTTTTTTTTTCTTCTTATATCGTAGTTTAATTGATCTTCAAGGGTCCTATTAGTATTAAAATCTTGTTGAACTTATTTCTTAAGATTCTAATCTGACTTGACTATCATAGAATTGATGTCTAAGGACCCTAAGCTTAGTTTACATTTTCTGAATAGATTGATTGGTTTTTTATCCCCTTATAACTCAGTTTAAATTATTTCCTTAAGTCTTAAGGATTTTAAGCATGCTACAATCATGTCAAAATAACTTCTAGAAGCCCCAAACTTACTAAAACCTTATCAGACTATTTCATAGGGGCCCTAATTTTACCTTACTATTTTTACAATGATTTCTATGGGAACTTAAACTTTGTTTGAACCCTTTCGATTGAAATTTTTTGAATTTTCAAAGGATTTACGTGAAAATATAAACTTAAAAACTAAATCGTTAAATTAAGTGCTTGGGGGTCTAAGTGAATTGCTAAATTTGATTACATATCTCTAAAAGAAAAATATTTGGATTTTCAGATCTTTAACGAACAAATACAAATCCAAAATAAAAATAAAAAATAAAAAAATCAGCAATCCCAGTGACCCTCTTACAAAATTTTACTTTAATTTATTAATACTCGTATGTATATGCATAATTTTCATAATCCTGGAATTTGAATGAAAAATCCTCCCTTTACGACTTCGAACGTGCTAAAGGGGTGGCTCACCTACACATACATACACATGAGCACCGGGGCACAGTGGCGGCTGTAAAAACTTGGCGCCGGCGCACTGTAGAAAATTCGCATACAGAAGTGGGATTTATCTTTCCATTTTGCTTCGGTATAATAAAATACACGAATATTTTTTGACGAAACTTTTTCGCTTGTATTAAGGGAAGCTTTCAATTAAATTGGTAGAAAAAAGGAAGGGACATTGGTTAGAAAATATTTATATATATATATATATATATATAGATTTATATATTTATATACATCCTTTGGAAGGAGAGTTCCTGAAGTTTATTCAACCCTCATATTAGAAGCCGGGAGGGCTTAAGGGGGGCGGAGATTTGGTGTTGTTCGCTTTGTTTCGCTGAAAGTCCTTCACAAATTAGTTCTTATGTTCGAGTGTAGGAACGCAGGATATAAAAAATAAAGGACATGCTGTGAAAAAAAAAAAAAATAAACACAGGCGCGTGTACATTTCTGCAAAGACGTGTGTTTTTCATACCAACCTATGATAAATATCCTGGAAAAAAAAACAATGTAAACAAAAATAAAATAAAAAACAATTGTTTTTTTAAAAAGAAAAATATATACTTACATTAAAAAAGGGAAAAAAAATTAAGGAGAGGCACCCAGAAAAGACAGTTTTCTTGTGAAGCTTAAATTTGTCGTGTAAAGGAAATTTCTTTGTTTTTGTTTGAGAAAAGGAAGTGCAAAGGAATTTTGTTGGTGTTGTTGTTTTCATTTTTATTCTGATGTCGGTTTTTCGTCCTTCAAACGTGTCTGAGGCGAATATTTCTATTGAAAAATATATATTTCATAAATATAATAGAAGATGTGCCTTACGTAAGGACTTTTATAGGAAGTGATGAACGAATTGGAATAAAAATACAGAAGAAATTCATTTTAGTAATTAAACTATGAAGTCATCTACGTTTTTCAATCCAACGAGCAGTGTAAATTTTGTTTTAAAAGTGAAAAAATTTAAAAATCTATCCCACCATATGTTTGTGATGTTTTTTTAAAATAAACTATCTTTGTTAATGTGACGTCATTTAATTTAATATAGTTATTTATTTTAACAAAAATAAAAAAAATAAAACCTTAATTTACACCATCTGTGAGATAATTACTTCAAAGGGTGTGGCCGTTTTCATCAATCGACTTTTACATGCTTGACAATGGCATGAATTGTTTTAAAAACACCAAAAAAAGGCACATTTTGATAAATTCAACCATCAAAATTAATGATACCTTCAAAAGAATACAATTCTTAATAAATATCACCACAATCGCAGACCTGTTGATTGATATTGACGGCAACGCTGATAATCAAAATAAAAACAAACAAAAAACAAGTGAATTATTCTAAAACTAACACAATAATAAAAAAGAACATCAACACAATATAATAAACAGTCAAAAAGACTAAATTAATGGAAAAAGTTTAAATTTCAACTGTACTTAAAAATAAGTATCTAAACATTTATTCTTGTTTCGCAACATACGTCTTAAAGAAGCGGAAAAACACTATACAGTTTTTCTTTTTCTGTTCTTAAAACAAGCAATGTTGCAGAGGGACAATTATCCTAATGAAAATGCCTCCGATATATCTGGTAAAATTCCAACAAGATCACAACAATCACATCAACAGCAACAGCAGCATCAAATTCGTTCAAAACCAGCTGTACCAGCAAAACCAACAAATATACCACCGGTTCCAGTTCAACATTTTTTTAAAGATCCATCAACAGGGACACAAACACTATCAACAAATGTAAAATATCCCAACAAATCGAGTAGCACAACGATTGAGATGCAACGTAACACCGGTTGTGATTATCCTTCGGTTGGGACAGCAACAAAATCATCAAAATGCGATATAAGTGTACCAACATCACCAAATATGGGATTTGGTAACGATTGTTGCGGCATGTTGCTGTCAGGAAGCTCAAAAGGTCATCAAAATGATACAACAAGCGGTAATAGTGGCTGCCACCATCATAATCATCATAACAACAACAATAACAACAACAGCAGCGATGAGTGTGGTGGGGGGGCAACAAGTTGCATTGGCACGGCCAGCAATAAATTAGTTCACAGCCTCAATTGTGGTATTAAGCATTCATCAACAGATTCTGTTGATGGCTGTTCAAGCGTTTCATCACATTCAGGCGGCTTTCGTGATCCTGACTACATGTACAGGCAGCAAACCGCTTATACTCTAGCTAATCTAACGAATTCAGAGAATGGGGGAAGCAAATTAGTTGCATCACCAGCAAAAAAATCACCAATGCCAAAATTACAATTCAATCAAACAACAAAGCAAATTGAACAAATGTTAGCCCAAAGATTAGCAACATCATCATCATCGTCAACATCATCATCAACATCAATTGTATCAGCAACAACAGCATCAGCAACAGTAGCGACTGGGGCGACACCATCGCCAGCAACAAGTACTAATCAAACAACAATTGCTACAGCATCAATACTACCAACAGTGTCTAATACAAGCCTACCTTCGATTGGTAGTGGTGGGGCTGCATCACTAAATAAGAAACGAATGTTCAGCAGCTGCTATTCGAGTACAGATGGCGCCAGTTTAATTGGTGCAGGTGGCGCCACCAATCAGGGAATCGATTCTGCTACTAATCTTAGTATGTCGCTAAATATTTCTAGACAACTTCAAAATAAATTACAAGAGGAAATGAAGCAACAATGCAAAATTATACAAGAGAAGCATTTAATTGAGAAACGAGCACCACAACAGCACTATAAACCCATAACTACTGAGGATTTGATGGTAAAGGACAAATAAATTTTTATTTCTAGTGATGATATCAAAAAGCCGTCAAAAATACCAAAAATTCAAGGGAAGAATTTTATTAAAGACAAATATTGATGAAAGACTATTAAGAATCCATTCTTATCAAAATAAATTACATTTTGATAGAGGATTCTTCTAAAAAAAATGTCTAAATTCGTCAAATGCTGCTCAAAACCCATCATTTAAGATTAACTAAATCTGGTTTAATTTATTTGGGGCAATTTTCAGAAATATTTTCGACTCCTAATCCTTATGAATTTGAAATTAGTAATTCGAGCAAAGTCTCAAAAGCATCAAAATATTCCAATTTGTATTTTTCGAAATTAAAAATAAATCAAAAATACGAAATAGTTATTAAAATTCATCAAAATACCTATAAAATTTAAATAATTGTAGATAATGACAATATTTTTTTAGAATTTGAAATTTATTATCATTCAACTAAATGGGTATATTAAAAACAATTTTATTAAATCATATTTACAGAGTAACCGAAGTCAACCCGCGATAGGACTTAAACAAACTCCTAAGGCTAGGGTAAGTAAAAATTAAAATTTGATAAAAGTTTTTTGTGGTCACGTTCGTCAGTAAAATAAATTAATTTAATACAATTTGTCATGAACATTTTGTTTCAGCAATTTTTCGGTATTAATCCGTGAACAACTGAAGTTAATTTACATCTTAAGATAAATGGGTATGTCGAAAGAAATTTCTTCGTCAGGGTTTTTGGGTTCACTAATCTTTCATACTTGCTGTAAGAAATGCTGCTGTGTTAAACTTAGCCAAAGAAGCGAAAAGTATCGAAATTCTTTTCACGGTTTTAATATTTATTGAATTAGCTCGCTCAATAAAAATAGAAAAATTTATTTTCTTAAAAAGGACTTCTCCGGCTAAATCGACTAGAAATAAAATCACTAAAAAATCATAGCCAAAAAAGAGAAACGAGTGGAAGAAATTTTCAAAGTTTTAATATTCGGATTTTCTTGAATTAGCTCAATAAAAATTAAAAAAATCCTTTCACATATCCTGTGACCCTTTTTTTAAATTTACATTTAATTGTTATTTTATTTAAAGCGAAATAAAATGCCAGCTGCTAGCTTGTGCGATTCGAGTATTAAAAATGAAAAGATTCACAACGACAAAAAAAAAAAAAAAAAAAAACCCATTGATTTAGGTCATTGGGGTGTGTTCCGGTAGCTCGAACATTGGATCGTATTTTTATAATTTGACCGGAAATTAAAAGGAAAATAATAAAAGCGAAAACAATAAAAGGAAAATCTGCGAACTTCGCCTTCGGATGCAATCAGAAAAATCAGTCACAAGCAAAGGCGCATTGTTTGCCAGAGGCGCTCGAAGAGAAGCAGAAAGGGGAAGGGGCATTTTATAAAATTTCTATTCAATGTTAAGTCAATGTCAAATTTAAGTAAGCTTCTTTTCATCTTCAAGTCCTATTGTATTTTTAATGATGTCTTTTCCTATCAGAGCTTTTAAAATTCAGCACCCTATAAGTTGATTTTTGAAATATAAGACACTGTAATATTGTTCTTTTTAAAATTTCCCTGTAACAAATCACAAAATTGCAAAGTTTAAATATTTTGATAAAATTTTACCACATTTTGACCCCAAAAAATCTTCATATTAGATCATATTTTTATAATCACAGACCTAAAAGATATTTCTCTATAAGTATTTTAGCGAAAATCTTTTATAAGAATGCTAAAATATTGTAGAATTTACAAAATTGAAGAATATTTAACCCATTATTTGAGTAATGATAGTAGATAATCGCTTTACAAATGTTGTTGGTGTAATGAAGAAGGTAAAGAAAGATAATAATTATGTATAATTTGAATGATTGATGAATATTTATTAGACCAAATATCCATTATTTGGATAATTGATAAATACTGAAGACAAACATTACACATTAATTGAGTAATGAAATATTTAATCGGCCTTTTATCATTTGTTTGATTAGTGGAAGATAATATCTGATCACTTCTACCAAATTATTTGGGTAATTGATACTTAATACCCAAATTACACATTATTTGAGTAATGAAAGTATTTAATCAGTCTGTTATCATTTGCTTGATTAGATGAAGATAAAATCTGATCACTTCTACCAAATTATTTAGATAATTGATACTTAAGACCCAAATTATACATTATTTGGGTAATTAAAAGCGAAGTTAAGCTTAAATTAAGCAGCATTTTTATAATAATATACAAAAACTGCTCAACAGCATCAAAACATGCCTGGAAAATGATAATAAGAATTCGACATGATTTTTTAATCATGCATTTATGAGGGGAGTTATGTTTTTGTTATTTTTATTTTGCGTCATGCGCACTAAGAAATGTATATAAACATGTTCCCCAACATTTTATATACTATGAAGAGGTTAAAAATGCCGGCTGCTCTCTGATTCTTACCTGAAGAAATTTGTAGTAAAGATGACCCTAAGAAAACCTGAAATAATCAACAGATATGAGTGAAAAAAGACAAAAGAAAATTCCCTTTCCAATACTTAACAGAAAAACTCGCACAGTGGGACCACTTCGCAATTGAAAACAAGTTTCCTCAGCACAACGCTCGGCCACATGCTGCTTAAAATTGAACGATATGAAATCGAGTCGAGAAGCCAGCATGTACATATTTATACGATTTTATGTATTAGAGTTTAGTTTAGTCAACCTATACATAAAGGCAGGTTTTATGCTTACTTTTGTGTTATGCTTCTTTTTAATGTTTTTTTTCTTGCATGTATATTTCACATATATATATATGTATATATATATATCTTTTTTTTCCTTTTTTGTTTGTTTGTTTGAAGAGCCCGAGGAAAACTTGACGAGATCACAGTAACTGGCAGACATTGAGCACGTTCAGGCGGGGAAGATATAAGATATTACTTTTTTTTTTCAAATATAAGCAATATTTCGATACTTTTGTGATTTGTTGGCGTCACAAATCTCGAAAGCGAGAAAAGTATAAAAATATATCATTTAAAATATGTTGCAAAGATAGTGTTTTTATGTGATACATAAAATATATATTTATCTATCTCAACCCTCTGATTATCATTAAAGTGGCGGAAATGCGCAGGTCTCAATTGTGTACAAAAAGTTTTGTGATCCAGACAAATTTTCAATTGTATCTAAAAAAATATACGTAAAATTAAATAATATAAAATATAATAAAAAAAAAAAAAAAATGTAGTGAAATAGTGAAGAATTAAAAAAAAAAAAAAAATAATAGTGTTTTCTTCAACATTATGTCGTGTTTGTTGTGTTTTTGTATAAATTTTAAAGGGGATAAAGTGCCACAAAAAATATATATAAAAAAAGGGGAAATATAACGAAAAAAAAAAAAATTAAAATATATACTCTATATTCGTTTACTTTTTATCAACCAAAAATGTGAGTAATCTTTAGAGATTGTCTTAAGGAGTTTCTGAAGGAGGGCAAGCGTCTAGACTAGCTTTATTATTTTTCTTTTTTATTTTATATGAAATTTTTATCTGTAATTAATTTCGTCGGACTGAAAGAAACGATTTTATCTAATAAACTCATAAAATACCCCCAGAGAATTAAACCACTGCAGCGGCGATAGCAGCTGCAGCAAAACACTAAATGAAGCACAATTTTTTGCCCACTTTATAAAAATCGAGGGTAAACAAATTTTAATCATAAATAAAATAATATCTCTTATAAAAAACATGAGACGACAAAGAATATTATTATCTTAAATAATAATAAGACCCTAGTTTGAATGTAGAGATAATAATTTAATAACAAAATATAAATTTAATAATGCATCTTATTTCTATTAATCTAAGGAAAAAAATAAAACTCCATAACTAGAAGAAAAGATTTGGAAGTGTCTGGGGTTTTTCTTATGTAGTAAAACACTTATTTTAGATGTTCTATACACTTTTTCAATTATTAAAACATTAATATACACTAAAAAGGAAATATTACTAACCTCTCCAGACCGGTAACATGCCCCTTCACCCTTTATCTGCGCAAAAAGCGCGGATGTTTGTGCACGTCCTACCGGACTATTAAACTATCTCTTCAAATTTAAAACATGAAGCATATTGAAGAAAAAAAAAAAAACTTTAATAAAATTATCCTTTTGAAATTAATCTTATATTTATTTTTTTTTTTTTATTATTAAAATTTCCTGTTAAAACGTTTATCAATGACAACTATATGAAATTCAGAAATAATCCTTAACTCATCTAAAAATAAATATATTGCGCGTATATGTCAAAAAATTATGATATATGCAAATAAATAAGTGATGATTAAACTGTTTACATTTAGTTGTTTATTATTTTTAAACTCGATCTATGCTTAAAAATGTTAAATAAGATGTGAATTTTTAATTTTGTTGCGACAAAACGTAATGGTACATGCCTGTTTTTATTTCTTAAAAGCACGTTTCTCCGGCTGCTTTGAGATTTATTTATTTTATTTTATTATATATATATATATATATATACTTATATATAAACTTTCTTTTGCCACTCTCAAGCTAAGCCACCTCCACTTTCCCCCAGTCCCTGCTGACTTTTCATACCATCAGAATTTTAATCTACATGAAAGATCGATTTGAAAAAAACCAGTCCAACAGGTTTATGCTTTGTATTATTATTTTTTTTTTTTTTTTTTTTTATGTTTTGCCTTTCTTATACATACGTACATATATATGTAAATAATATATATATTTTTTAATTGTACAATCGTGTGTACGATTTTATGTTTTGTTTTGATACACATATACAATTTCTTAAGTAAGATGCGCATGCTTTTTGGCAGTTTTTATTTGCGACAATGATAAATAATAACAAAAACCGATCTCTCTTATTTGAATGAAGATTTTTATTTTTAATTTTAAATGGAACAACAATTGAAGAAAATACCATAAAGATATTTTATATCTTTCACGTCTATCGCATAATTATTACTTTTGCGTTGCAATAAAAAGAATAAACAAAATTTTTCGCAATGTTATCAGTTTTTTTCTCCTCGATATGGTTACATTTTAATTTACAAGCGGAAATACCAGAGTGATATTTTTTAATCCCCCTCTTAAAAAGATAATGAAATTTTATATTTTCACATTTGCAATGAAGAAATGGAAGAAAATCGAATAAAATTCGATTTTAAATAATACTATAAGAAATTTTTAAAATTTCGATAATTGTATCCCCGTCTTTATAAAGTGGTGTAATTGTTTAAGTGTTTTCTTACTATTTTTTTGATTACATATTACAAAAATCGTTATAAATTTAAAACAAAGAGATAAATTTTTATAAAACAAAATCCATAACACTTAGTAATATTTTAGCTGCATAACTAATAAAATTATATTAAAATTGGATATTCGCTTCTTGAATTATACAACAAAAATCTAAAAATATTAATTCGAATATGATTCGAATTGAAAATTGTGGCGATATTCTTCCAAAATCGTTTTTGGGGATGGTCTTTCAGAATCTGGCATTTGTTTTTTTCTATTCGCATCGTACAATTGAAATTGCGTGCACAAAATTCTCGTTTTGCGCATTAATGGGTTAAACTAAAGATAAATGTCTCTATCTGTTCAGTTTTTCGACATTTAAAATTAATTTTCGTATTATACATTGGCACCTATGAATATTTTTGAGATATTCGATACGAAACTTTTTCAAAATGGTCCCAAAATTTTCAATTTTCGAACGCTGTTTAAAAATTATCTATTTAAAGATTTACATAAAAATTTTGAATCTTCGTTTTTAATGCTAGAACAAAAAGATAAAAAATTTTAAAATTGTTTGTTTGAGTTCAGGGTTGAAAACTCTATAACAAAAAAAAATCATCAATGGTATATAACATAAAACTAAGAATTAAAACAGAAAATATATGATAAAATGAAATGATACACCAAAGTAAATTTTTATCGCAATATTGCCTTAACATTGAGCACCTTTAATTTGAAATGCTAATTGCAGAGGAGCAGATTTCATCAAAATTCCGCGGTCTCGTGACGCTAAATTGGCAGTGTACACGAAAACCGGTTGGAATTTTTCCACGATTATTATTATACAATACAATTAAATTGCGTTACATATCCCTGACTTATGAACATTTTAATGTCAGTAAATTACCAGGTTTATTTCAAATTATATCTTTCAATTTATTGGCTTAATAAAATATAGTCGTCCTCTAAACAGAATTTTAGAAGATAAACGTATTTATTACTATTTTGCTTAAGCTTGCATTATACCTGGATTTAAGCCTGGCCTGACGCTTAAACTAAGTTGGTTCACGTTTGACTTTAGTCTGATTAAAACCTGGCTCAAGCTACAAAATCGGGGTGGCATTAAAAATTGTATAATTTTGTTAATCGCATCTAATCAACAGCTTCATTAGCTTTTATAAATATTACAAATATTTGAGAAAATTTGTTTTGTAATGGTCTTTTCAAACGTTTTGCAAAATGTTGGCAAAATCGAATTAAGCCGAATATCATGCAGAATTAATTTTTAAAAAAAATTTTTAAATTATGTAAATTTTTTTGGGAATTTAGAAGATTTTCATCACATTTTAAAATGTAAAATGTCTTTTATTGTAAAATAGCAAAGAAATCTTGAACACGAAAAAACTGCGGTCATTAAAATGAAAATAATTACCCAGGGTCCTAAAAATTGTTTCACAAATTTCATAACTTAAAACAACTTCAAAAATTCACTAAAGGTAATCAGAATTTTTAATTTGGAAAGTTTTACGAGATTTTAACCTAATTTAATAGCATAATTTCTCTTCTGTAGAAAATTTTATATATTTTAGTTGTTTAGTATTTCAGATTTATTTATTTATAAATTACTGCAATAAAATTTTCATCTCGGACAAGAGACAAATTTTTTTCTATATAATTTTTTCCGTAGATTTCGTATCTGAAATATATAAAATAAATTTGTTTACGAAAAAAAGGCAGGGATCGATAAAACAATTATTTTCAATGTTTCAAACCAAAAAATCATATAGACAAATTTGTAGGAAAATTGATTTAAATGTAGCATTATGATTCTTATGGTCTGAGCTTTAAAAATTTTATGTGCTTTTTAAATTTGTGATTTTTTCCATAAAATTCAAAAAAAGAAAATTTTTCGCATTTTTACTTTTAAAATCAAAAATAAAAATAAAAAAATGATTTTCATCTTTAAAATCAAAAATAAAAATCAGAGTATAATTTTTATTTCTAAAATAAAAAATAAAAAATCAGAAAATGATGTTTATTATTAAAATCAGAAATAAAAATAAAGAAAAGATTTTTGTTATTAAAGTTACAAACCGAAATAATAAAAAAATTATTTTAACTACTAAAACCAAAAATAAAAATCGGGGAATAATTCTTACTCTTAAAATCAAAACCAATCTGTGAAGAATTTTCGGATATTTGAGATTTTGAATAAACGAACATTTACATTTTTATTTATATAGATTTTAAAAACAAACATCACTTTCCAATTTTTATTTCAAATTTCAAAAAATATGAACCACTACTAGGCTTTTATTTTTTATTTTAAAAATAAAAATCAATTTTTGATTTCTAATTCTGATTTTAAAAATAAAAATCATATCCTGATTTTTATTTTTAATTTTAAAAATAAAACTCACTTTCTGATTTTAAAAATAAAAATCAATTTCTGATTTTTATTTCTTATTTTAAAAATAAAAATCATTTTCTGATTTTAATTTCTGATTTTAAAAATAAAAATCATTTTCTGATTCAGAACATAATTTTTATATTTGTCTAGAAAAATTCAGCTATTTATCACATATTTTAATCTCACAAAATAATTTTTTTTTTTTCAATAAAAACCTTCCAAAAATTTGAATTTTCTAAAAAACTTTTATTTTTATTTAATTTTTCAGAAAATTTTAACACAAACATTCGCCTAGCTGACTATGGTATATATTTTACTCCAGGTCAACTTAGAATTAAGCTTATTTCAACTGAATTAACTCTTTTTCAAGCTTAGTTTAAGCTTGCTTCACGTTTTGTTTGTATAGGCTGGTTAAGGGGACATTCTCATTGGACGTGAAAAAAAAATCGATTTTTTTTTTTTTTACATAAAAGTATTCCTTAATATCATAGTAATGCTGTCCTCAAACCGTTGTAAGAAATTCGAAACAAAACGAAAGTTATTGCTATATATACGTAACGATATATACCGGTTTCTATAGATTTGGAGCGTCGTACAAAAACTTTAAACGCGTTTTTCTGGAAACTACTTTTTTTCACCTGGTACCAGTGATATCTCAAATTCTGCTCGAAAGATTTAAAAAAATCAAAAAGCAATCGACTCATTAATATAAATACTAGGACATAGACCTTCAAAAATGCATAAAAGTATCCCACCCTCTTTTTTATACACGTACTTTCCCCCAAAACATGGCCAATTTTTGAAAATTTTAGAAAAACAGTCCTAAAAATAATTTAAAAAATTAAAAGTACCATTTTTATAGGTCTATGTTCTAGAAAAAAGTCTAAAGAACAAAACCCATTTTGAATTTTGTCTTTATCTTCTCCAGGAAGACCGCAGGAACTGGTACCAGCTAAAAAGGAACTTTTCATACAACACCCTCTATTGCCGCAAAACGTAACAAAAAAAGAAATTTTTTTTTTGTTGTATACTTCAATGCCTATATATTCAACATATCAAAAAAGTTTTTTGAATAAATGCAATAGGGTTTAAACAAAAAATTCGTTTTTTTGTCCATTTCAATGACAATGTCCCCTTAAAGCCTATCGCGAGCTTGGCCTAAACCGATTAAAACTCTTGTTTAAGCTTAGTTTAAATCAGTAATCCCTTAATATATTTTATACCACAAATTCAAAAAAATCGATTCGATCATTTTTAATTTGGCCATAAAAACTGCAAACGTGTGCTCTGACGCATTGTAGTGGTGAAAAATTAAATAATACGGATTCAAAAGCTGGCGAAAATCTTCGATATTATATGTACGTCTTCCAAAACTTACAGATTTTATCTAAAAACTCATATAAGATGACTATTTTAGAACTAGGGGGAGAACCCCTGAAACAAGCAGACAATTCTGAATAGTATGTATATAAAATTGCTCAAAACATGGAAATTCCATTACGCTGCAGGGTGCTCTGTTTTTTTCTTCTAGGGACGTCCCCCATTCGATGTTAATATCCCAAAGAATTCAGGAAGGGCTCTTCGATATTTTCGTTACCCTAAATCGTTCGATTCTCCCTTGTCGATGAGTCACCGGGTAGTTTTTCGTTATTCAAAAGGGAATGCGTTCGTATAATAAATAAATCTTTTCATACATTTCTTTTCCTCCTTAAAAAAAAAAAAATTTATTTTATATTGGCAAACAATTTGTTTGGATGGGGAAAGCTTTTGTGTTTGGTAATTCTCATGCAATACACCTTTTCTTGGTTGTGCCTATTTTTTTATTTTTCTTATTACAAAGAGCCTGTTGAAGCCCGTCGTACATACAAAATTGCCTATTTTTAAGCAGCTCAGCTCATTTTGCTATTTCTTCTTCTGGGGCAATGGATTTACCCGAAGGCATTATGTCGCTAATAAAATCAAGTCACAAAAGCGGAGCAGTGGCCCCACAGCTCCATCTGTTCCCATTTATCGCTTGATTTAACACGAAATTGATTATTCTGTCCGCCGCTGCCTCCAGCGCCGCCTGGTCCTCCGATCGAGGCCTCACGAGTCATAGTTACTCCCGCGAACGCGGGATCACATTCAAATTATATTGGGCGAAAAGAGCGCACACATGTTGGCCATCTGCACGGTTATTGTCTTCCTTGTTTTCGGTTCATTGAAGATTTCTTTTAATTTTATTAATTGGCCTGTAAATTACACGAACAAATGTATCAATGTTTTTCGATAAATTCGAAGCAAAGATAAAAAGGAAGAAATTTAGGGGAACAGCTGTTCAAAATAAACTTCTAAATTCCAATGAATCTTGAAAATTCAATAGTAGATTCGAAATTACCTATAATTTATTTACTATTATTTCATCAATTAAATTCAATAACTTAACAAACTAGACACACCAATAATAGTTAAACTTCTTGAGAACGTGATATACTCTATAATAAGAAATATTCAATATAACCCATTAATATTCTTAAATTTACCTTACTTAAGCCCTATCCAGGCAAAAAAATTATTTTCTAAAAAAGGGCTCCCCGGTTTTTTGGGCTAAATCGACTCTAAGTAAAATAACTAGATGATTCTAGGCACAAAACAGAATAGGCTAGAGGAAAAAATAGCAGAATTAGCATGCATTAGCATTGTTTACTTTTATAATCCTATAATCCTTTAATTAAAACTCTTACAAAATATTCTGTTTTTTTTTCGTAAACAAATTTATTTTATTTATTTCAGACTGGTACCAGTTCCTGCGGTCTTCCTGGAGAAGATAAAGACAAAATTCAAAATGGGTTTTGTTCTTTAGACTTTTTTCTAGAACATAGACCTATAAAAATGGTACTTTTAATTTTTTAAATTATTTTTAGGACTGTTTTTCTAAAAATTTTAAAAATTGGCCATGTTTTTGGGGGAAAGTACGTGTATAAAAAAGAGGGTGGGGTACTTTTATGCATTTTAAAGGTCTATGTCCTAGTACAGGGTCCGCCAAATAACTTTTTTTTTTTGAAAATGCTATAAAAAAAAAACTACTGAATATTTTTTCAAATTTCTTTTTTTATTTCAAATTACAATCCTTCCGGTTAATGATGGAAAATAATTTCATTCAAATGGCTGCCTCGGCTGGCCATGCAGTAGCCTACACGATCGAAAGCTTAAACTAAGCTTGAAAAAGAGTTAATTCAGTTAAAATAAGCTTAATTCTAAGTTAATCTGGAGTAAAATATATACCATAGTCAGCTAGGCGATTGTTTGTGTTAAAATTTTCTGAAAAATTAAATAAAAATAGAAGTTTTTTAGAAAATTCAAATTTTTGGAAGGTTTTTATTGAAAAAAAAAAAAATTATTTTGTGAGATTAAAATATGTGATAAATAGCTGAATTTTTCTAGACAAATATAAAAATTATGTTCTGAATCAGAAAATGATTTTTATTTTTAAAATCAGAAATTAAAATCAGAAAATGATTTTTATTTTTAAAATAAGAAATAAAAATCAGAAATTGATTTTTATTTTTAAAATCAGAAAGTGAGTTTTATTTTTAAAATTAAAAATAAAAATCAGGATATGATTTTTATTTTTAAAATCAGAATTAGAAATCAAAAATTGATTTTTATTTTTAAAATAAAAAATAAAAGCCTAGTAGTGGTTCATATTTTTTGAAATTTGAAATAAAAATTGGAAAGTGACGTTTGTTTTTAAAATCTATATAAATAAAAATGTAAATGTTCGTTTATTCAAAATCTTAAATATCCGAAAATTCTTCACAGATTGCTTTGAAATTTTGACACAACATTGCATTCGAATAAATACGTATTTTTATACACCTGTTTTTTTTTTTTAAACAGCGACATCGGTTTTGATTTTAAGAGTAAGAATTATTCCCCGATTTTTATTTTTGGTTTTAGTAGTTAAAATAATTTTTTTATTATTTCGGTTTGTAACTTTAATTACAAAAATCTTTTCTTTATTTTTATTTCTGATTTTAATAATAAACATCATTTTCTGATTTTTTATTTTTTATTTTAGAAATAAAAATTATACTCTGATTTTTATTTTTGATTTTAAAGATGAAAATCATTTTTTTATTTTTATTTTTGATTTTAAAAGTAAAAATGCGAAAAATTTTCTTTTTTTGAATTTTATGGAAAAAATCACAAATTTAAAAAGCACATAAAATTTTTAAAGCTCAGACCATAAGAATCATAATGCTACATTTAAATCAATTTTCCTACAAATTTGTCTATATGATTTTTTGGTTTGAAACATTGAAAATAATTGTTTTATCGATCCCTGCCTTTTTTTCGTAAACAAATTTATTTTATATATTTCAGATACGCAATCTACGGAAAAAATTATATAGAAAAAAAATTGTCTCTTGTCCGAAAAAAAAATTTTGTTGCAGTAATTTATAAATAAATAAATCTGAAATACTAAACAACTAAAATATATAAAATTTTCTACAGAAGAGAAATTATGCTATTAAATTAGGTTAAAATCTCGTTAAACTTTCCAAACTAAAAATTCTGATTACCTTTAGTGAATTTTTGAAATTATTTTAAGTTATGAAATTCGTGAAACAATTTTTAGGACCCTGGGTAATTATTTTTATTTTAAAGACCGCAGTTTTTTCCTTTCCATGATTTTTTGCTATTTTACAATAAAAGACATTTTACACTTTAAAATGTGATCAAAATCTTCAAAATGCCCAAAACAAATTTAAATAACTAACAATTTTTTTTTTTTTTTTTAATTAATTTTGCAGAATATTCTGCTTAATTTGATTTTGTCAATATTTTGCAAGACATTTGAAAAGACAATTCCATAAGGCATTTCCTCAAATATTTATTATATTTTTATTAATTGATTATTCTAATTAAAGCCCTTAAAAAAGGATTTTTGATAATTATTTTTTACAACACTCAGAAAATAAAAATATTTAGTTTTTATTGGTATCAAATTTAAAGATAAAAACTGAAATCGAAATTGATTAAGAAATGCCGCAGCTATCGTGGTAACAAAATTATATTTTTAAATTGTTGCAACTCTCCACTCCGTACAATAATCGCTATAATTTTTTAACATGATCTAGATATAGTTCTTCTAAATATATAGAACAATTTTAATCGAAATCTATTAAGAAATCCATGTGATATTGTGTATAAACAATTTAGTATCATTCAATTTGTCAAAATATCATCATATGAAGGGTCTCTGCAATGAGTAGATTTTTATGCTTTTAGGCTTGAGGAAAAAGTTATAGAACATAAAAAGACGAATTGCCCTCCTTCTCTAATAAGTGTTATACGATAATTGTTTTTTATCAAAATTTTGAATAATTTTTATAGAAAAAAGTGCTACCGTATTTTGCATTATTGAAGCTCAGCGAATAAACTAAAAAAGCAATGAAAATGTGCTCTTCTCGTAGAAGCTGAAATGGCTAAAAAAAAAGTAAAAGCCTTTATCCTTAGAATAAAAAACAAAATTTGAAAATGCCTTAAAAATTGCCATAATATATATATATATATATATATATATATGAGTAAAAATCTCGACAATGGATGAAGAAATCCTAAAGACTGTCGAGTCGATGCTCGGTAAAAATGTAAAGATTGTCGATTGTGAAAAGACATCTTCAGTCCGAGAAGAGGAGATTCTTTTAATAAATGGAATTCCAGTTACATTAGAGGGTAATGATGGTGATGCAATTAAAACTGCCTTAATGACGGGTCAGGTGCCACCCTGTGACCTTTTGAATCAGCTCCTCTATCAAGCGGGAATCCTTCGACAACCTGTGCAACTTGAGACCTCTTTATCGGTTAAATCGACAATGGTCACAAAAGAAGAGGTCACTGTCGCTAGAGACGGCAGGATCCTTGATGAGCGCACAAGCGAAACAAAAGAGGATAACTACTATACCAGTTCGTGCAAAGAGATTTGGGAACCGGTCAATTCAGTGTCGGCCACAAAACAAAACATTCCAATTAAGACGGACACCAACAATCCACCATATGAGCTTCTATCACCGAACGATTGTGATAAAGCTAAAAATAATATCGCTTTATTAAAGCAAATTCCCAACGACAGTATTATAAATAAATGTTCGATAGTTGCCCCATCGTCCTCGTCCCTTTGCTCGTCCCCTTTATCTACATCATCGACAACTGGGGTCCCAAATTCGTTGTATACAAGAATGGATACATCATCGAATACGACTGGAAGTGAACCGGCCTCAAGTTATTCATCGATAGCAACAAATTGCTCCGGAAAATTATCAACGGACCTCTACATTCAGGAGGTCCCAAATCATTTGCACAATGTTATCGTGAATGACAACAACAATGGAAGTCGAAATCTAATCGATTGCAAGAATTTCTTGAAAAATCCGAGCCTTAGCTACGACTCGGGTCATGAGGACCTCTACAACAGCCTCAGCCATGGGAATGTCCTTCAGACCACAAACACCGGAAATTCGATTTCATCGTGCTATGATTTTATAAGCTCTGACGAGGCGGATTTTGTTCATAAATCCCCAGAAAATCCAGCCTCAATTTTTATGGTAATTTTCCACATATAAAAATAAATAAAAATCTCCCAAAAGACCCTTGTGGCCACAAAAAACTGTAGATATTGTAGTAGTAATCATTACTTTTTTTTTAATTAATTCCCATCAATTCTAAATTTCCATTACTAATTATTCAATAATTACTTCCCAATTACTTAACAATGCCAAGTTAATTCCACACAAATTACATTGAACTAATTCTAAATTACTAATGGAATAGAATTGAAAATGGGAAGAAGTAATTAAGTTTACAGTTATAGTAACAATTTATATTTTAATTATTAATTACAGCCAACGATATTCGGAACGGTCGCATCTGACCAAGGTCCAAAAGACAGCGTGAATCGGAGGGTAAGAAATAATTAATGAAAATTTTTTTTTTTTTTATTTTAAACCTATAAATTATTGACCGACAAATTTAATATCAGTTTTTTTTTAAAACCATTAAATATTTATACGGGAGCGATATAATTATAATTAGACAAAAAAGTAAAAACAATTTTCTCAAGGCAGAAAAACCACCTCTGTCTGCGGTCTACGGGCTAAGAAAATAAGTTTTTTAACTCTGGTAGGCCTGTACTACAGAACTGAAATATTGCTAAGAATCTTAGAAAAGTTGGCTTTATTTCGGATTTTTTGCATTTATCCTTTTTAATACTCTCAACTGCGTTACTTTACCGAAAAAAATCACCTCTGTAGGCCGTATTTAAGAAAATCAGTCTTTTACCTCTAGTAGGCCTGAGCTACAGAACTGAAAAATTGTTAAAAATCGTAGAGAAGTTGAATTTATTTCGGGTTTTTTGCATTTATCTTTTTTAAGTACCCTCAACTACGTTACTTTATGCAAAAAAAAAAAAAAAAACACCTCTATAGGCGTTATTTAAGAAAATCAGGTTTTTACCTATAGTAGACCTGAGCTGAAGAACTGAAAAATTGTTAAAAATCGTAGAAAATTTGGATTTATTTCGGAATTTTTGCATTTATTGTTTTTATTACGCTCAACCACTTTACAATACGTAGAGAAATCACCTCTGTATGCCGTATTTAAGAAAATAGGTTTTTTTTTACCTCTGGTAGGCCTGAGCTACAACACTGAAAAATTGTTAAAACTTTGTACAAGAAAATTAAATTATATAGTTCCATGCCTAAATTCAACTTTAGGCGACTTAAGCCAAACTTGAACGAAGCTTAAGCTGAAATTGGATCTAGTTTAATCCAGGGTTGACCTAAGCCTAACTCAAATACGAGTAATTATTAATTTTAAGATCCGAAAAGTTGGCTTTATTAAAGTTATTTTAATTTATTTTAATAGTAATAGTAAAAATTGATAATCTCCTCCCCGAAGGGCCTACCTCAAACCACAGGAAAGGGAGTGGTGATCGAAAAGCAGCAGAACACGCTCTCACCATCGCTCAGCGCCGACAGCTACAAGGAGATCTTCGACGCTGACGAAAATGCTCTAGTCTACCGTGATGGTAATTTGATATCGGGGCCGCTAGATGGCCTCATACAGCACATGGTCCCGACGAGCGAGTACTATCCGGACCGATCGTATCTTTTTGCATTCCTCCTTAGTGCCAGATTATTTATACGACCGCATGAGCTATTAGCGAAGATATGTCAATTATGCGACGAACAGCAAAATATATCACAGCGATCATCGCCGGAGGGTCAAAATCAGACATCATCCGGCGATCACCTCGATCACCATCACCATAATCAACAACATCATCATCAAAATCCGGATGATGGCGGCGGCGGCGGCGGCGGCGGCGGCGGCGGCGGAGGCGTTGACGAGACAAGTCCCAGCTCAGATGGCGGAGACTGTTGCAGAAATTTAAGGGCTTTCGCCCAGCATTTTGTCCAGCTTCTAACTGAGTGGATCGAGACATTCCCCTATGATTTTCGAGATGATCGACTAATGCAACATGTCCGTGCGATGACGAAAAAATGCATAAGCATCGATGCAGGTTTAAGAAAAAACGTTTCAACGATGCTGCAGAGCCTCATGCAAAGATTGACAATCCTCGATAAGTATGAGGAGTTCCTTCAATCCCTGTCGAAGGGTTCTGGAGATTGTAAGGCAGCTGATCTATCTGGATTAATCGGGATGCATGGAACGGGTCATTTGAACAGCTCAAATCAATTATCGGATCAATCACATCAGAATCAAAATCAACACATTCATCATACTATCAGCGGACTGCATCCAACTTCACAATCAAACTCGACGAACACTTCGTCCAGTTCGCTGACCAGCAGCAATACTCAATCGAGTTCATCGATCGATATTGGCGAATTGTGCCCCAATCCAACCCTTCTCGCCCATCAGCTGACCCATATCGAGCTTGACCGGCTCTCCCACATTGGACCTGAAGAATTTGTTCAGGCCTTCGCCAAAGAGAATCCACATTTGGAGCAGTCTTTCAGTGATATGAAGAAGACACGAAATCTTGAGTCCTATGTCCAATGGTTTAATAGACTCAGTTATCTGGTCGCAACTGAAATTGTTAAGGTATGATTCTAAAACTTAATATCATTATTGATTCAACAAAAACAGCATTTAAAATCCTCGCAATCTATAAGAAAAATCACTGAATCTCTAAAACTGATCTTTCAAAGATTATATCAACATTTTGGCAATCTATAAAGAAACAGATTTAGAGAACACATGAATAAAAAATAGAATACAACAAATAATTCTCGGTCTTACATTTTCATAAAATCTTTGGCTAGATTATACAACTTTGGTGTAGATCATACAACTTTTGACTAAATCATACAACTTTTTAAATAAATCGTACAATTTTTAAATATAGTATAAGACTTTTATCTAGATCATACGACTTTTGTCTAGATTATACAACTTTTGTCTAGATCGTACAACTGTTGTCTAGACCATGCAACTTTAAAGATATTTCATAAAATTTATATCTAGATTATAAAGCCTTTGTCTAGATTATAAAACGTTTGTCTAGATCATACAACTTTCGTCTAGATCATACAACTATACTCTAGACCATATAACATTGAAGATATTTCATAAAATTTATATCTAGATTATGAAGCCTTTGTCTAGATTATAAAACTTTTGTCTAGAACATACAACTTTTGTCTAGACCATACAACTTTTATCTAGATCGTACAACTGTTGTCTAGACCATGCAACTTTAAAGATATTTCATAAAATTTATATCTAGATTATGAAGCCTTTGTCTAGATTATAAAACTTTTGTCTAAATCATACAACTTTCGTCTAGATCATACAACTATAGTCTAGATCATACAACTTTTGTCAAGATCATAGAACTTTCGTCTAGATCATACAACTATTGTCTAGATCATACAACTTTTGTCTAGATCATAGAACTTTTGTCGAGATCATACAACTTTTACCTAGATCATAGAACTTTCGTCTAGATCATGCAACTATTGTCTAGACCATGCAACTTTCAAAATATTTCATGAAATTTATATCTAGATTATAAATCCTTTGTCTAGATCCTAAAACTTTTGTCTAGATCATACAACTTTCGTCTAGATCATACAACTATAGTCTAGATCATACAACTTTTGTCAAGATCATAGAACTTTCGTCTAGATCATACAACTATTGTCTAGATCATACAACTTTTGTCTAGATCATAGAACTTTTGTCGATATCATACAACTTTTACCTAGATCATAGAACTTTCGTCTAGATCATGCAACTATTGTCTAGACCATGCAACTTTTCTCTAGATTAGTCAACTTTCGTCCAGATCATAGTATTTTTAAATAATATATATCATGAAACTTCCGTCTAGATTATAAAACCTTTTTGTAATATAGATCACAAACTTTCGTCTAGATCATACGACTTTGAAGATATAAGAGTTTTTAATATCATAATTATTCTTTCAATTTCATTCTAGCATCCGAAAAAGAAGCAAAGAGTGCGTGTAGTCGAGTATTGGATAGAAACAGCTCGGGAGTGCTTTAATATTGGAAATTTCAACAGTCTGATGGCAATAATTGCCGGCCTCAATATGTCCCCAATATCTAGGCTGAAGAAAACGGTTAGTAAAAAAATATAGTATTTAAAAATCCTTAAAATATATATTATTAAAAAAATACCTTTCAGTGGGCCAAGGTGCAATCAGCTAAATTTGCAGTTCTTGAGCATCAAATGGATCCGAGTAGTAATTTTAATAGCTACAGATCAACGCTTAAGGCAGCTATGTGGCGATCGGCGGGGGCGACTGATGAGCGAGAAAGGATCGTGATACCTTTCTTCAGTTTACTTGTTAAGGACTTGTATTTTTTGAACGAGGGATGCTCTAACAAGTAAGACAATCTTTCTCAAATATTTATTCACCAAATCTAGAATAATTTAAAAAAAAATTTCATGTTGTAAAGATATTAGAAAATGAGTTTAATATTTTTTAATTTTAATTTTACAGACTTCCAAATGGCCATATAAATTTCGAAAAATTCTGGCAACTTGCCAAACAGGTAACTGAATTTATTGCCTGGAAGCAAGTAACATGTCCATTCGATAAAATACCAAAAGTTATTATGTTCCTACAAACGAATCATGTTCTTAATGAGAATACGCTCGCAATGGCATCATTTGAATGTGAACCCCCCGAAAATCATGAGAAGGATCGTTATAAATGTTTAAAATCGGAACAACAGATGCAAAATCATCATCATCATCATCAGTAGCATCACCCAGTATAAGATAAATTATAAGATGGAGCAGTAGAAAAAAAAAAAAAAACGGGGGTCTTAGTTAAGATTTTAATCCCATTCCACTGTTCAAAAGTTGAACATTTCGAAAAAAAACATACAAAATATAAGAGTAAGTATAAGAGTAAATAAAATTAAAAATAAAGAGAACTGAGCAAGAAAATTAATAAAATGAAATAAATAAATATTTGTATAAGTGGAAAAGTAATATATTTATTAGAAATGGCTAACTGTATTAACGTAGGAAAAGTATAAGACGCTAGGTTATTACGCAAGATTTTTTTTTTTTGTGTGTGTGTATAGTGGGAAAAATGAAAAAAACACTGGTGATTCTAAATTTTAGAGTTTTTTGTACTTAAAATATATGAGCGAGAAAGAGAGAAAGATAGGAACAGAAGAACGAAAAAATGGATATATACATACATGTATATATATTATATATGAATATATGTATATATATATGTAAATATATATGTATATGGAGGAGGAACACGCGTTCATTGTTCTGTTTATTTTTTTTCCCCATTATTTATATTTTTTTTTTCTTCTTATATTTTGATCTTATACAACTTCGAAAAATCGCTGAATTGGAGTTTAAGAAGTGTAAATAAGATGGATATAAGATTTTAAATTTTCGTATACAGTTGAAGTGTTATATAAAGCAGAAATCTAGCAGTATAAAAGTTATACGGTCACCAAATTGCATTTAGGCCGGATTATTTTAATTAAATACTATCAGACGCAGCGATTGTGAAGCTGAAATTTTATTTAAACAGTCATATAAAGTTATCGGGCATATCATTGAACTGGTGCATTGTATTATTTAATATTTAATATATACATAAATTCAATTCCGAATTCCATTTTCTGCCGAGGTTGTTATAAAATAAATTATAAAACCAATCTTTGGGTTATGCCTAAAAGCAAAATTATATAGATATTGAAAATCAAAAAAAATATATATACTGCCAAATTCTAGGTTTTATTCTTTTTAACAATTTATTTAACCCACCAGAGACCATAAAATTAAATAGTCGGAATAGAATGCAACTTTTGTAAAAAGATTGAGAAGAATTAAATTTTTTGGGCTTATTTTTATAGTTTCAATTGACTAAAAGAAAAATAAATTAAGGAAAACTGGCCTAATACTCGAAAGGTATCCGTTGTGCTATGTATTTTACTATTGTTATTATTTTTTTGTAATAATTCATTTTGAATTTTACTATATACATAATATTTATTAAATTTGCCCTTTTTGGCAAAGCAAAACAAATGCAAAATAATACAAAATACAATTTTATATCCCAGAGGTAGAAGAACATTTCAACAAATATAATATAAAAAGCCCTTTTTTTAATTTTTTTTTTTTATATGATAGTTTTTATTTTTTATTTTCACTATAAATCCTCCCTAAAAATAAAAACAGCTTTTTTTTTTTAACCGACAGGAGGAGAGAAACTAGAACACTTTTGTTTTTATTATTTTATTATTATTATTACTATTATTTTATTTTTTATTTAAAAAGTTTCAAACAAATTTTAAACATTCTGTGAATTTTAGGGTAGATGGAATATTGTTTTTTAAAATTTGTGTAAATTTTAAGATAATTTTTAAGGATTGTACACCAATATCTGTTATATATACAAGAAAACGAAAGATGTCGAAAATTACTTTGTTTTTACACTATAATTTTCCTATTTTTATTTTTTAATTTATAAATATAAACGAGAAAAAAAAAATTATAATTTCTACTTTTATTTTTCAGTATATTTTTCCTTAATTTTTTTTTTTTTTTTGTTGAATAAAAATATTTTTAAAAGTTTACTTTATCGTTTTATATTTAATTTTATTTATGCTTTTATTTTTACTTGAGACTGCCAAAGTTTTTGCTCAACTAAAAGATCTCTAGTGTAAGTAAAAATAAAATAAAAACATTTTCATTATGCTAAGGTTGTGCAACCTGAAGTTAGGACTAATATTTAACGAAATAAATTAAATTTGATTTTTCAAAAACTTCACACTAATTACAACAAAATCCCACGAGATCTGTCTTCCCAGGTACCAATTTTTAGTATTTTCGTATACTTTAATTCAATAAATATTTAATATACAATTATAGTAAAATATATTCTTTCAGTTATTTACTCTTCGAAATAAAATATAAAAATATTTTCATCAAAAAAAATAAAATTCTTCAATCAGAAACGATTTCTCTGATCGGAGCGTGAAATTAGTTTTGAGGAATTTTTCTTCTGTAAAATTAAGGCTTTATTTAAAAAATATATATTATTCAAAGTATTGTCCACCGTTAGCTACTACTTTTTTCCATCTTTCTGGCAACAAATGAATTCCACTTGGATAAATCTTTCGAGGCTATCCAAAAATCAAACATAGAAAATAGATGATAGATAGATAGAAAGTACGAGAGTTGTTGTAGAACATCCCAGCCAAGTGCTTCTTACATTTCTATGATGAATTTTGCAAAATGTATTCGAGCGTTGTCATGTTGAAAAATCACTTTATCGTATCTTGTGGCATATAATGACCGTTTTTTCTTCGATGCTCGGCTCAAATGCAACAATTGTTGTTGGCAATAGTATCTAGTGATGGTTTCGTTGGATTGGAGTAGCTAATAATATGCTACAACCCGCTGATCCCACCAAATACAGAACAAGAATTTGGCGCCGTGGATATTGCATGGCTTTGATGTTGATATTGATTCTACACCATGATTTTTAAAACTTAGGATTATAGTAGTGTATCCAAACTTTTTCGAGTGTGTGGACCTGTTAACATGTGAAAAAACGTCTTTTGAAAAGTTTCCTGGCTTCAATTTGTATGGCACCGGATTTTCTTGCTTTTGAATTATTCCTAGACTTTTCTTGTCTACGATATGGTACTAGTTACGACCTCTCTTAGAAATCCCTCAAAACTAATTCACACCACCAATATAAAAATCGGCATGAGGTTTTTAGTATCGCTGATCAAATCGAATCGTTAAAATTGAACAAAAACTGGTTTTCAAAAAATCATTCAAATGAAACCCAGAATCTTTGAATTTTTATAAACGTAATATTATTGGATTCAAAATTTAAGGTACTTAAATCTCACAAAATTAGTTACTTGAGTGTTTTTCTTAGTGCCGATAGTTTGAAATTTAGTGTACAATTTTTATAATAGAATATCTTGAATTTTTCAATTATATTTTATAATTTTAATTGCAGATTCTGAAGTCTCTGAAAACCCTTAAAAATCTGTTTTCATGGCAATCCCTTAAAACTGAATCTCGAAATGTTGACACTAAAATTAAATTAAAACCCTGAGTGCCAATTTTCACGACGGTATGTTTTAGTTTTCCCCCCACTTCAAATTGCACAGTCTGAGAATATTTGATACCCAAGATCAACGATAATGATATAAATGAAATTATTAAAAAATGATTGTAAGAAATTTTACTGCCTAATGAGATTCTTAAAAGTTAACCCAAAAAAATAATGCCAGCCAAAATGGGTAATTAATTAAATAAAAACAAAACATAAAAGCGGTTGAACTTCTCACATATTTACATTAAATATAAAAAGAAAAGTATATAAGAAAAAATAAGAAAATACAAAAAAAAATTAAAAAAGCAGTAAGGAAATTTAAAAAAAAAAAAAACCATAACGAGAAATGGTAACTTCTCACTAAAAAAAAGAAATAAAGGGAATTTCCCTGTAATTTTTTTACACTAAGAATTGCATAGTCTTAAGAAAGCCACAGTATTACAGTAAAATATTCAAAATGAAGAGAATACAAAGGAAAATCGAAGAAAAGCAAAAGAGCAAAACACGAAATTTATATAAAACTGCCCTGCAAGATCTGTTCTTTATTCTACTTTATAAGAAAACTAGAACGAAATGCAGAGACCACAATGTTAAAAAGAAATACATAACGAAAAAAACATACACCTCCAATAGAAGCAAGTCTGTTAAATAAATTTTTTAAATCAAGGAAAAAATAAATCAAAAAAGCAAACGAATCGATAGTAAATTAAATAAAAGGATCATACGTCACAGAGAAATTAAAACAAATGATTTTTAATCTACTTCAAATCCCAACCCCAAATCCATTAAAGAGATAAATCTCTGTCTTTTGCCTAGAATAATTTTGTTATTTTACTTAAAGTTGATTTAGCCAAAAAACCTGATCCGGGGAGCCCTTTTTTAGAAAATAATTTTTTTACCTCGATAGGGCGGAAATAATACAAGGGAAAATGTGAATTTTAAAATTCTGCTAATTTTTCTTCTAGACTTTTCTATTTTTTGGCTAGAATCATCTAGTTACTTAACTAAGAGTTGATTTAGCCAAAAAAACCTATCCGGGGAGCCCTTTTTTAGAAAATAATTTTTTTACCTCGATAGGGCGGAAATAATACAAGGGAAAATGTGAATTTTAAAATTCTGCTAATTTTTCTTCTAGACTTTTCTATTTTTTGACTAGAATCATCTAGTTACTTAACTAAGAGTTGATTTAGCCAAAAAAACCTATCCGGGGAGCCCTTTTTTAGAAAATAATTTTTTTACCTCGATAGGGCGGAAATAATATAAGGGAAAATGTGAATTTTAAAATTCTGCTAATTTTTCTTCTAGACTTTTCTATTTTTTGACTAGAATCATCTAGTTACTTAACTAACAGTTGATTTAGCCAAAAAAACCTATCCGGGGAGCCCTTTTTTAGAAAATAATTTTTTTACCTCGATAGGGCGGAAATAATACAAGGGAAAATGTGAATTTTAAAATTCTGCTAATTTTTCTTCTAGACTTTTCTATTTTTTGGCTAGAATCATCTAGTTACTTAACTAACAGTTGATTTAGCCAAAAAAACCTATCCGGGGAGCCCTTTTTTAGAAAATAATTTTTTTACCTCGATAGGGCGGAAATAATACAAGGGAAAATGTGAATTTTAAAATTCTGCTAATTTTTCTTCTAGACTTTTCTATTTTTTGGCTAGAATCATCTAGTTACTTAACTAACAGTTGATTTAGCCAAAAAAACCTATCCGGGGAGCCCTTTTTTAGAAAATAATTTTTTTACCTCGATAGGGCGGAAATAATACAAGGGAAAATGTGAATTTTAAAATTCTGCTAATTTTTCTTCTAGACTTTTCTATTTTTTGGCTAGAATCATCTAGTTACTTAACTAACAGTTGATTTAGCCAAAAAAACCTATCCGGGGAGCCCTTTTTTAGAAAATAATTTTTTTACCTCGATAGGGCGGAAATAATACAAGGGAAAATGTGAATTTTAAAATTCTGCTAATTTTTCTTCTAGACTTTTCTATTTTTTGACTAGAATCATCTAGTTACTTAACTAAGAGTTGATTTAGCCAAAAAAACCTATCCGGGGAGCCCTTTTTTAGAAAATAATTTTTTTACCTCGATAGGGCGGAAATAATACAAGGGAAAATGTGAATTTTAAAATTCTGCTAATTTTTCTTCTAGACTTTTCTATTTTTTGACTAGAATCATCTAGTTACTTAACTAACAGTTGATTTAGCCAAAAAAACCTATCCGGGGAGCCCTTTTTTAGAAAATAATTTTTTTACCTCGATAGGGCGGAAATAATACAAGGGAAAATGTGAATTTTAAAATTCTGCTAATTTTTCTTCTAGACTTTTCTATTTTTTGGCTAGAATCATCTAGTTACTTAACTAACAGTTGATTTAGCCAAAAAAACCTATCCGGGGAGCCCTTTTTTAGAAAATAATTTTTTTACCTCGATAGGGCGGAAATAATACAAGGGAAAATGTGAATTTTAAAATTCTGCTAATTTTTCTTCTAGACTTTTCTATTTTTTGGCTAGAATCATCTAGTTACTTAACTAACAGTTGATTTAGCCAAAAAAACCTATCCGGGGAGCCCTTTTTTAGAAAATAATTTTTTTACCTCGATAGGGCGGAAATAATACAAGGGAAAATGTGAATTTTAAAATTCTGCTAATTTTTCTTCTAGACTTTTCTATCTTTTGGCTAGAATCATCTAGTTACTTAACTAACAGTTGATTTAGCCAAAAAAACCTATCCGGGGAGCCCTTTTTTAGAAAATAATTTTTTTACCTCGATAGGGCGGAAATAATACAAGGGAAAATGTGAATTTTAAAATTCTGCTAATTTTTCTTCTAGACTTTTCTATTTTTTGGCTAGAATCATCTAGTTACTTAACTAACAGTTGATTTAGCCAAAAAAACCTATCCGGGGAGCCCTTTTTTAGAAAATAATTTTTTTACCTCGATAGGGCGGAAATAATACAAGGGAAAATGTGAATTTTAAAATTCTGCTAATTTTTCTTCTAGACTTTTCTATTTTTTGGCTAGAATCATCTAGTTACTTAACTAAGAGTTGATTTAGCCAAAAAAACCTATCCGGGGAGCCCTTTTTTAGAAAATAAGTTTTTTACCTCTATACGGCGGAAATAATACAAGGGAAAATGTACATTTTAAATTTCTGCTAGTTTTTCTTCTAGACTTTTCTATTTTTTGACTAGAATCATCTAGTTACTTAACTAAGAGTTGATTTAGCCAAAAAAACCTATCCGGGGAGCCCTTTTTTAGAAAATAAGTTTTTTACCTCTATACGGCGGAAATAATACAAGGGAAAATGTACATTTTAAATTTCTGCTAGTTTTTCTTCTAGACTTTTCTATTTTTTGACTAGAATCATCTAGTTACTTAACTAAGAGTTGATTTAGCCAAAAAAACCTATCCGGGGAGCCCTTTTTTAGAAAATAATTTTTTTACCTCGATAGGGCGGAAATAATACAAGGGAAAATGTGAATTTTAAAATTCTGCTAATTTTTCTTCTAGACTTTTCTATTTTTTGGCTAGAATCATCTAGTTACTTAACTAACAGTTGATTTAGCCAAAAAAACCTATCCGGGGAGCCCTTTTTTAGAAAATAATTTTTTTACCTCGATAGGGCGGAAATAATACAAGGGAAAATGTGAATTTTAAAATTCTGCTAATTTTTCTTCTAGACTTTTCTATTTTTTGGCTAGAATCATCTAGTTACTTAACTAACAGTTGATTTAGCCAAAAAAACCTATCCGGGGAGCCCTTTTTTAGAAAATAATTTTTTTACCTCGATAGGGCGGAAATAATACAAGGGAAAATGTGAATTTTAAAATTCTGCTAATTTTTCTTCTAGACTTTTCTATTTTTTGGCTAGAATCATCTAGTTACTTAACTAACAGTTGATTTAGCCAAAAAAACCTATCCGGGGAGCCCTTTTTTAGAAAATAATTTTTTTACCTCGATAGGGCGGAAATAATACAAGGGAAAATGTGAATTTTAAAATTCTGCTAATTTTTCTTCTAGACTTTTCTATTTTTTGGCTAGAATCATCTAGTTACTTAACTAACAGTTGATTTAGCCAAAAAAACCTATCCGGGGAGCCCTTTTTTAGAAAATAATTTTTTTACCTCGATAGGGCGGAAATAATACAAGGGAAAATGTGAATTTTAAAATTCTGCTAATTTTTCTTCTAGACTTTTCTATTTATTGGCTAGAATCATCTAGTTACTTAACTAATAGTTGATTTAGCCAAAAAAAACCTATCCGGGGAGCCCTTTTTTAGAAAATAATTTTTTTACCTCGATAGAGCGGAAATAATACAAGGGAAAATGTAAATTTTAAATTTCTGCTAATTTTTCTTCTAGACTTTTCTATTTTTTGGCTAGAATCATCTAGTTACTTAACTAACAGTTGATTTAGCCAAAAAAACCTATCCGGGGAGCCCTTTTTTAGAAAATAATTTTTTTACCTCGATAGGGCGGAAATAATACAAGGGAAAATGTGAATTTTAAAATTCTGCTAATTTTTCTTCTAGACTTTTCTATTTTTTGACTAGAATCATCTAGTTACTTAACTAAGAGTTGATTTAGCCAAAAAAACCTATCCGGGGAGCCCTTTTTTAGAAAATAAGTTTTTTACCTCTATACGGCGGAAATAATACAAGGGAAAATGTACATTTTAAATTTCTGCTAGTTTTTCTTCTAGACTTTTCTATTTTTTGGCTAGAATCATCTAGTTACTTAACTAAGAGTTGATTTAGCCAAAAAAACCTATCCGGTGAGCCCTTTTTTAGAAAATAATTTTTTTACCTCGATAGGGCGGAAATAATACAAGGGAAAATGTGAATTTTAAAATTCTGCTAATTTTTCTTCTAGACTTTTCTTTTTTTTGACTAGAATCATCTAGTTACTTAACTAAGAGTTGATTTAGCCAAAAAAACCTATCCGGGGAGCCCTTTTTTAGAAAATAATTTTTTTACCTCGATAGGGCGGAAATAATACAAGGGAAAATGTGAATTTTAAATTTCTGCTAATTTTTCTTCTAGACTTTTCTATTTTTTGACTAGAATCATCTAGTTACTTAACTAAGAGTTGATTTAGCCAAAAAAACCTATCCGGGGAGCCCTTTTTTAGAAAATAATTTTTTTACCTCGATAGGGCGGAAATAATACAAGGGAAAATGTGAATTTTAAAATTCTGCTAATTTTTCTACTAGACTTTTCTATTTTTTGGCTAGAATCATCTAGTTACTTAACTAAGAGTTGATTTAGCTAAAAAAACCTATCCGGGGAGCCCTTTTTTAGAAAATAATTTTTTTACCTCGATAGGGCGGAAATAATACAAGGGAAAATGTGAATTTTAAATTTCTGCTAATTTTTCTTCTAGACTTTTCTATTTTTTGACTAGAATCATCTAGTTACTTAACTAAGAGTTGATTTAGCCAAAAAAACCTATCCGGGGAGCCCTTTTTTAGAAAATAAGTTTTTTACCTCTATACGGCGGAAATAATACAAGGGAAAATGTACATTTTAAATTTCTGCTAGTTTTTCTTCTAGACTTTTCTATTTTTTGGCTAGAATGATCTAGTTACTTAACTAAGAGTTGATTTAGCCAAAAAAACCTATCCGGGGAGCCCTTTTTTAGAAAATAATTTTTTTACCTCGATAGGGCGGAAATAATACAAGGGAAAATGTAAATTTTAAATTTCTGCTAATTTTTCTTCTAGACTTTTCTATTTTTTGACTAGAATCATCTAGTTACTTAACTTAGAGTTGATTTAGCCAAAAAAACCTATCCGGGGAGCCCTTTTTTAGAAAATAATTTTTTTACCTCGATAGGGCGGAAATAATACAAGGGAAAATGTAAATTTTAAATTTCTGCTAATTTTTCTTCTAGACTTTTCTATTTTTTGACTAGAATCATCTAGTTACTTTACTGAGAGTTGATTTAGCCAAAAAACCTATCCGGGGAGCCCTTTTTTAGAAAATAATTTTTTTACCTCGATAGGGCGGAAATAATACAAGGGAAAATGTGAATTTTAAATTTCTGCTAATTTTTCTTCTAGACTTTTCTATTTTTTGACTAGAATCATCTAGTTACTTAACTAAGAGTTGATTTAGCCAAAAAAACCTATCCGGGGAGCCCTTTTTTAGAAAATAATTTTTTTACCTCGATAGGGCGGAAATAATACAAGGGAAAATGTGAATTTTAAAATTCTGCTAATTTTTCTACTAGACTTTTCTATTTTTTGGCTAGAATCATCTAGTTACTTAACTAAGAGTTGATTTAGCCAAAAAAACCTATCCGGGGAGCCCTTTTTTAGAAAATAATTTTTTTACCTCGATAGGGCGGAAATAATACAAGGGAAAATGTGAATTTTAAAATTCTGCTAATTTTTCTTCTAGACTTTTCTTTTTTTTGACTAGAATCATCTAGTTACTTTACTGAGAGTTGATTTAGCCAAAAAACCTATCCGGGGAGCCCTTTTTTAGAAAATAATTTTTTTACCTCGATAGGGCGGAAATAATACAAGGGAAAATGTGAATTTTAAATTTCTGCTAATTTTTCTTCTAGACTTTTCTATTTTTTGACTAGAATCATCTAGTTACTTAACTAAGAGTTGATTTAGCCAAAAAAACCTATCCGGGGAGCCCTTTTTTAGAAAATAATTTTTTTACCTCGATAGGGCGGAAATAATACAAGGGAAAATGTGAATTTTAAAATTCTGCTAATTTTTCTTCTAGACTTTTCTATTTTTTGACTAGAATCATCTAGTTACTTTACTGAGAGTTGATTTAGCCAAAAAAACCTATCCGGGGAGCCCTTTTTTAGAAAATAATTTTTTTACCTCGATAGGGCGGAAATAATACAAGGGAAAATGTAAATTTTAAATTTCTGCTAATTTTTCTTCTAGACTTTTCTATTTTTTGACTAGAATCATCTAGTTACTTAACTAAGAGTTGATTTAGCCAAAAAAACCTATCCGGGGAGCCCTTTTTTAGAAAATAATTTTTTTACCTCGATAGGGCGGAAATAATACAAGGGAAAATGTAAATTTTAAATTTCTGCTAATTTTTCTTCTAGACTTTTCTATTTTTTGACTAGAATCATCTAGTTACTTAACTTAGAGTTGATTTAGCCAAAAAAACCTATCCGGGGAGCCCTTTTTTAGAAAATAATTTTTTTACCTCGATAGGGCGGAAATAATACAAGGGAAAATGTAAATTTTAAATTTCTGCTAATTTTTCTTCTAGACTTTTCTATTTTTTGACTAGAATCATCTAGTTACTTTACTGAGAGTTGATTTAGCCAAAAAACCTATCCGGGGAGCCCTTTTTTAGAAAATAATTTTTTTACCTCGATAGGGCGGAAATAATACAAGGGAAAATGTGAATTTTAAATTTCTGCTAATTTTTCTTCTAGACTTTTCTATTTTTTGACTAGAATCATCTAGTTACTTAACTAAGAGTTGATTTAGCCAAAAAAACCTATCCGGGGAGCCCTTTTTTAGAAAATAATTTTTTTACCTCGATAGGGCGGAAATAATACAAGGGAAAATGTGAATTTTAAAATTCTGCTAATTTTTCTACTAGACTTTTCTATTTTTTGGCTAGAATCATCTAGTTACTTAACTAAGAGTTGATTTAGCCAAAAAAACCTATCCGGGGAGCCCTTTTTTAGAAAATAATTTTTTTACCTCGATAGGGCGGAAATAATACAAGGGAAAATGTGAATTTTAAAATTCTGCTAATTTTTCTTCTAGACTTTTCTTTTTTTTGACTAGAATCATCTAGTTACTTAACTAAGAGTTGATTTAGCCAAAAAAACCTATCCGGGGAGCCCTTTTTTAGAAAATAATTTTTTTACCTCGATAGGGCGGAAATAATACAAGGGAAAATGTGAATTTTAAATTTCTGCTAATTTTTCTTCTAGACTTTTCTATTTTTTGACTAGAATCATCTAGTTACTTAACTAAGAGTTGATTTAGCCAAAAAAACCTATCCGGGGAGCCCTTTTTTAGAAAATAATTTTTTTACCTCGATAGGGCGGAAATAATACAAGTGAAAATGTGAATTTTAAATTTCTGCTAATTTTTCTTCTAGACTTTTCTATTTTTTGACTAGAATCATCTAGTTACTTAACTTAGAGTTGATTTAGCCAAAAAAACCTATCCGGGGAGCCCTTTTTTAGAAAATAATTTTTTTACCTCGATAGGGCGGAAATAATACAAGGGAAAATGTAAATTTTAAATTTCTGCTAATTTTTCTTCTAGACTTTTCTATTTTTTGACTAGAATCATCTAGTTACTTAACTTAGAGTTGATTTAGCCAAAAAAACCTATCCGGGGAGCCCTTTTTTAGAAAATAATTTTTTTACCTCGATAGGGCGGAAATAATACAAGGGAAAATGTAAATTTTAAATTTCTGCTAATTTTTCTTCTAGACTTTTCTATTTTTTGACTAGAATCATCTAGTTACTTAACTTAGAGTTGATTTAGCCAAAAAAACCTATCCGGGGAGCCCTTTTTTAGAAAATAATTTTTTTACCTCGATAGGGCGGAAATAATACAAGGGAAAATGTAAATTTTAAATTTCTGCTAATTTTTCTTCTAGACTTTTCTATTTTTTGACTAGAATCATCTAGTTACTTTACTGAGAGTTGATTTAGCCAAAAAACCTATCCGGGGAGCCCTTTTTTAGAAAATAATGTGTTTACCTGAATAGGGAAATACAACGGAAAATGTAAACATTGAAATCCTTTTTAATAAAATAAATTTCCTTCTATGTATATTTATCCCAAATACACCTGAAAATAATGATTATAATTTATTTGCGTTTGCGGGAGAGAGAAGGTGAATTAATTAAAACAAACAATTTTTAAAGTATTAACAAACGCGCAAAAGTTTTCCTATATATATTTCTTAAAAAAAATCACCTAGTATGTTTTCCAAATTGTACAGCTTTTTTCTATTTTTGTTGTTGTATCATAGTTTTAATTAATAATTAATTATTTAATTAAAGCGATCGCTTAGAACTATTTTATCTATCTGTTTGGTTAGTTCCTGGCTGTAGTTGGCATCCGTTTCAGAATTTCTATTTCTATTTAGGTTCATTGTTAACTGAGCGATTCCGTGGATTGTAAGAACTAAAACTAAATGATAATTTCGATGTTATAAGGCTATGCAGCTTTTATTGATTTTTATGTTGCAAAATCGCTAGAAATTAAAAATCAAAAATTTGTTTTGATCAAGGGTCAACACCTGTGCGCTTGCTCATTAACACCAACCCGCCCGGTGGTGGGAGATATTGGCAGATGATCTATGTTTTTTTTTATCATTGTACAACTATATTTATTATATAAATATTATATATATATTCAACTAAGTTTTATGGTAGCTACGACGTCCTCTTTACATTGTTAACAAATTTTCTTCGGCTGTGGTAAACCCCTAAAATGTGAGAAACGTAAAATGCTACAAGGATTGAAATTAGGCATCTCGTGGTTTTTGGGGTCCTGCGTTAGGACCCCTCCTCGTCGCTGCTCTGCGTGCAGACGACTTGCTCCTGCCACCAGTCGTGGACCTCGTAGACGAGGTTCGTCTGATTGTTGAACATGAGCATTTTGATGGCGGTCTGCTGCTCGTGGTGGGGATGATGGAAGATGTGATTGATTTCCGTCAGATGGGGCAAGTTGTTCTTGCTGGCGGTTGGCTGGCGAGCCACCGCCGTCTTCTTCTTGCTCGTGTAGCGCTCCTTTTCGTTGCGGGCCTGCGGGTCCGAAAGGGTTGGCGCCAAAAATTTCCGACCACTTGAACTGCCAGTTGAATCGGATCGATTCAGGACTGAGGGTTTCGTCTTGCGCGGCCGCTCCGATTCCTTCTCCTCCGGCTCGATAATCCCCTTTTCGAGAAGTTTATCCTTGGGGTCCTTCGTCTTCTCCTCGGATTGATCGAGCTTGAGCATCATCTCATTGGTTGCCCTCAAGCCGGCTATCAGCGAATTTTGTTGCTTCTGTAGCGACGAGGGTTTTTATTAGTATAAATAGATAAAGGAGACGAATTCATTTTTAAACTAGGTAGTCTGCGGGTCTCCGCAATTAATTACGTAGTGCGGTCCGTGAGTTCTTAGCCTTACATTGATGGGAGAAATTGTAGAATGAACATGATCTTCAAGGACATTTCAAGGTCAAGTTGATTTTTTAAATTGGAAGACATACTTTTGACCATACTTTTGATTCAATTTTTGATTCTTGGTTCCTTTACCTCTTCAGGTTTTGCAGATATTTATCGGTAGCGGAGTTTTTGTACTTTGACCTTATGTGTGACCCCAAGGTCAAGGGGGATCACTCAAGGTCATATCTGAACGTAAAATTTGCCGCTCTCTCGATACTTTTGTTACACCCGGTATAAAAATGAAAGTTCGTTTGTTCGTTTGTTTCTTTATTTGTTGCCCAATCACGCCTAAACGATTGCATCGATATTTTTCATTTTTTGTGCGAAAGTAGTACATATTCCAACTTAACATATAGGCTAATTTTTTTGGGATAATATATAGGGTTTCAAAATGACGGATCCAAGATGGTGGTGGAAAATTTTAAATTTGAAGCGATTTTTATGAAAATTTGTACTTAGGGGTTTTGAAGAATGCTGATTTAAAATCCGCAGTCCAAATTTAGAAATTCAAGATGGCGGATCCAATATGGCGACCAAGGTCTCTCGATTTTAACGGATTTGAATGAAAATTAATACAATGATTGTTTTGAAGTCACTGATTTTGAATATTACCAAAATTTACAAGTCCAAGATGGCGGACCCAATATGGCGACTAAAATGTCACGATTTCAAAGGATTTTAATGAAAATTGGTACAATGATTATTCTCAGGCCACTAATTTGGAATATTACCAAAATTTCCAAATCCAAAATGGCGAGTTTTAATGAAAATTAGTACAATGATTATTCTAAGGCTACAAATTGCGAATATTATCAAAATTTGTAAATTGAAGATGGCGGATAAAATATATGGAATTAGTACGATTTTTTTGGGTCAACTAATTTCGAATATTATCAAAATTTCTAGATCCAAGATGGTGGATCCAATATGGAGATCAAAATGTCTCGATTTCAACGGATTTTAATGAAAATTAGTACGATTTTTTTGGGGCCTCTAATTTTGAATATTATCAAAACCTCTAGATCCAAGATGGCGGACCCAATATGGCGACTAAAATGTCACGATTTCAAAGGCGAATCCATAAAGGGGTTTTCGGGTTGAAACAATTTCTAGGATATAACAAACTAGAACATTTGAGAAGTGTTTAATTAGTAAGTATTTACCCAATGCCGGGTGAAACCGGATATCCAAGCTAGTAGTGTACAAATATTTTATTCAATTATATATTCTCCATTTTGGTCCAATACCTTTTGCCATCTTTCTGGCAGTAGCATGATAAAACGCTCATAAAACGTCTGATCTTTGCTTACAAAAAAAAAAAATGATCCAAGTCATTTTTGGCGTCCTCATTTGAAGTAAAGTTTTTGCCGGAGAGACCGGAACAAATAATAATCCGAAGGTGCCAGATCCGCGGCGTGGTGGCGAGCTATTAAACTTGTATGAGGTTTCGCATTATCTTGGTGGAATACTATACCTTTTCTTGACGTTTGAGAAGCGAATCACAGACGTCAATGTGACGGAGCAAATTTCTTCCTGAAAATGCTGCTCCATATTTGATAGGGTACCAAACAAAAACTATTGTACAGAATGAAACAAACTTTTTCACAAAAAAGACTTGCTATATCTGCTGTCAAAATATATAATGAAATTGCGGCTTAAGTGTGAAGTTGGCTGCGAAAAAATACAACTAAGTCGTCTGTTGAGAAATAACGAAATCACTTTCCGAACAACCGAAATAGAAAAAAATGTTAGTAATTATTTACTTTAAGGTCCAGCACTTCGATGATCTTGCGCTTGAAATATGTCACTCTTAAGGTCATTCTGACAATTATATGTATGTAAATTTCTTTTGATCCTTAACATAATATGTTAAAATTTGACTACTTGATAAATGGGAAAATCCTTGGACGTGTCGGAAATATAGACGAAATCTTACATTTTTAACCGACTTTGAAAAAAGGAGAAGGTTCTCAATTCGACTGTATTATTTTTTTCTTTTTTGTGTGTATGTTACGCGATATCTTCGCCGATTGTGAACCGATTTTAATGATTCTTTTTTTATTGAAGAATAAACATAACATAATAAAATGTTTGGCTACTTACACTAGCATTTTGAGCTCGAATTTTCTTAAGGCATCCCTCCAGCCACGTTCGAATTGTTTGCTTCGCGACCTCTTCCTCGATGATGTACTCAAATTCTTCTCTAGCTAAAAGTTCTTCAAGTTGAAGGGCTTTTCGAATGTCGACAGAACGATAGGAAAGCATGCTGTTAAATAAAATAAAATATATATATGGGACGTTCCACGTCAAACGGATCAAAGCTGTGCCCAAAATTCAGCTTGATTAATTAAAACGTATAATAGCTCAAAAGACTCGTTATTGAATCCTCTTTTCAATAACGTGTGGCTAAATGTGGAAATTCAAGATGGCGGACTTAATATGGCGGCTAAAAGTTGGCCAAAAATCGGATGGTCGGACTAAAAGTGTTGCAAAAAAAAATGGTTTGGTGGATATAATCGGATATAGGCTTAAAATATTCCTTATATATGTAGCTTTAAAGTTGGCATAGTAGGATTACCAAATCCAACATGGCGGGTCCGAAATGGCGACGAAACTAAGAAGTATCGTCGATGCACTCAAGAATCATTGATCGCACGCACGTTTTTAACATAAAAACATTATTACATGAACTTAAAATACTCCTCTTCCGTCAAACATTTAAAACTGAAATGTTAACCCTGCCAAATTCAAAATAGCGGACCCAAAAGGGTGGAAAATCTGCGAAAATCACCAACAGGATCGAATCTGTTCAGCGCAGAATCACCCGCTTTGCGCTACGTGACCTTCCTTGGGACCTTCACCTTGCTCTCTACGAAAGTCGTTTAAAATTTATAAATCTCCAGCCTCTCACCCTCCATCATGATATTGCTGATATTATTTCCGCCCATCAACTTCTAAATGGTTTAATTGGCTGTCCTGGGTTCCTACATAGTATATCCTTCAATATCAACCCTCGTAACGTCAGATCTTTTCCCACCTTCCGCCTCGAAAGTCATCGGATTAATTTGATCATTTTTTCACCAGAATGCCTCGGAAAGCAAGCAATACAGCTCCCTTCGACTTCCATTTTGATAAAGTTTCCCTCAAATTTGTATCATTTTCTAATTAGTAAAGTTACTAACCCAAACTAAATTGCGACATGGAATACAAGTAATTGAAGTTCATATAGAAATATTTCGGGTCAAAAACGTTAATAGGACAAATGATTTCTGCAGTATTTGGTGATTTTCGCAGATTTTCCACCCTTTTGGGTCCGCTATTTTGAATTTGGCAGGATTAACATTTCAGTTTTAAATGTTTGACGGAAGAGGAGTATTTTAAGTTCATGTAATAATGTTTTTATGTTAAAAACGTGCGTGCGATCAATGATTCTTGAGTACATCGACGATACTTCTTAGTTTCGTCGCTATTTCGGACCCGCCATGTTGGATTTGGTAATCCTACTATGGCAACTTTAAAGCTACATATATAAGGAATATTTTAAGCCTATATCCGATTATATCCACCAAACCATTTTTTTTTTTGCAACACTTTTAGTCCGACCATCCGATTTTTGGCCAACTTTTAGCCGCCATATTAAGTCCGCCATCTTGAATTTCCACATTTAGCCACACGTTATTGAAAAGAGGATTCAATAACGAGTCTTTTGAGCTATTATACGTTTTAATTAATCAAGCTGAATTTTGGGCACAGCTTTGATCCGTTTGACGTGGAACGTCCCATATATATATGAAAATTAATTCAAAATTAATGAAATTAACAGAGATTCATTTACTTGATCACGTCGTGGAAGGTCACATCTTCTCCATTATGAAGCTTGTCCAATTCGTAGCACATGTATTTGAAAAGCAACCTATCTTTTTGTGGATCGCATTCGAGGCGGCCTTTTAGGAGACGTAGAATAAATTTTACCCGCCGGACCGGAATGACCCCTCGCTGGTGAATGTCAACCACATTCCAAGTGTTCTGGAAGTTTCTTATGTCCGCATAAGACAAAAGAGCGTCTTCCTCGTTTGAGTAAAACAATGAAAAGTTCTCCATAATGATAGCTAAAATAGTTGAAAATTGTTAGTAGGAATTTTTGTCTAGTACTATAAAAATAAATAGATTCTTTAAGGGGTCATGCCTAGTTCTAAGTTTCAGGAGAGAGAAAAAAAATTGTTTTTATTAAAAACATATAAAACAATAGGACAAATTCAAAAAGACAGAAAAAAACTCAATTCAGCTTGTAAAGGCCGACAATTTTGATCGAATCAACTTAAAATTTTGACCGTATATTTTTAAAATTGTATTCTTTAAGAAAATTAAAATTAATAAAAATTAAAAAAAGTATTTTCTTAAAAAGGACTTCTTGGATTGGTTTTCTGGGCTAAATCGACTGAAAATAAAATAATTAAATTATTCTAGGTAAAAAAAAGCAAAAGGGTTGAGGAAAATTTCAAGATTTTTTAATATGAGGATTTTCTTTGAATGAGTTCCTGAATAAAAATTAAAAATTTATTTTCTTAATTCTTCAAAATCTGGATTTTCGAATTTTCAAACTTGGATTTCGAATTTTCAAATTTTCAAAATTTGGATCATCGGTATTTTCAAAATTTGGATTTTCGAATTTTCAAAATCCGGATTTTCGAATTATCAAAATTTCAATTTTCGAATTTTCAAAATTTTAATTTTCTCATTCTCAAAATTTCAATTCTTGGATTGGTTTTCTGGGCTAAATCGACTGAAAATAAAATAACTTAAATATTGTAGGCAAAAAGAGAAAAAGTGTTGAAGAAAATTTCAAGATTTTTTAATATTCTGATTTTCTTTAAATGAGTTCCTCAATAAAAATTAAAAAATTTATTGTCTTAAATAGGACTTCTTGGAATAGTTTTCTGGACTAAATCGGTTTGAAATAAAATAGCCAAAATATTCTGAACAAAAAATAGCATAATGTTGTAGACATTTTTAAAAATTAGTCTCCTCAATAAAAATTCAAAAAATTATTTCGTCCAGATTGATTTTTTTTTTTTTTTAATTAAAGGCAGGCATGTCCCCTCAATTAAACGGATGGGCATGTAATTTATAAAATGTAAAATATGGTTGCTTTCTTCTGTAAATTACATGCGACCGCCGAAATTAAAGCATGATTCGCACTGACCCACAAGAAGATTGAGCACGATGTAGGTGATGATTACGTAAAATGTGCAGAAGTAAATTAGACTGGCCGTGAAATTACCTATAAAAATGGACCAATTGTTAGATATGTGAAATGCATGTGCACAACATACCGCAATCTGTTTCCCAATAATTTGTTGCCATCGTGCAATACGGCGGCTGAACCATGCAATCGTGCATTATTTTGTTCCAATCCTCGCCGGTGACGATTCGGAAAAGCATCGCAACGCCAGTTACCGGGGATCCGAAATTCGCCCGGCGGCCAATTCCCTCGCCATATTTGACCGTGCCGAAAAGTATCGTCCCGGCTAGAGCATAGAAAAAGACGAGCAGGAACATACCGAAAATAATGAAGAACGACTTGCAGACTGAGACGCCAACGGTCAGCATAAGCATCTTCAAAGTCGTGTGCTTTCCAGTTATGGTGAAAAACCGAAGGATCACGACCATGAAGCCTATGAAATACGACAGATGGCTCTGCAGGGAGGGTTGGTTATTTTGTTTGATTTTTAACACATTTATTTTATTCATATTCATATAATAGCATCAGTCTGCTCACCCTCAATATTGTCTGCAGAAAAATCCACACAACACCAGCGACTGTTACCAGCAAATCGTATCGATTCCTTCTCGATTGCCAGTACCCTCGAGGAGTGAAAGCGATATTTTTCATTACGACTTCAATAACAAAAACGAAAGTTAGTACCGTGCTAACTATGACTAGCCTTTCGGTATGAACTTCGTCCTTAATCCACTGTAAATTTAAACAATTTCTAATATATATTGATATCTATAGTATATTTACCTGTTGCAAAGTGAATTTTTTAAATTTTCGAATTTTTGAATTTTCGAATTTTCAAAATTTGAGTTTTCGAATTTTCAAAATTTGAGTTTTCGAATTTTAAATATTTGGTTTTTCGGATTTTCAAAATTTGAATTTTCGGATGTTCAAAATTTGGATTTTCGAACTTTCCAAATTTCGAATTTCGAATTTTTAAAAATTGGATTTTCGAATTTTCAACATTTGGATTTTCGATTTTTCAAACTCAGGTTTTCGAATTTTCAAAATTTGAATTTCGGGATTTTCAAAATTTGGATTTTCGAATTTTCAAAATTTGGATTTTCGAATTTTCAAAATTTAGATTTTCGAATTTTGGAATTTCGAACTTTCAAAATTTGGATTTTCGAATGTTAAAAAATTGGTTTTTTGAATTTTCGAATTTTTATAATTTGGATTTTCGAATTTTCAAAATTAGAATTTTCGAATTTTCAAAATTTGAATTTTCAAGTTCGAAATTTGTATTTTCGAATTATCAAAATTTCATTTTTCGATTATAATTTTTTCTTCTTCTTTTTTTTTATAATTCTTAAATCTTCGAAATTTACCGTTATCGATAGTAGCATACTATTGATGAGGACGACAACAGCGATACATCTTTTGAAAACGATATGTTGTGTTATATCATATGTGAATGCACGAAATTTTCTTCCATCTGGTCGCGGTGGTAAATGCAAGGGTTGAGCAATTTTAAGACGCTTTTTAAGATCACACCATCTTCTCTGGTCGACGGTTAAAAGGGCAGTGCCCTTATTTTCGGAATAATTTGCAATTACGACACCAACAAACAGTGTTAATCCGATCATGCATCCAAGAAATATGTAAATGTGTATATAGATGGCATGAATCTGTGATAGAACGAAAAATTAAAAGATATAGGAATTAGATTATATTGTAATACACAAAAATATTATATTATATAATATCCTAGCTGGTTTTTTGAGGTTAAATAGACTAGAAATAAAATAACTAAATAATTCTAATATTGTGCCACGTTTCTGAGAAACAAGTGAGATTTTGAAAATTTATTTGGAAATAATAAAGCATGAAAAGAGCTCGTAGCAAGACTCAAATGAAAGCCTGATTCCTTATCTAAATTATAAAAAATGTCACTAGTAATTAATTTTCAAATAATGGACAAAATGAAGCTAATACTACTGTGATCAAAAAGTAAAGCCAATTTGCTTATAACTTTGAAGATTTTTTTTTATTCTTCCAAATCTATATCATCCCCTTCAAAGTAGTCCCCGCCTGATATAATACACCTATGTCAGCGATTTTTCCAATCCTCCAAACACTTCTGAAACTCGATGATTGGAATGGCCTTCAGTTCCTTCTTCGATTTTTCTTTTATCTCATCAGACGATTCAAAACGGTGTCCCCGAAGCGGTTTTTTAAGCTTAGAAATTGATTGTTTTTGGAACCAATTGAGACGTGATCCTTCTCAAGCACAAATGTTCTTTCAAAATGGTTTGGACCAATCCAAATGAAGTGTTTACAGTATCAGCAAGGTCTCTAAATGTCAACCGAGAATTTTTGAGTACCAAATCTTTGATTTCATTAACATGTTATTCATTGATTGATGTTGATGGCCGTCCAGGACGCTCTTTGTCTTCAGCGCTTTCTCTACCTTCTTTGAACTGTTTCTACAACTTGTAAAAATTTCTTTCAGACAAAACCTGATCGCCAAGGCCTTCTGCAACATTCTAAACGTTTCTACAACAGAAATTTGATTCCGCAAACAAAATTCAATGCAACTTCTTTGCTCAATAAAATCACACATTGTAAAAATCGAAAAATTCACTTTTAGTTGCTCAGAAAACACAACGAAACTAACCAAACAAATGACGAACTGTCGTGAGTAATTTTACACAGATATGAGTGACAATGCTTCCAACCTAAAAACAAGACAATTTGCTCGAATCGATGTACCTGCGCAATTTAAATTCAAAATTGGCTTTACTTTTTGTTCACAGTAGCATTAAAAAATATATATTTCATTATAATTTATACTGTACCGGGCCGACAGCCTTTATAAGGACATCTCTAACATCCAGCCATCCCTTGAAGGATAGAACTTCAAAAAGAGTTAGCATCGCATCACCGATATTATCAAAATTGAATCGTCTCGGATTCGCCCAGACCCTTGGGACCAACATTGACGGATATGATTCATTTAAGCCCGGTGTAAGTTTCATTTTTGTTACAAAAACCCTTCTCATAAACACTCCGACGCAATCTTCACGTCTCAAAATTGTAGGATCATTGCATCTTGCCAAACGACCTCCATAAAGTTGGACCCCATAACTAGCAAAAACGAACATAAGCAAAATTAATAGGGTCGATACTAAAAGGATTTCTTTGAAACCCCTGCACAGCTCGTAGACCACTTTTCTCATATGTGGTACAAGGGTAAAAATTCTTAGGGGTCTTACGCATCGTAAAATCATAAGAAGCTGAGCTGGAGAATTTGTTTGAACGTGACGTGGCATCCAACAAAGGAATAGTGTTGATACAATATAAATAAATACATCCAGAGCCGATGCTACATCCTTTATATACGCTTTTGGTGTAAAAAATAGACCATCCGCCAAAATTTTTAGAGCCAATTCAAGACTCATAAATATAACGAATGCATATTCAGCAATTTGTAGGGCTGGATGCTCCATTACTCGATAATCGGGCGTTTCAAACATCATCGAAATGCAGGAGAGTGTCGTTACACAAATCATCACCCAGTCAAGGTAAGTTACTAAACCCAAAAAATTACTAAAAAGAAATAAAAATAAAAATATTTGATTAAAAATATTTATAATAAAATTAGTATCATTCATTATTATCACCAAATTGTAAAGTGATAGTGCACTAAATTATTACTATCACGGAGAGAAATTTTTGATCACTGATTAAGTGTGAGAATTTAATAAGTCTTAAAATTTCAAAATTATTTTGACCTATAGTAAACACAAAAAGTATTTTATTTTGCTTCATAGCACTACATTTAATAATATTTAAACACACATTTTGAGTAACTTTCGCATAAAACTGAACTGAACTGAATATTAAAGCACAGTTTATACCACCTTGATCAAAAAGTTTCAGGAATGACAACTGTGTGGTGCCGTCAGTCACTCGATTTGAGTTGTTATTTTTTTTGTAGGTTGCCACATCTGTCATTCACATTCCCGCCAAATTTCAGCGTAATAGTTTCATATATGTTAAAGTGACGCAGCGCTATGATATATTTGGACGAATTTTTTCCCATTTTTCAATTATCTCCCGCTAGAAGATTGTTACTGAGATGAGTTTTCTTTTAGATTAAAATGCAAGCGATTGTGGATTCGGAAAAAATAGTAAGAAGATCTGGTGATCTCCATTTGACCTTGAAAATTGGCTTCTTAGAAAAAATTGATATTTTTGTTTGTAGAAACCATGCCAATCTTCCCTTTTATTTTATTTCTGGCTGACATCCCTCTGTAGGAGTTTTAGAACTAGAGAAGATCGATAGAGGTCATTCAAAGATCACGCGGAGTTCATTTTCGAGAGGAATACAACGAAATCGCCTTTTTTCGCAGTCTGACCGGGAAAAGGAGTGTAGATCCAGTTCTTGGATGCTCATGTCGAATTATAGCCTCAAGGATTACCGGTAGTGGCCAGTCTAGGGTCTAATAGTAGCCATCATCAATAGAGATCATTACCGGACCATTATTAATGAATATTACTTCGAAAATATGGAGACCATTGATCCTGGCGAGATGTGGTTTCAACAAGATAGCGCTATGTGCCATACAATCACACAAACCATTTATTTATTGAAATTACGATTTGAGTGTATAATCCAAGGGTTAAAGTTCTATCGGGCTTTAAAAAAATATCCTTTACATTTAGTTGTGTAAAAGAATCGCAATAACATATAGAAACGTTTGTAATTATTTACTCCCCGATAAACTTGACTTTGGGATATGTTATAGGGGCCATCGACTTGGGACAAATGAAGAAGGTTGATAAGGTCCATTGATTTTCCGCTTAATAATGCCCCAAATATTTTCAAATAAGGTTTAAGTCCGGCAACTGTGACGGCCATGGAAGGCCTTGGGACTCATTTTACTCAAATCAGATTTTTACCAACTTCGATGAGTGTTTAAGATCATTATCCTGTTGAAATAACCATCGAAGTGGTATTTCCTCCTCAGCGTAAGGGAAAATGACCGATTTTAGTATATTTCTATCTATCCATGGTTCGTTCGATTTAAAAATTCCCCGTGCGGAAAAGCAACCCGATACCATAATATTCCCACCACCGTGTTTCAACGATAGTCTGCAATTTTTTTGAATCCAGTCTTTTACACTGAACTCTACGAGCATGTTCAATGCCATCTGAGGATATCAAGTTAAAGGGTCCAGTCAGTTAAGAAGGTAAATATGTCCGCAGCTCTTCTGAAAAACACAAAACCCTCATAACCTAAAAAAAAAATTAAAACGTGATGTTCAGTGTTTTGGCGATATTTCGGCTTCTTGTGGACGTAGAAATTTCTTCTTTTTTGACTAAATCGACTCTTAGTAAAGTAACTAGATGCTTCTAGACAAAAAACAGAAAAGTCCAGAGGAAAAAAATCTAGCCAAAACACAGAAAAGTCCTGAGGAAAAAATCGCAGAATTACAATTTTTACATTTTCGCTTGTATTTAATAAGCCCTATTCAGGCAAAAAAACTATTTTCTAAAATAGGGCTCCCCGGATCTGATTTTTGGCTAAATCGACTCTTAGTAAAGTATCTAGATGATTCTAGCCAAAACACAGAAAAGTCCAGAGGAAAAAATCGCAGAATTACAATTTTTGCATTTCCCCTTGTATTTATTAAGCCCTATTCAGGCAAAAAAACTATTTTCTAAAATAGGGCTCCCCGGATCTGGGTTTTTGGCTAAATCGACTCTTAGTAAAGTAACTAGATGATTCTAGCCAAAACACAGAAAAGTCCAGAGGAAAAAATCGCAGAATTACAATTTTTGCATTTCCCCTTGTATTTATTAAGCCCTATTCAGGCAAAAAAACTATTTTCTAAAATAGGGCTCCCCGGATCTGGGTTTTTGGCTAAATCGACTCTTAGTAAAGTAACTAGATGATTCTAGCCAAAACACAGAAAAGTCCAGAGGAAAAAATCGCAGAATTACAATTTTTACATTTCCCCTTGTATTTATTAAGCCCTATTCAGGCAAAAAAACTATTTTCTAAAATAGGGCTCCCCGGATCTGGGTTTTTGGCTAAATCGACTCTTAGTAAAGTATCTAGATGATTCTAACCAAAACACAGAAAAGTCCAGAGGAAAAAATCGCAGAATTACAATTTTTACATTTCCCCTTGTATTTATTAAGCCCTATTCAGGCAAAAAAACTATTTTCTAAAATAGGGCTCCCCGGTTCTGGGTTTTTGGCTAAATCGACTCTTAGTAAAGTATCTAGATGATTCTAGCCAAAACACAGAAAAGTCCAGAGGAAAAAATCGCAGAATCACAATTTTTACATTTCCCCTTGTATTTATTAAGCCCTATTCAGGCAAAAAAACTATTTTCTAAAATAGGGCTCGCCGGTTCTGGGTTTTTGGCTAAATCGACTCTTAGTAAAGTATCTAGATGATTCTAGCCAAAACACAGAAAAGTCCAGAGGAAAAAATCGCAGAATTACAATTTTTACATTTCCCCTTGTATTTATTAAGCCCTATTCAGGCAAAAAAACTATTTTCTAAAATAGGGCTCCCCGGTTCTGGGTTTTTGGCTAAATCGACTCTTAGTAAAGTATCTAGATGATTCTAGCCAAAACACAGAAAAGTCCAGAGGAAAAAATCGCAGAATTACAATTTTTACATTTCCCCTTGTATTTATTAAGCCCTATTCAGGCAAAAAAACTATTTTCTAAAATAGGGCTCCCCGGTTCTGGGGTTTTGGCTAAATCGACTCTTAGTAAAGTATCTAGATGATTCTAGCCAAAACACAGAAAAGTCCAGAGGAAAAAATCGCAGAATTACAATTTTTACATTTCCCCTTGTATTTATTAAGCCCTATTCAGGCAAAAAAACTATTTTCTAAAATAGGGCTCCCCGGTTCTGGGTTTTTGGCTAAATCGACTCTTAGTAAAGTATCTAGATGATTCTAGCCAAAACACGGAAAAGTCCAGAGGAAAAAATCGCAGAATTACAATTTTTACATTTCCCCTTGTATTTATTAAGCCCTATTCAGGCAAAAAAACTATTTTCTAAAATAGGGCTCCCCGGTTCTGGGTTTTTGGCTAAATCGACTCTTAGTAAAGTATCTAGATGATTCTAACCAAAACACAGAAAAGTCCAGAGGAAAAAATCGCAGAATTACAATTTTTACATTTCCCCTTGTATTTATTAAGCCCTATTCAGGCAAAAAAACTATTTTCTAAAATAGGGCTCCCCGGATCTGGGTTTTTGGCTAAATCGACTCTTAGTAAAGTAACTAGATGATTCTAGCCAAAACACAGAAAAGTCCAGAGGAAAAAATCGCAGAATTACAATTTTTACATTTCCCCTTGTATTTATTAAGCCCTATTCAGGCAAAAAAACTATTTTCTAAAATAGGGCTCCCCGGATCTGGATTTTTGGCTAAATCGACTCTTAGTAAAGTAACTAGATGATTCTAGCCAAAACACAGAAAAGTCCAGAGGAAAAAATCGCAGAATTACAATTTTTACATTTCCCCTTGTATTTATTAAGCCCTATTCAGGCAAAAAAACTATTTTCTAAAATAGGGCTCCCCGGATCTGGGTTTTTGGCTAAATCGACTCTTAGTAAAGTAACTAGATGATTCTAGCCAAAACACAGAAAAGTCCAGAGGAAAAAATCGCAGAATTACAATTTTTACATTTCCCCTTGTATTTATTAAGCCCTATTCAGGCAAAAAAACTATTTTCTAAAATAGGGCTCCCCGGATCTGGGTTTTTGGCTAAATCGACTCTTAGTAAAGTAACTAGATGATTCTAGCCAAAACACAGAAAAGTCCAGAGGAAAAAATCGCAGAATTACAATTTTTACATTTCCCCTTGTATTTATTAAGCCCTATTCAGGCAAAAAAACTATTTTCTAAAATAGGGCTCCCCGGTTCTGGGTTTTTGGCTAAATCGACTCTTAGTAAAGTATCTAGATGATTCTAGCCAAAACACGGAAAAGTCCAGAGGAAAAAATCGCAGAATTACAATTTTTACATTTCCCCTTGTATTTATTAAGCCCTATTCAGGCAAAAAAACTATTTTCTAAAATAGGGCTCCCCGGTTCTGGGTTTTTGGCTAAATCGACTCTTAGTAAAGTATCTAGATGATTCTAACCAAAACACAGAAAAGTCCAGAGGAAAAAATCGCAGAATTACAATTTTTACATTTCCCCTTGTATTTATTAAGCCCTATTCAGGCAAAAAAACTATTTTCTAAAATAGGGCTCCCCGGTTCTGGGTTTTTGACTAAATCGACTCTTAGTAAAGTAACTAGATGATTCTAGACAAAAAATAGAAAAGTTCAGAGGAAAAAACGCAGAATTTCAATTTTTACATTTCCCCGATGTAAGCCCTTATGTTATTTTCTCGATATGAAGCTATATCTATGAATTTTCTCAGATTTTTAAATGTGGTGCAACAGGGTCAAAATACTAACAAATAAATCGAGGGATAAATGTACTCGTATATTAAATGTTAAAACAAAATTTACGATTATAAGTTATGAAATTTCCTATAGCATAGATAATGATTTTTAAATCATAAATTTATGTCCAGTACTTTTTAGGCTGATTTTCATACTTAATTTAAGTAAAAATGGTGCACACTTGATAATTTTTCTCTCCGTGTATGTAATATGAATTGAATTATCACTTTAAAAATCAAGTGATAGTGTAATTTCAGTGCACTATCACTTAGTGATTCTCTTAAGTGATACAGATGGTATAAAATGTAAAAAAATACAATTAAATTTTATACTCACTGCAAGCTTTTGTACTGGACCTTGCGTTCCTTCCCTGTTAGGGGATCCTTAAGTCTAGCATCATACCGTCCATGAACGATTTTTTGGCAGATTTTCCGGAAACGACTCTCGCGCGGCACCAAAAATAAGGGCGTATCAAAAAATGGATGATTCTCGCGTAAATCCTCCTCACGCTGATTTCGGCGCATTTCGGCCTGTTGACGCTTCGCCTGGAGTAATTTAATGTCCAGGTCGTGGGGCCGGGCACGCGACGATGTGACACGCGAAGCAGCACCTATGTCACCATTTTCCATCAGATGCTCATACGTTTGCTTCAGCTTAATCGAGCTCGATCGGACACTTCGGCGAATTGACCTCGAACCAAACCTTTTCAGGGGAATCACCAACAATTTATTATTTTTTATTTTATTCCTCATATCTTCCCCATCTTTTGATTAATAAACACTTTAAATGCATGTTACGTGCACCGAAAATGGTACACACAAACGAAAACTCTACAAAAAATTTTGGATTAAAATTACATTGTTATTTCTTACTCTATCATTATCATGTTTTATGTTATATTAAACATTACAAATATTTATTTATATAGAGTGTTCTAAAAATCATAAGAAATGTTGCGTTTTAAACAGGGGAAATTTTCGAAAATTTTTTGTATTCTTCAGTAAAACTTAAAAATTCCATTTTCTTAAAGAAGGCTCCGCTGGTTGTTTTTTTTTTTGTCTAAATCAACTAAAGAGAAAATAATTAAAATATTCTAGGCGAAAAATTAAAAAGTGCTGAAGAAAATTTCGAGATTTTTCAATATTTGAATTTTCTTTGAATGAGCTCCTCAGAAAAATTTAAAAACTCCATTTTCTTTAAAAGGGCTCCTCGGAGTAATTTTTAGGGCTAAATCGACTAAAAATAAAATAATTAAAATATTCTATGCGAAAAACGAAAAAGTGCTGAAGAAAATTTCGATATTTTTCAATATGTGAATTTTCTTTGAATGTGAAAAATTCAAAAATTCTATTTTCCTATAAAGGGCTCCCCGGAGTTGTTTTTGGGCTAAATCGACTAAAGATAAAATAATTAAAATATTCTATGCGAAAAACGAAAAAGTGCTGAAGAAAATTTCGATATTTTTCAATATGTGAATTTTCTTTGAATGAGAAAAATTCAAAAATTCTATTTTCTTATAAAGAGCTCCCCGGAGTTGTTTTTTAGGCTAAATCGACTAAAGATAAAATAATTAAAATATTCTAGGCGAAAAATGAAAAAGTGCTGAAGAAAATTTCAATATTTTTCAATATGTGAATTTTCTTTGAATGAGAAAAATTCAAAAATTCTATTTTCTTATAAAGGGCTCCCCGGAGTTGTTTTTTAGGCTAAATCGACTAAAGATAAAATAATTAAAATATTCTATGCGAAAAACGAAAAAGTGCTGAAGAAAATTTCGATATTTTTCAGTATGTGAATTTTCTTTTAATGAGAAAAATTCAAAAATTCTATTTTCTTATAAAGAGCTCCCCGGAGTTGTTTTTTAGGCTAAATCGACTAAAGATAAAATAATTAAAATATTCTAGGCGAAAAATGAAAAAGTGCTGAAGAAAATTTCAATATTTTTCAATATGTGAATTTTCTTTGAATGAGAAAAATTCAAAAATTCTATTTTCTTATAAAGAGCTCCCCGGAGTTGTTTTTTAGGCTAAATCGACTAAAGATAAAATAATTAAAATATTCTAGGCGAAAAATGAAAAAGTGCTGAAGAAAATTTCAATATTTTTCAATATGTGAATTTTCTTTGAATGAGAAAAATTCAAAAATTCTATTTTCTTATAAAGAGCTCCCCGGAGTTGTTTTTTAGGCTAAATCGACTAAAGATAAAATAATTAAAATATTCTATGCGAAAAACGAAAAAGTGCTGAAGAAAATTTCGATATTTTTCAGTATGTGAATTTTCTTTTAATGAGAAAAATTCAAAAATTCTATTTTCTTATAAAGAGCTCCCCGGAGTTGTTTTTTAGGCTAAATCGACTAAAGATAAAATAATTAAAATATTCTATGCGAAAAACGAAAAAGTGCTGAAGAAAATTTCGATATTTTTCAATATGTGAATTTTCTTTGAATGAGAAAAATTCAAAAATTCTATTTTCTTATAAAGGGCTCCCCGGAGTTGTTTTTTAGGCTAAATCGACTAAAGATAAAATAATTAAAATATTCTATGCGAAAAACGAAAAAGTGCTGAAGAAAATTTCGATATTTTTCAGTATGTGAATTTTCTTTTAATGAGAAAAATTCAAAAATTCTATTTTCTTATAAAGAGCTCCCCGGAGTTGTTTTTTAGGCTAAATCGACTAAAGATAAAATAATTAAAATATTCTAGGCGAAAAATGAAAAAGTGCTGAAGAAAATTTCAATATTTTTCAATATGTGAATTTTCTTTGAATGAGAAAAATTCAAAAATTCTATTTTCTTATAAAGAGCTCCCCGGAGTTGTTTTTTAGGCTAAATCGACTAAAGATAAAATAATTAAAATATTCTAGGCGAAAAATGAAAAAGTGCTGAAGAAAATTTCAATATTTTTCAATATGTGAATTTTCTTTGAATGAGAAAAATTCAAAAATTCTATTTTCTTATAAAGAGCTCCCCGGAGTTGTTTTTTAGGCTAAATCGACTAAAGATAAAATAATTAAAATATTCTAGGCGAAAAATGAAAAAGTGCTGAAGAAAATTTCAATATTTTTCAATATGTGAATTTTCTTTGAATGAGAAAAATTCAAAAATTCTATTTTCTTATAAAGAGCTCCCCGGAGTTGTTTTTTAGGCTAAATCGACTAAAGATAAAATAATTAAAATATTATATGCGAAAAACGAAAAAGTGCTGAAGAAAATTTCGATATTTTTCAATGTGTGAATTTTCTTTGAATGAGAAAAATTAAAAAATTCTATTTTCTTATAAAAAGCTCCCCGGAGTTGTTTTTTAGGCTAAATCGACTAAAGATAAAATAATTAAAATATTATATGCGAAAAACGAAAAAGTGCTGAAGAAAATTTCGATATTTTTCAGTATGTGAATTTTCTTTGAATGAGAAAAATTCAAAAATTCTATTTTCTTATAAAGAGCTCCCCGGAGTTGTTTTTTAGGCTAAATCGACTAAAGATAAAATAATTAAAATATTCTAGGCGAAAAATGAAAAAGTGCTGAAGAAAATTTCAATATTTTTCAATATGTGAATTTTCTTTGAATGAGAAAAATTCAAAAATTCTATTTTCTTATAAAGAGCTCCCCGGAGTTGTTTTTTAGGCTAAATCGACTAAAGATAAAATAATTAAAATATTATATGCGAAAAACGAAAAAGTGCTGAAGAAAATTTCGATATTTTTCAATGTGTGAATTTTCTTTGAATGAGAAAAATTCAAAAATTCTATTTTCTTATAAAGAGCTCCCCGGAGTTATTTTTTAGGCTAAATCGACTAAAGATAAAATAATTAAAATATTCTAGGCGAAAAACCGAAAAGTGCTGAAGAAAATTTCGATATTTTTCAATATGTGAATTTTCTTTTAATGAGAAAAATTCAAAAACTTCATTTTCTTAAAAAGAACTTCCGGATTGGTTTTTCGGTTTCAAGAACTGAAGAATGGGGAAGAGATGAATATTACTAATTTTAATATTAAAGAGTTTCATACTTTTTTTGATCAACCCTCCAAGGTTTTGTGTGTGTTATCGTGCCCTGAGGTTTTAAGCCACTTTTGGCGCCAACGACAGGTAGCATCGCAGAATCACCTAGCATCAGTCGCTGATTATTCGAGTCACTGTGAAAGAAATGATAAATTTAATAAAAATATAATTGATAACCCTACTAAAATAATTTTTAATTTTCCTCAAATACACCGAAAGAAAACACATTAAATTTCAGATGTAAAATTGATTCCGATACAAAAGAGTATTATTTTTATAAGGAAACGTATTAAAAGTAAACCACTCTAGATAAAGAGGTATATCAAAGCCATACGACTCTTAATAAATTTATATTTAATATTGCTTTCGGTGTAGTTCTTTTTTAATTTAATATGGCCATGGTGCAGCCGTTGTAAAAATCTTAAACTTACTTTATAATATGTGTAATTGCAAGTTTTCTTAAGCTGCTCCCAGCGGATCGGACCTTTGGTGTTTTATTCATGATGCTGACTGGTTTCTGTTTTCGAAAAACTACATTCGATTCCCATGTTTCGGACATTGGTCTCTTGCTTCCCTCCGAAACAGATGGATCATCTGATTCGAGTTCAATAACAAATTGCTTCATAAATGATTCCCTAACTTTTGGTAGAGTAAAATCATTTGGTATTTTATGTAAAATCGTCATTTGTGGGGAATCTGGAAATTTCTCAAATATTCTCAATCGAAATGGTAAGGTCTCTTTAATTTCGGCGCTCTGTTCACGAAATTTGAGCTGTTTCAATTTCTTTATATCTTCATCAAGTTCAAGATTATCCAAGATTACAGCCACGAACAAGCTGAGCACGATCAATGTTACGAACAAGTGATATAATATAAAATATACAGCGACCAGTGGTGTTAGGGTCTTGCTCGTTCTGATCATAGTTTCATCCATGACCTCTACCCAAGCCTCCTGGGTCAGGATCTGGAACATGGACATGAACGCTTCCGGGAATGATTCAAACTTTGTGAAATCGCAAAGGAAGCAGAAAAGTTGCATTGATATGCTCGAACTGATAATTAGCAAGCACATTGTGAAAATTATCAGCGAACCGAGTTTTTTTCCAGGACCAAATATTTTGTAAACGAATCCCTCGAGCATTGGTGAAGCCTTGATTAGTCTCACTACTCGCAGGACCTGAAAATAGGTCAGTCCGGATAGATAGAGACCCGGAATAATATGCAATGTAGTTCCGATCGAGAGGAGCAGCTCGAATTTGTGGATCGAATGCTTGTAGTAGCCCCGCCATCCGAGGCAATAGACCTTAAATAGGGTCTCAAGATCTAAGAAGAACGTGAACGCCATTTCGATGTAGTAATAATTCTCGTAGAATATTTGTCTTGGGCGACCATCATGCTTAAAATTCATCGTTGCCGTAACGATCCCATTGGCCAGGATCACGGTCATCACAAGCATCCGGAAGTATGGTGACCGGAGGATCGCATGACACGCTTCCGGAGCGAGACCCCCATGCTTGTTATCGTCAATCGTTACCAACTTCCAGCCGGTATCGTCCCCGCAAAGGATCTGGGATGCTGCTGTCTTCTGGATGTGACCTCTGGCACCCCACATCTGCTGGAATTGGACACGAATTTCGTTGAATGTTTCGGTTATTACAGCAATGAAAACGTTCTTCACAAGCCATGCCAGAAAAAATATCATTGTGCTGTAAGAAAAATAAAAGAAAAATAAAACTCCCATCCCTTTATTAGGGTCTTAAATAAATTTAGGATCAAATTGCACTTCTTATTACAACTCAAAAATACGGTTTAGTTAAATGCATCCGTAGCTCAGCGGTAGGAGTATCGAAGTGTAAATCCGAAGGTCCCAGGTTCAATTCCCTCATGTTATCAGACCTAGCTTCATGTTTTAGAATTCTTACAATAATTTTCTAAAAATCAATTAAAAACTGATTTAACATAGTCAAAATTTTTAGAATATTTCTATTCAATATAACAAATATTCTTTTTCAATTTTTCATCCTTTACTAGAACTTTTTCAAATTAGAAAAATTGCTTAAACTTAAAGTTAAAAAGAATCTTTCCCGATTTTTCTAATCTCTAGGCTCAGAACATTTAAATTCACGCAATAACAATAAAACAAAATAAGTCCGATTTCGTGAAAAACATATTTTCCATTTCAATAACCCCAATAAACCCTAGATGTCAATTTTTATGTGGACCTTTAAAAGTGAGTTTCTCACTAATTTTCTGTCATAAGATCCTATCGAGACCTTCTCACAGTCCGAATCTTTCTTTCTTATTATTATTATTATTATTATACGACCAAATTAGTGTACTAATAATGCGGTATAAGGAAAGTGATTTGAAAAGAAGTAGTGTAAAAAAGTGGTATAAAAATAAACTGATATGTAAAAGTGGTATAAAAACAAATTTGTATACAAAAGTGGTATAAAAATAAATTGATATATAAATGTGGTATACAAAAATGGTATAAAAATAAATTTATATATAAAATTTGTGTACAAAAGTAGTATAAAAATAAATTGATTTATAAAAGTTGTATACAGAAGTGGTATAAAAACAAATTGATATATAAAAATGGTATAAATATTAATTGATATATAAAAGTGGTGTACAAAAATGGCATAAAAATAAACAGATATATAAAAGTGGTATAAAGATAAATTGACATATAAAAGTGGAATAAAAAACGGTATAAAAATAAATTGATGTATACAAATGATACACAAAAGTGGTATACAAATAATAAAAAATAATGATAAAAAAACATTGATATGTAAAAGTGATATACAAAAATGGTATAAAAATCAATTGATATAAAAAAGTTGTGTACAAAAGTGGTATAAAAATAAATTGTTATATAAAAGTGGTATACAAAAGTTGTATAAAAACAAACTCATACATAAAAGTGGTATAAAAGTAAATTGATACATAAAAGTTGTATGAAGATAATAAAAAATAGCAACAACAAAAAAACATAAAAGTGGTATACAAAAATGGTACAAAAATAAATTAAATATATTAAAGTTGCGTACAAAAGTGGTACAAAAACAAATTGATATATAAAAGTGGTATACAAATTAATTAATATATCATTGGTACGCAAAATTGGTATAAAAATAAATTGATATATGATAAAAAATAACTGTTACAGATGTTACAAAAAAAAACTTATGTATATGTATATGTAAAACACAAAATTAAACTGATATATAAAAGTGGTATATAAAAATGGTATAACAACATTGCTTAGAAAAAGTGTAATAAAAGGAATCTAACAGGGAAGAGGTATACAACAGCTTTTTATGGTTTATACCACTTTCTGAAAACGTAAAGTTCTATACGAATATGGTATAAAACAGTGATATAAAAATAATTCAGTTATTACCTGAAGTAGAAGGCAGCTCTCCATGCCGGAAGCGAATCTATGGCCCTGTACATGATAAAAACCCATCCCTCCTGAGATGCAGCTTGGTAGACCGTAAAAATGCTTGTCGCAATGTCCTCAAACCCGTTGAAACCCATCACATAATTGCTGAGAAAGTCCATTTTCATGCATTTCATACCCGACGGACACTGATATCCAGAATCAGGATCAGTTGAACAAAATGTGTCAGGTATTGCTAGAGAATTGATCGTTAAATACCTGCCAAAATTATTTAAAAATTGTGTTTAAAACTCTTATAAATTGTATATGTCCGTATATAACAATTTACCTATCTTCAGTTGTATTAAGAACACAATGATTTTTTAATTCGCCAAAAAACTGTACACCTAACAGCCCATAGAGGGACATAAAAAACAGAAAAAATAGCGTAACATTGTAGATTTGTTGGCTCGAACGTCTGTTTAAATGATATAAAACATAAAGAAATATTACGTATGATAGTAACATAATTATAAATTATTAACTTACTTGAATATTTGATTTATTCGACTTTTTGGCATCGAAAATTTAAGAAATACCCGCAAAAATCGTATCATGATAAGGGGTCGTGGTGCTCTCATAATCGACAATGAGGAAAACCTAATGAAAAATTTCCTTAAATTATAATTTTAAACACTAAATTTAAGCCAGATAATGCAAAAGCATAAAGCCATTATAAAAATAAAAACTATCAAAAAAACCGAATGATTCAGTCTAGTATAAAAAAAATCGTATCGCAGAATCTTATGATAATTTTAATTTAATTTAAGCAAACTGATGAGCAAAAGTTAGCGGGAATATAATTTATAAAATTATAAATTTATAAAACTTTAAATTTAAATAAACCACAACAATTTCGGAAATTTATATTATATTTAATTCACATAAACATTTTCGCAATGTCTTGATTTCATAAATTTTGAAAAAATAAAGACCCTCAAACCCTCGAAGTTGTTAAATTTTATGAAAGTTTTAATATCAAAAATTAAAAATTTTAATTTAGTTCATCGTATTGGATCGACTTATGTTTTCAAATTTCTATAAAAAATATTTGAAATCAGCGAGTCTACGGCATAGAGATATAACTAATGTATTAAACAATTAACATTAAACCTCGCAACAATTAGATTGTGTGAACCAGTGTATTGTCTTGATGAAAATTAACTTTTTTGACAGTCCAAATTTTCTATTTATCTAAATAAAACACACTTAAACTACCCTCATAACTTTAAAAAACACACAAAAACATGAAGGACAACAAAATAAAACATAATTGTGAGGCTACAACAGATGCGATTATTTAAAAATAAAAATCAATAACTAATTTTACAATTTATACAAATATATCCGAAAAACTTACTTAGGTACTATTTCGAGAATTTCGAAAACTTGTAGAATAATGGAAACCCATAGGAAGAAAACCATTGATGCATCAAATTGGCACCAATGGTCCTTCAAATACGGCACCTCACCCTGAAAGTAAAATAATAAGAATCCATAAAACAAGCAAAATGGTAAAACAAGAAGTTTTTTAAGGGTAAACGATTTCATACTTTCTTACCGCCTGGCTTAAGTTTTACCCTAAGTCTGGCCTAAAAATGGCTGAAGCTGGACGGACTCCACTAAGATGAAACCGGACGTAAACCTATTGTTTTTTGCTTAGAATCATCTACTTATTTTACTTAGAGTCTATTTAGCCAAAAGCCCCAATCCGGACAGTCCTATTTTAGAAAATAATTTTTTTGCCTCTATAGGGCTTAAGGGGGTAGTCCAGTGAAAAAAAAATTTTTTTTCGTTTTTTGTTTTTTTGCTTAAATCTACTCTACTACACCTAGAAAATACTCCCTTAAAATATCTAAGCAAAAGATTGAATAGTTTTAAAGATACAGAGAGTTTTCGAGAGACGTGTAATCCGATCGCTCGAAGGTCCCCTGGCGTGTTTCGGAGCAAGGAGGACTCTTGTATTTCTGTTTGCTCCGCCCATTTTTTTTCGGTTTATAACGGTCTAGGTCCTTCTGCTTTGTATTTAAGGTTAGTTATGTATGGAGCAGGCATCGCGTTATGTATGGAGCAGGCATCGCTGACTAAGGTAAAATTCATTTTTTTAGCTTTTTTCCGCAACAAAAACTTTAACCGCGTTTTTCTCACAACAGCATTTTTTGACTCGGCGGACGTCAGATCTCAGAGTCTTTTGCTCCGATTGATCTAAAAACTTAGCTGTATATTTCTTGAATGTGTATCTATCGTCGGAACTAGAATTATTAAAATCCATTGTTTATTTACAAAGTTATAAACAAATTAAGCACCCGAAAAACACCCGAAAAATTCGAAATGCCGCCATTTTGTTATTTTTTATTGAAAATTAAAAATTCTAGTTCCGACGATAGCCAATGTTCTACAGATTAAAACCTCATTTGAATTTTTTGTTTCAAATGAACCGTTGCAGAGATTTGACGTCCGCCAACAAAAAAATTTTTTTTTTGAAGCGGCCATTTTGTCGGGATGACTCATCGAAAACAAAAAAAAAATTTTTTTTTGTGTATTTTAATAGTAGTACTATCATATGTCAAAAAGTTTTTTAATAAAAATTGACTTCTAATATGGAAAAAAAATCGTTGAAAAAACAGTCGTTTTCACTGGACTACCCCCTTAATAAATACAAGGGAAAATGTAACAATTTAAATTCCGCGATTTTTTCCTCTGGACTTATCTGTTTTTTGCTTAGAATCATCTAGTTATTTTACTTAGAGTCGATCTAGCTACAAATCGCGATCCGGACAGTCCTATTTTAGAAAATAATTTTGTTGCCTCTATAGGACTTAATAAATACAAGGGAAAATATAAAAATTGAAATTCCGCGATTTTTTCCTCTGGACTGATCTGTTTTTTGCTTAGAATCATCTAGTTATTTTACTTAGAGTCGATCTAGCTACAAATCGCGATCCGGACAGTCCTATTTTAGAAAATAATTTTGTTGCCTCTATAGGACTTAATAAATACAAGGGAAAATATAAAAATCGAAATTCCGCGATTTTTTCCTCTGGACTTATCTGTTTTTTGCTTAGAATCATCTAGTTATTTTACTTAGAGTCGATCTAGCTACAAATCGCGATCCGGACAGTCCTATTTTAGAAAATAATTTTTTTGCCTCTATAGGGCTTAATAAATACAAGGGAAAATGTAAAAATTGAAATTCTGCGATTTTTTCCTCTGGACTTTTCTGTTTTTTGCTTAGAATCATCTAGTTATTTTACTTAGAATCGATTTAGCTAAAAATCGCGATCCGGACAGTCCTATTTTAGAAAATAATTTTGTTGCCTCTATAGGGCTTAATAAATACAAGGGAAAATGTAAAAATTGAAATTCTGCGATTTTTTCCTCTGGACTTTTCTGTTTTTTGCTTAGAATCATCTAGTTATTTTACTTAGAATCGATTTAGCTAAAAATCGCGATCCGGACAGTCCTATTTAAGAAAATAATTTTTTTGCCTCTATAGGGCTTAATAAATACAAGGGAAAATGTAACAATTTAAATTCTGCGATTTTTTCCTCTGGACTTTTCTGTTTTTTTTTGCCTAGAATCATCTAGTTATTTTACTTAGAGTCGATCTAGCTACAAACCGCGATCCGGACAGTCCTATTTTAGAAAATAATTTTGTTGCCTCTATAGGGCTTAATAAATACAAGGGAAAATGTAAAAATTGAAATTCTGCGATTTTTTCCTCTGGACTTTTCTGTTTTTTGCTTAGAATCATCTAGTTATTTTACTTAGAATCGATTTAGCTAAAAATCGCGATCCGGACAGTCCTATTTTAGAAAATAATTTTGTTGCCTCTATAGGGCTTAATAAATACAAGGGAAAATGTAAAAATTGAAATTCTGCGATTTTTTCCTCTGGACTTTTCTGTTTTTTGCTTAGAATCATCTAGTTATTTTACTTAGAATCGATTTAGCTAAAAATCGCGATCCGGACAGTCCTATTTAAGAAAATAATTTTTTTGCCTCTATAGGGCTTAATAAATACAAGGGAAAATGTAAAAATTGAAATTCCGCGATTTTTTCCTCTGGACTTATCTGTTTTTTGCTTAGAATCATCTAGTTATTTTACTTAGAGTCGATCTAGCTACAAATCGCGATCCGGACAGTCCTATTTTAGAAAATAATTTTGTTGCCTCTATAGGGCTTAATAAATACAAGGGAAAATGTAAAAATTGAAATTCCGCGATTTTTTCCTCTGGACTTTTCTGTTTTTTGCTTAGAATCATCTAGTTATTTTACTTAGAGTCGATCTAGCTACAAATCGCGATCCGGACAGTCCTATTTTAGAAAATAATTTTTTTGCCTCTATAGGGCTTAATAAATACAAGGGAAAATGTAAAAATTGAAATTCCGCGATTTTTTCCTCTGGACTTTTCTGTTTTTTGCTTAGAATCATCTAGTTATTTTACTTAGAATCGATTTAGCTAAAAATCGCGATCCGGACAGTCCTATTTAAGAAAATAATTTTTTTGCCTCTATAGGGCTTAATAAATACAAGGGAAAATGTAAAAATTGAAATTCCGCGATTTTTTCCTCTGGACTTATCTGTTTTTTGCTTAGAATCATCTAGTTATTTTACTTAGAGTCGATCTAGCTACAAATCGCGATCCGGACAGTCCTATTTTAGAAAATAATTTTGTTGCCTCTATAGGGCTTAATAAATACAAGGGAAAATGTAAAAATTGAAATTCCGCGATTTTTTCCTCTGGACTTATCTGTTTTTTGCTTAGAATCATCTAGTTATTTTACTTAGAGTCGATCTAGCTACAAATCGCGATCCGGACAGTCCTATTTTAGAAAATAATTTTGTTGCCTCTATAGGGCTTAATAAATACAAGGGAAAATGTAAAAATTGAAATTCCGCGATTTTTTCCTCTGGACTTATCTGTTTTTTGCTTAGAATCATCTAGTTATTTTACTTAGAGTCGATCTAGCTACAAATCGCGATCCGGACAGTCCTATTTTAGAAAATAATTTTGTTGCCTCTATAGGGCTTAATAAATACAAGGGAAAATGTAAAAATTGAAATTCCGCGATTTTTTCCTCTGGACTTTTCTGTTTTTTGCTTAGAATCATCTAGTTATTTTACTTAGAGTCGATCTAGCTACAAATCGCGATCCGGACGGTCCTATTTTAGAAAATAATTTTTTTGCCTCTATAGGGCTTAATAAATACAAGGGAAAATGTAACAATTTAAATTCCGCGATTTTTTCCTCTGGACTTATCTGTTTTTTGCTTAGAATCATCTAGTTATTTTACTTAGAGTCGATCTAGCTACAAATCGCGATCCGGACAGTCCTATTTTAGAAAATAATTTTGTTGCCTCTATAGGGCTTAATAAATACAAGGGAAAATGTAACAATTTAAATTCTGCGATTTTTTCCTCTGGACTTTTCTGTTTTTTGCCTAGAATCATCTAGTTATTTTACTGAGAGTTGATCTAGCCAAAAATCGCGATCCAGGAAGCCCTATTCTAGAAAATAATTTTTTTGCCACTATGAGGCTTAATAAATACAAGGGAAAATATAAAAATCGAAATTCTGTGATTTTTTCCTCTGGACTTTTCTGGTTTTTGCCTAGGATCATCTATTTATTTTACTCAGAGTCGATTTAGCCAAAAAACCCGATCCTGGGAGGCCTTTTTTAGAAAATAATTTGTTTGCCAAAAGGCTCAGGATTTGAGGATATATATCAGGTTGAATAAAACAGAATGAAACCTACAAACCTTAAGCACTCCACGAATGTGCATTTTGGCAATCATTTCAGCGGTGAACAACAAAGTCACGGCCGTATCACAGACGAAAGTGAAATACTGCAAGGGCGGGTGCCGCTCGAATGTCTTCGGCGTGTTCAGAGACACGGAGGTCAACGAGACCAAGGCACAGAACCGCATCAGGCGTCGCACCGACAGCTTGTTGACCCACTCGATGTCGGCGCTCTCGTTCAGCGACTCCTCGGGCCCATAGTCGGCCAGGATCGGCTCGCCCTTGAGGCTCTGCTTCCGCCCGAGCATCTTATTCCCGAGGCCAGTCGCGATCCCAATCCCGATCGGTGGGACACCTGTGATCGCACTGCTCGGCCCCATGGCGCTCGATATGCCGCCGCTGATCGCGCCACAGGTACCCCCAGCACTACTGCCAGGTATCCCACCCCCGGTGCCCCCAATTATGCTGAACGCGCCCGTGGCACCTCCGCCGCTGCCACCGACGACACTGCTGCCACCTAGCCCACCCGTTCCACCAATTGTTGCTGACGTTGTGGCTGGTATGTTCGGTGGTGTTGTCGTTGTTGTTGGCGCAATCGCGTGGCTGCCAGAGCCTCCGCAATTGTTGTTCGCTACACCGCTGCTACTGGTGCCTGCAAAATTAATCAGTATTTTTTTTTAATCATTACCAAAATTACTATTTTTTGGTGTATTGCAATCAAAACTAGCTAACAAAGCATTTTGTAACTCTACATTACTTTAAATATCAAAACATTACTTTATAATTACTTCCTAATTACTTTAAAATTTATTTTAAAAGAACTTTATGATGTGCACTAGAATTACAATTAGAATTTTCTCTAGAATTACTCTATAATAACTCTAGAATTATTTTGTAAAGACTTTATATTATAATTACTAAAAACATTACTTTTATCACGGATTTTTCTATTTAATTAATTAATTTCTAATTATAATTATTATTTATGCATTTAATAAAACAGTCAAAAACTATTATATAATTTTATTATTAACTAATGGTGATTAGATTTTCACATCTCTAGTCCATTTTCCACTCAGTATTACTTTATAAATACTTTTAATTACTTGTAATTTAAATATTATAGCAATTGAAGTTGTAACTTTATTTTCAAATTTCTACCTAGCATAATTTAGCATTACATTACTCTGCATTACTGCATAATAACGACTAATTACTTCAATAATGGTAATGAAGATTACCTGGAATACCAGCTAGACCAGCTGCTGATACGACACCTCCTGCTATCTCTCTTTCACCCCCAATTGCTGCAGTTGTTGTACATGTAGCAATTGTTCCACCACCACTACAACCCCCACCAACACCACCAATAACGCTGCTGCTGCTGCCCCCACCACCGCCTGGATTAATACCGGAACTAGATACAACAACAAAACTGCTAGTTCCAGTGCCGCTCGCTCCACAACCACCAGCGCCACTACTGTTGCCAGTTGTTCCGCCACCACCACCGCCACCTCCGCCTCCAGGACCGATTCTTTTTCGAGTTTCACTCATCCACACAGGACGTCATAATGCATTTTGTCCATCAATTTAAAATTATCGCCATTATTTTGCTTGTTCGTTGGCTTGCCTTTTTCGCTGTTAACTTTTAATTGCGATGGACCGGAGGGCGCAGGAGATCTTCCGCGGTCCTAATACTCTGACAGAGATGTTTGGTATATCTGAAATTTTATTTTTAATTTAATTTAATAGTATTTTTAAGTGGCCTTAGCTGCAGTGTTTAACAAATTGAAGTACTAATTCATTTATGCAGGACAATCGATTCCAAAGTCCTTATTAAAAAAATTCAATTGTCAGCCCCCTGAGCAAAACAGATGGGTACTGGTATTTTTTAAATAAGGCTTTCTAAATTAACCTTTTTCTGAGTATTTAATTTCTTATACTAGTACTAATTTATTTTTTTCTCGATTTTAAAGTTCTTCTTAAAAAGCCACGTGAGATATGTCTTAGCTTAAGCTGGATACAAGTGTGATTCGACCGTATTTTAATCCCTTTTCAAGGGTGTTGCTTACTTGAGTTTATCTTGGCTCAAGCCGTATTTAGGTAAACATAAATCGAATATATCCTGATTTAAACCCAACGTGTCAATTTGTAATTTGTTTTACTTTAATAAAATCAATAAATTAAATTCTCTTTATCTCTACTTCACTTGCATCCTAACAAATTTCCAGAAATCAGAAGTGGGATCCGATTTATCCGGGGCTTAAATAATTGTAAAGCTATAAGATTTTTTATTTTGGGAATATTTTGTATACACTTAGAAAAATCACATAACAATTATTGCACCTGTTTTGGGGCCAAAGAGCCACCTGTGGGTGGTGCTCCATATTCCTGGAATTTTTAATATTAATCTTTGGAGGGAGTTTTTCGTGAAATTTTTTATCATCATTTTTATATTATTCTGAAAATTGTTAGGATTTATTTTTGTAAACTACTCACCTTTAAACTTAGTTTAGGACACGAAAATTTTATATTATATTGAAAACAAGTCGATGAAATCAAAGAAGGTATAAAAGCAAAAATAATCCAACCTTTTAACATTTATAAAATAAAATAAACTCTAACAGAGCACACTTTCTTCCCCGAAGTTTATATTGATTAATGTAAATAACAATCACATTGTCCTTTTTGAGATTTTTATATTTTTCTACATAACACTTTCCCAAAACACTGATTCGAATTATATACCGAAAAAATATATATGTAGTAAGGGAAATTCACTTGTTTTTAAGGGATACGATAGATGAAAACAATTGGGAAAAATCTGTTATATACAATTTAATCGAATTTCGGGTCGACAAGATAATAACAGAAAGTAACCTCATTTAGACAAGTCCAGAAAAAAGCAATATTGTCGTACTAAGAATTCCGTAGAGCCCTACGATTTTGCGAGGGTGGGTTCGGTGGGTTCGTCGACTTGGTTTCAAAGGGGTTCAGGGGCGGAGAGATGGGTCGTTCTGAAAATGGCGAGAAAAGATAAACATGCGCCTGAATTTCCTCTACGTAACCCATCACACATGTTTGTGGAATGTAAAAAAAAAAGAAGGCGGTGTTATCTAAAAACTTGAAATCGTTTGAATAGAAAAAGCTTCCCTCTACTTACATATACGTGTTTTCCATAAGCATATCCCACAAAATAATCTTAAATAAGAATAATACACCAAACACCTTCCACAACCCCCATAAAAAAGTACTGCCACTGTGAAGCTTTCGTTCTAAATTTAGAATTAATCTTGTGACAACCGAGAATTAAACCCCAACTCCGCACCAGCCCACACAACCCGAAAATACTATCTAAAGAACTTTTAAACTTAAGAATTTGAAGTAATAATTAAAAGTACGTTTTTTGTTTGAAGCGAAGTTGTTCAGATATCTTGTTAAAGAATGGTTTAAAAACGAAGATTTTAAGCTTCTAAAATATTTTCGACAAAATAATTATTTAATTAAATAACACCTTCCAAAGAAGACCTCAGAAAGAAATAAGGGGAATCAGCTAAGTTTATATATTTAGTTAATTTTTTAAAATCAGAACTTAAACTTTGCTTAAATCTACCAAAGAAGATCTTAAAAACGTATGGCGGAAAATTTGTCCAACCAAATTCACTGGGAAAAGCTGAATATTAATTAAAGTCTAGGCTTTTTGATCTCCCCATACAAATTTGAAAATCCTGCTTTTATCTGGATCTCTATCTAAATTTAGAAATTTCCCACTTTTTTGAATGTGTTCAGTCCTTGAGAAAATTTCCCTTATCGTTTTTTTAATTATCCAGAACCAGATCACTAAAGGATAGGGTTTTGGATATTTTTTTCCTTACTTGGTTTAAAGTTTTTAAACTTTTTATTTTATTATAGACTTCTCCGTTTACTTTAAATCGACTCTAACTAAAATAACTAGATTATTCCACGCAAAACAAAGAAAAGTCCAGAGGAAAAAAAAGCAGGATTTCAATTTTTAGATTTTCCCTTGTATTTATTAAGCCTTACAGTGGCAAAAAAATTATTTTATAAAATAGGGCTTCCTGGATCGCGATTTTTGGCTAAATCACCTCTAAATAAAATAACTAAATGATTCTAGGCAAAAACAAGAAAAGTCCAGAGGAAAAAATAGCAGAATTTCAATTATTAGATTTTCCCTTGTATTTATTAAGCCTTAGAGTGGCAAAAAAATTATTTTACAAAATAGGGCTTCCTGGATCGCGATTTTTGGCTAAATCACCTCTAAATAAAATAACTAAATGATTCTAGGCAAAAACAAGAAAAGTCCAGAGGAAAAAATAGCAGAATTTCAATTATTAGATTTTCCCTTGTATTTATTAAGCCTTAGAGTGGCAAAAAAATTATTTTACAAAATAGGGCTTCCTGGATCGCGATTTTTGGCTAAATCACCTCTAAATAAAATAACTAAATGATTCTAGGCAAAAACAAGAAAAGTCCAGAGGAAAAAATAGCAGAATTTCAATTATTAGATTTTCCCTTGTATTTATTAAGCCTTACAGTGGCAAAAAAATTATTTTATAAAATAGGGCTTCCTGGATCGCGATTTTTGGCTAAATCACCTCTAAATAAAATAACTAAATGATTCTAGGCAAAAACAAGAAAAGTCCAGAGGAAAAAATAGCAGAATTTCAATTATTAGATTTTCCCTTGTATTTATTAAGCCTTAGAGTGGCAAAAAAATTATTTTACAAAATAGGGCTTCCTGGATCGCGATTTTTGGCTAAATCACCTCTAAATAAAATAACTAAATGATTCTAGGCAAAAACAAGAAAAGTCCAGAGGAAAAAATAGCAGAATTTCAATTATTAGATTTTCCCTTGTATTTATTAAGCCTTACAGTGGCAAAAAAATTATTTTATAAAATAGGGCTTCCTGGATCGCGATTTTTGGCTAAATCACCTCTAAATAAAATAACTAAATGATTCTAGGCAAAAACAAGAAAAGTCCAGAGGGAAAAATAGCAGAATTTCAATTATTAGATTTTCCCTTGTATTTATTAAGCCTTAGAGTGGCAAAAAAATTATTTTACAAAATAGGGCTTCCTGGATCGCGATTTTTGGCTAAATCACCTCTAAATAAAATAACTAAATGATTCTAGGCAAAAACAAGAAAAGTCCAGAGGAAAAATTAGCAGAATTTCAATTATTAGATTTTCCCTTGTATTTATTAAGCCTTAGAGTGGCAAAAAAATTATTTTACAAAATAGGGCTTCCTGGATCGCGATTTTTGGCTAAATCACCTCTAAATAAAATAACTAAATGATTCTAGGCAAAAACAAGAAAAGTCCAGAGGGAAAAATAGCAGAATTTCAATTATTAGATTTTCCCTTGTATTTATTAAGCCTTAGAGTGGCAAAAAAATTATTTTACAAAATAGGGCTTCCTGGATCGCGATTTTTGGCTAAATCACCTCTAAATAAAATAACTAAATGATTCTAGGCAAAAACAAGAAAAGTCCAGAGGAAAAATTAGCAGAATTTCAATTATTAGATTTTCCCTTGTATTTATTAAGCCTTAGAGTGGCAAAAAAATTATTTTACAAAATAGGGCTTCCTGGATCGCGATTTTTGGCTAAATCACCTCTAAATAAAATAACTAAATGATTCTAGGCAAAAACAAGAAAAGTCCAGAGGGAAAAATAGCAGAATTTCAATTATTAGATTTTCCCTTGTATTTATTAAGCCTTAGAGTGGCAAAAAAATTATTTTACAAAATAGGGCTTCCTGGATCGCGATTTTTGGCTAAATCACCTCTAAATAAAATAACTAAATGATTCTAGGCAAAAACAAGAAAAGTCCAGAGGGAAAAATAGCAGAATTTCAATTATTAGATTTTCCCTTGTATTTATTAAGCCTTAGAGTGGCAAAAAAATTATTTTACAAAATAGGGCTTCCTGGATCGCGATTTTTGGCTAAATCACCTCTAAATAAAATAACTAAATGATTCTAGGCAAAAACAAGAAAAGTCCAGAGGAAAAATTAGCAGAATTTCAATTATTAGATTTTCCCTTGTATTTATTAAGCCTTAGAGTGGCAAAAAAATTATTTTACAAAATAGGGCTTCCTGGATCGCGATTTTTGGCTAAATCACCTCTAAATAAAATAACTAAATGATTCTAGGCAAAAACAAGAAAAGTCCAGAGGGAAAAATAGCAGAATTTCAATTATTAGATTTTCCCTTGTATTTATTAAGCCTTAGAGTGGCAAAAAAATTATTTTACAAAATAGGGCTTCCTGGATCGCGATTTTTGGCTAAATCACCTCTAAATAAAATAACTAAATGATTCTAGGCAAAAACAAGAAAAGTCCAGAGGGAAAAATAGCAGAATTTCAATTATTAGATTTTCCCTTGTATTTATTAAGCCTTAGAGTGGCAAAAAAATTATTTTACAAAATAGGGCTTCCTGGATCGCGATTTTTGGCTAAATCACCTCTAAATAAAATAACTAAATGATTCTAGGCAAAAACAAGAAAAGTCCAGAGGAAAAAATAGCAGAATTTCAATTATTAGATTTTCCCTTGTATTTATTAAGCCTTAGAGTGGCAAAAAAATTATTTTACAAAATAGGGCTTCCTGGATCGCGATTTTTGGCTAAATCACCTCTAAATAAAATAACTAAATGATTCTAGGCAAAAACAAGAAAAGTCCAGAGGAAAAAATAGCAGAATTTCAATTATTAGATTTTCCCTCGTATTTATTAAGCCTTACAGTGGCAAAAAAATTATTTTATAAAATAGGGCTTCCTGGATCGCGATTTTTGGCTAAATCACCTCTAAATAAAATAACTAAATGATTCTAGGCAAAAACAAGAAAAGTCCAGAGGGAAAAATAGCAGAATTTCAATTATTAGATTTTCCCTTGTATTTATTAAGCCTTAGAGTGGCAAAAAAATTATTTTACAAAATAGGGCTTCCTGGATCGCGATTTTTGGCTAAATCACCTCTAAATAAAGTAACTAAATGATTCTAGGCAAAAACAAGAAAAGTCCAGAGGAAAAAATAGCAGAATTTCAATTATTAGATTTTCCCTTGTATTTATTAAGCCTTACAGTGGCAAAAAAATTATTTTATAAAATAGGGCTTCCTGGATCGCGATTTTTGGCTAAATCACCTCTAAATAAAATAACTAAATGATTCTAGGCAAAAACAAGAAAAGTCCAGAGGAAAAATTAGCAGAATTTCAATTATTAGATTTTCCCTTTATTTATTAAGCCTTACAGTGGCAAAAAAATTATTTTATAAAATAGGGCTTCCTGGATCGCGATTTTTGGCTAAATCACCTCTAAATAAAATAACTAGATGATTCTAGGCAAAAAACCAGAAAAGTCCAGAGGAAAACATCTGATTCAGAGGATTCTTACATTTTTTAGGCGCTGCGATTCATAAAATCTGAAAAAATTGGAGGGAGGTTAGTAAAACAATTATTTTATTTCTTGAGTAACGCTTTTTATTTCAACTTTAATTTTCCATTACAACAAAAAAATATATTTAAAAAAAAGGTCAGAGAATTTATGTAAACATAAATTTTGGGTGTTTTTCCTTTGAAATTTCAATAATAAAATAATATTTAGATGGAACCATATGGTGTCACCGTGGTACCATATGGCGTCACAGGGTAGTTGAAATTGCTAATTAATTTATATTATTTTACTATTAAAATTTCTGAAATTTCGATTTAACCATGGGAAATGAAGAGGGCGAGGGGAAATTAAAAGGAGAGCTTTTTTAAATAAAACTGAGCAGCGTGAATAAAGCAAAAAAATTGCGTATTTTATTTTTATACTTGTTCGAACCCTTTTTTTTAAATCATTTTCCTCAACTAATTCTAACAAAAGCTATCTATAAACAAGTGTCCGTGGTATTTTTTAAATGTTAATTCATTTTTCTCCACTTACTTTTTCTTACACATTTTGTTTGTTGTTTTCTCTTTTTTTATTTTAAATAATTATGTCTCACCGCCTCGGTTTTCTCGGGACTTTTTCCCCAACTAGAGTCGAGAAAAGAAAACGAACTAATTAAAAACGAATAAATTATTATATTTATTTATTTTCAGTTTTATTAAATTAGAACTACAAAGAACGTTCATCACAGTGTTTTTCCATTTTTTTTTCTCTTTATTATATTTATTTATTTTAATTAATTCATATTACTTTTGCGTTTTAATAATTTTTTCTTCGTCGTCGATTTTCTGCTCATCGTAAAATGTTTTCTTTTCTTTCTTTTTTTGTAATATTTATATTTTCCGCTAAAATATATATAGAAAAAAAAAACAGATAATAATAAAAATTAAAAACAAGGCTAATATTAGATATTTGCAACGAAAAATGTCTACACAGAAGGTTCTAGCAAATTATTTAAGTAATATCAAAAAATTGTGTGGAAATCTCTTTAAAAAAAATAATTAAATAATTTCTGAACGTACTTTGTTTGCAAAACCTCAAATATATTAGTGGCACCATATGGTACCACGGTAATTTGAGTGTAAAAACCAAATAAAATCTTGCTAGAACGAAAGATGCAGACATTTGTCTTAATTAAAGAAATTTTTTGGTATTTTTTAAGAGCATTTTCACATTTTTCGCCTTGTTTTTTTGTTTTTATTTATTTTTAAAAAAATAATTAAGAACGATTTGAGTAATTACCGTTTCTTTCTTTTTTTTATTTTAAACTTAATAGTGTTTTTTTTTTTTTTTCTAATCTGTATATATAGTTGCTTCACTTTTTATCTCTTTCTCTTCCTCTGTCTTCCTTTTTTGTGTTTTAATGTGTTACATAGGTTTTTTAATTTTTTCGTCAATTGTTGCTGCGTTTCTTTGGCTACGTACATAACATACAAATATGATTTCGGTTTATTTTTTTTCACAATTTATTTATTTCTATTGCATATGGTTTTTTTTTTTTTTTTTAAGATACCTATATATATATATATATATATGTATATATTTTTCTTTATATCATCGATTTTCTGGATTTGGTATTTTTCTTTTTGATTTTATTTAAGCAAGAATATAAAAACACAATAAGGCAAAAAACAAGAATAGAATAAATTTTTCCTTTCACTTTTCGTTGTTGTTGTTTTAAACCACACTTCTGACACCAACAATTATTTTTTTGCTGGGCTTGCCTTCATGTATATATATATATATATATGAGTATATATATACATATATATATGTATATGTATTTTTTTTTAATTTTTTTTTAATTTTACGGGTAACAAACACAGCAACGAAACAAAAAGCATATAACTATATCTTCCTCTCTCTCGCGCTCTCTTTGTCTCTCTCTCGCTCTACGTCGCCCCTCCCCTCTCCTAAATATTACACAGTTTGCAATAAAAATATACTCATTATTTTATATCAAGTGATTTTTTTTTTATTATTATTATTATCTAACTTTTATTTTCATTTTTTTTTAGAAAATATCATTGTTTTTGTTGCTTTGTTTTTTATTTTTTATTTACGAAATATAGTTTTCTTAGCTAGTGACTAGAATAAGTAAATGTGTGTTGGGTGTGTGTGTGTTATTGTTTTTAAATTTTTTGTTAGTGATCATGTGAGATTTTTATTTATTTTTTTTTTGTTATTTATTAAATTAAAAGAAAAACACGAGCAAAAAAATGCAATTTATATTTTAATTATATTATTACGTTTTATTGCAATGAGCCAGTTAATGTTTGATTTTTGTGATGACTGGCATGCTAAAAAAAATTTAAAAAAAAAACTATTCCATTTTTATAATTTGTTGCTAGAAAGCGCGGAAAAATGAAACTTATTTAAAACCAAAATTAATCAATAACCGAACTGTCGAATAGGTAGTGGCACCATATGATGCCACCAACAACCGTGTGGCACCATATCGTGCCACCAACAACCATGTGGCACTATATGGATCCACTGTGTGAAATTTAAAATGATTTTTATATAATTAGACCTAAAAAGAGAGATCACTGTTCGACTAGATTAGTATTTTCTTTTTTTTTCTTCTTCTTCTTCTTTTCCCAAAATGGTGCGGAAGGTGAGCACACTAAAAATATAATAACAATAATAACAAGCCAATTTGGAAAAAGAATTAACATGAATAAAAGAAATAATGAATAGTAATGATTCTTTTGCGTTGGTTTGTTATTTTTCTATATTTCCACTTTCTCTCTCTCGGTCAAATCTTCTTATTCTAATGATATTGGTCTACACAAAGGATGTTTTTTTTTTTTGATAGTTATTTTCGGTAACAGTTTTTTTTTTTTTTTTGTATTTTAGCTTGACATCGCAAGGTTTTTTTTTTTTTAATTATATTTTAATTAGTTTTGTTTCCTTTATATTTTAGAGTAGTTTTGCTCTGTGTAGTGTTTAAATGCCAAGAAAATAAAAACGTGCGATATTTTTTTCCCTTTTGGTGTAGTTTTTTTTTTAAGATAGTCGAATTTATTAATTTCGATTTTTTTTTAGTTATTCTTTGTTTCTTATAATTTTTATTATTAAGTTTATTGAAAGCGTAAAAATCTTAATTTTTCTCTTCATTTTCTATCAAATATGAAGTGTTAGATCGAAATTTGTGTTTTTGTGTCTGTCTGTTTTTCTTCCTAAAATTTAATTTAATTATTTTTATTTTACTGGCTATTAATCTTTGCTCTGCTCATTTGCTTTATTTTATTTATTTATTTATATATTTTTGTTGTCTTTTCTTTCAAAAATTTTTCTAAACAAATATGAAACGAAATTCTTTTTTTAACTTTGGTTTTCTCCGTTTTTTTTTTTTTTTGTAGTGTTTTTTTTTTTATTTTGTATTTTTAACTACTAGCACGTTTTCATGAATTTTTAATAATTTGTTGTTTTGGTTTCCTATTTGGGTAATAAATATTGAATTTAAGATTAAATAATAAAAATAACAAAAATTGGAAAATTGTTTTCCTTCGGAGTAGTTTTTTTAAAATAATTTTTGTTTTTTTCCATCGTTTAACATTTAAGTTTTTTTTTTGCTTTTATTTTTCTTTTTAAATGTTTTTTTTTAATCTATATTATGCCTATATCGTCGCAGACGGGCGCTATTTTCAGGCTTTGGGGCCCCAGGAGGCGGCGTTATATCGTTTCGTATAACTTCAAAATCGGCTTTAGCCGGCATTCGTCCGTCTGTTTCGGTATTTATTTGATTTCTATCATTAATTACAAGATTATTAGCATCACTGTTATGTTTACTATTAAATGGTGGTATCGGATACATCCCCAAATTCGATGAACAGCTCGAATCTAGACTCTGATGGATCCCACCGACGACGCTGCCGACGCTGCCGCCGCCGCCACCGCTGCCTCCGCCGCCACTGGAAGATTTCTGCGAAGTTTGTATATTATTTGCAATTAAATGTTTCCTCTCCTCCCCGCTATTATCCGAGGAATTATCATCGAATGTCCCTAACATGTGCGTTGGTATTCCGCGACTTCTAGAAAAATTTATTTAAAAGAACAAAAGGTTTTTGTATGTGTTTTTTTTTTCTTAATTTTTTTATTTTTTGTCTTAATTAAAACTAAATAGAATACATTAAAATGCGCAGAAACTAATTAAATACAATCATTACATGGATGTAACAAATAATATTACGTGGCTACATATGGTGCCACAATTAATTAGTCTTTTAAAAATCGTTTAATTCTCATTTCTGAACACTCTATGTTTTCAAATATATTATTTTAACAAAAAAAAAACTATTTCTGCACTTACCTGCTAACATTACGCGATTTTGGTCGGTTGAAACGTAGATTTAACTGTGACGGATCAGTTACGTACTTATCGGTTTGCCGACGTCTCCTTAGGGCTGTATATATTTTTTTTTATATATTTTTTGTATTCAGAAATATACCACAATTTTGATGCGTGCAAAAAGTAATTAAAAATTTTTATATAAAAATCAAGAAAAAATGTATATTTGTTTTTATTATTGCAAAAAAAAAAAAGAAAAAGAAATAATATTAGAGGACAAATTCTAAAAGCTATTGCGTAACTTGTCTTAGACGCTCTCAAATATATAAATTTTATTTAGACTTAAAAAAAAAGAAAAAAAAAGATCAAATAAAATAGGAAATCAACAAAACAAAATGATGAGCGTTAAATTTTCTTCTTTTGCCCTAAATTTATATAAATAAATTTTAGAAGAACACAGTCTCACAATTTTTTATATTATGTTTGTTTGTTTTATTTTTTTCTTTTATATACATCAAAACCAACCTGGTGTAAGATCCGCCATTTCGGGGGGTTGTTGCTGCTGCTGCTGTTGGACGCCACTGGCTGCAGTTGCACTGTTTGTTAGTGTCGCCGTATCACATCCAGCCCATGACGCACATTTTGATAGGCGCAAATTTGGATTTAAAACAGGAATTTTGCTGCTGCTACCCGACGTAGCTGAGCTGCCTCCGCCACTGCCACCGCCCCCACCACCACCTGGATGGACCGGAGCCCCTCCACCAACAACAACTGCCCCCGCTCCGCTGCCGCCACTGTGATAGGAATCTTTGTGCGAGACAATCGAGCTAGTTTCAGTCGTTTCCAAAACGCGCTGTTGCTGTTGCTGCTGCTGCTGCTGCTGCTGATGCAGGTGCTGTTGTTGGCTTTCGTAATTTTCATCGTTTCCTCCTACGCTACTGGTTTCAGTGTTACCTTTACATCGCACCTTTGATTTTGGATTGCTGCTGGTAACACCGTCTTCACGTGATTTCAAACGTTGCTGCTGATGCTGCTTTTGTTGATGACGTCGCAGACTCGATGATCTTTCGTCACCGCTTGAAACAGGACCAAATCCCGGATTTGCTGGAGCAGATTCATTTTCTTCTTCCTCTTCTTCTTCATCATCATCATCATCTTCTTCTCCATCTTCGTCATCATCATCATTATTGCCAGTACCGCTATTTAACAGTTGATTACTGTATCGAAGAGCTGATGCTGCCGCTAGGGCAGCCTCAAGGTCATTACCACCCACCACTTTATATTTCTTTAAATTTAGAGCAGCATCTTCACCTGTCGTCAAGGGCGTTAATCCTGTTCCAGTTGCCTTCATTTTGCTTCTATCATTACTGTTATTCGATTTATTTTGTTCCGTTTTAAAATTGAGCGGCGTTGCTGTGGTAGTACCATTCGCCACCGCATCAAAATAAACTGATTCGTCTGGGTTGGGACTCTCTAAAGGAATTGAAACGAAATAATTAAGATTAATTCTTGGATTGTTAAGTACTAGTGGCACCATATGGTACCACGTGTTTTCTTTTTCTTTTCGTAGCATTTAAAGTAACAAATATAAAATATAAAATTCCTCACCTTGCGGAATGACACGAATTTCCAAACGTCCACTAACGGCACATCCTTCATCTTGTTGTTCGCTTGTTGTACAACATCCAGCTGCATCATTAATATCATTAACAGCTGTTGCAGATGTAGCTGTTGCCGACTCAATTTTCCATGGAGTAAATTTTAATTCGCAATTTGAATGGAAAATTGTTTTACTGATCGCCGCTGAAACAGATGGTGCTGACGATTGTGGGATTAAACCAGGATCAATTGGTGGACAATTTCGTCTGTCAATTAATACTAAATCATCCCCACCTACTTCTTTTCGGACAGAATTTGTTGAGGCTAAAGCAGTTAAAGCAGCAGCAGCAGCAGAATTTATAAATGAAACATTTGGAAGGCTGTTCCGGTGTTTTTTAAGCAACTTTGGATTATTATTTCGTGATTCATTACAGTGTTCTCGAACGCCAACATTTCTAACGATATCCATTCGAAATACCTGAACAAGAAACGATGGATATTAGATATTCATATCTAGAGGTATCTAAGAAATTTTAGAAAATATATATAATATAATAATACTTACAGTATCATCAAATGCAGCCTGCTGTATAATAGGTGGCTCGATATCTCTTCGAAGTATATTACCTAGGGCAGGTTCAGACCAACAGTGCGGTAAGAGCTCTTGCAAATTTGTATAATTTTCTATTCCAGCAATATTCAGATTACACCTTAAAGAAAAAATAGAATAGATTACAAAAAACATACATCATATTTTAATCCCTTACCTTTTCCGTTTTGTATCATGTTTTCGAATATTTGCTTGCTTAGAGACTAAATTAGGTTGCGACTGTGATGCCAGATTGCTCTTGTCCCGATGATCAGGGCTCTGCAGTTGTGAGAAATAAACATTATTATTTTAGATTAAAAGTTTCTGAAATTGTTTAAGTTGTGGGATGGTAATAAAAAATAATTTAAGTTTTATAATATTTAATACTCACTTGTGGTTCCTGTTTCCACTCATTATCAGTAGTTTCTTCAGAATCATCAAACTGACTTTTCCACTGTGACGCCAAAGTTAGGGCTCCACCGCCCTTCGTTACCTGCTGCAGGGCAGAGACATTTTCATCATCAATTAAGGCGAACTGCGTTACAGAATGATCCCGGTTTCCAGTGCTTAACCGCTGTGTTGATCCTGTCCCAGATGAGGGTCTTAAATTATACCGTCTACTGCTGCTCCCCGGACCGCTACTTAATGGTGTTGGATTACGCAATAGTTCGATCCCTCCACCACCACTCCCACCACCCTTGGCATTTCCAAACATAAAAGATGAATTATCATTATCCCGCGGTGATCCAGTCTCAGATGCAGCAAGCTCATGTACGCTTGTTGGAGGCGCGGTAAGAACCCGAAGTCGACCATAAGTAGATTTCTCTTGAGGCTTAAAGGGTGGAGTCACATTCTCGTTTGAATAATAGGCGTCAACTTCGCTCGGTTCGATCTGTGACGTCGATCGACGCTGCTTAATCGGACTATTCTGATTCGGATTCGATTCCTGATTGGCTGCTGGAGTCGTAAACTTTTTCTGTATCGTCTGTTGGAAATTATGCTGTTGATCACTACTACGTGAGTGGAACTGAGATTTAACAACATCACGAGATAATAAATTTATCATTGCTTCGCTGGGGACCTTTTGCACCTGAGACGGGTTAAACCCAATATTTAAAATAAAATAATAAAAAACAGAAAAAAACTCACTTTAATCGGCTGAATTGGTGTGCTATTTTGTAGTATTGCATTAACATTTTGTTGCTGATTCTGTGTCTTAACAGCGGTCGCAGGTGTACCAGGCTGTGTTGCAGGATTTGTTGTCGTCGTTGTCGTCTGCTGCTGCAGCTGCTGCAATGGTTGCATTTGATGCGAGCTATTATTTTGATTCACACCCGTATTTATAATTTCATTATGCGGCGATGTTGTCGCATTGCAATTTTTATCAACCTATCAAATATTGAATAGAGAAAAAATTAAAAAAACGAATTAATCTATAAGAATTAAAATTAATTTTTAAGTAAAACAAAGTAGGCTGGACTTTAGAACTCTTAATAATTTTTAATAACAATTCTGAGCCAAAACTATAGATAGAGATTTAATAAATAGTAAACAAAAGAAATTACTTTGTCCTTGTGATGATTCACTGGCTCTGTTGTTGCCATTTGGACTGTATCAATTTCATTACGACGTCTCGCCTTAAAAAATTAATAGAAAACAATTTCCAATATTGGGTAAAAACGTATAATAAAAATGAATAAATTACGTATTCAGTTCCGCTTGCATTTGATGCAGCTACCGTCATCTGTGTAACTTGACCTTGAACATATTCGTTTTTAGCCTGAGTCGGTACGTTGTTACCTTGACTAGCATTTGAATTGGCAATTGCATCAGTCTTTTCCCAATCATAGGGATCAGATTCTTTAACACCCCTTCGCTTCATACATCGTTCGAATAAGGACGCCAGCATCTAAATTTAAAAAAATAAAAACAGCAAATCCATTACCTACAGTGTGATTTAAAGTTTAATATAATAATACTTACCGCATAATCTGGCCTATCTGCATACTTAAGTGACTGTATATGCTCTAAAAACTGCTTAAGATCAGATGGCAAATGTTTAAGTAATAAACGATGATCATATTTTTCCTTCATAAGTCCAACTTGTTCTTTATCTTTAATTTTCCTCCATGGCAGCTGTCCATTAACAAATTCGACAAGCATATAAAATAGTGACCAAAGGTCATCATGCCGGCCCATCTCTCTGTTACGATGCGCATTAATTGATGCATATCGAACTGTACCACGGAATCCTGCAGCAGCCCTAGGACACCGGACCTCTCCCGTTCCAGTCGTATACTGTCGTGCTAGACCGAAATCTAGCATGTAAACACGTCGACAGTTGTACGGCAGTCGACCAATCGAAAAATTACTCTAAAAAAAATTTTTGTTTTTATTTAATTATTTTTATTATATATATATATAAAATAACTTACAGGTTTTATATCACGATGCAAAAATCCAACTGAATGTATCGATTCAATAGCTTTCAAAATTTGTAATCCTAACCGAAGTGTTGTGCTCAGCGAGAATGCCCCACGGGGCTGAGCCCTTCGGAGTTCTGCTAAATTTTTACCCTGAAGTTGCATAACAACATAATTAAATCGATCATTACGTCCGCATCCGATAAAGCGGCAAACATGCTCTTTTCCTTGAAGTTTTTTCAAAACTGCCACTTCCATTTTAAGGACCTGTTTCAATTGTCGTGCCGATTCAACTTTTAAGGCAACTTGCTCACGTGTTATTAGATCTTGACCTTCATAAATTTCACCAAATCCACCGCCGCCAATTTTTCGTACAACCTTCCAACGCTCCTTGACCACATGGCCTGGCTGGAGTAAATCATTTTGATATTCGGAAGTCATTTTAACGTTATTATTGTTATTTTGATCTGTAGACGGTGACCGGACACGAAATGTGACCCGACTTTTGGCCGCTTGTGGACGTCTTTTCGGATTTGCCGGTAGTGTTGCCGAACGTTGGAGTGCGTTACCTGGCCTTAGACCAGGTGTAGCACGTGAATTCGACTCAATTTCATCTCTGGCAAATTAAAAAAGATTATAATAATAAATATTATTTTTAATACTTAATAACTGTAATTGTAAGTGGGTTGTTGTTTTTTTTTTTCTTAACCATCAGAAAATATAAAACCCATACTTTTAAGAAGTCTACAAATCTTCATGGTAAAATTCAAAGATACTACTGTGATAAAAACTAAAGCCAATTTTGAATTTAAATTGCGCGGGTACATCGATTCGAGCAAATCTTCTTGTATTGGTTGGTTGGCAGTACTGCCATTTATATCTGTGTAACATTTAACGCCAGTACGTAATTTGTCTGGTTAGTTTTGTTGTGTTTTTGTTGTTCAGAAAAACTAAACGTGAATTTTTCGATTTTTACAATGTGTGATTTTATTGAGCAAAAAAATTGCATTAAATTATGTTTGCCGAATGAAATTTCTGCTGCAGAAACGTTTAGAATGTTGCAGAAGACCTTCGGCGATCAGATTTTGTCTGAAAGAAATGTTTACAAGTGATATAAACAGTTCAAACAGAAAACGTTGAAGACAAAGAGCGTCCCTGACGACCATCAACATCAATCCAGTGGCGGACTAAAAGGGGGGCGGAAGGGGCGGCCCGCCCCGGGCCACCGGTCTTGGGGGGCCCCCAAATGCCTTCGCGTTCCCCTGATCAAATCCTAAACAAGACTTTAAAAATCTGCTTAGTACCTACATAATTTGATCAAGATCAAAACACTACAGCCATCTAGACTTTTTACGCAGTACTAATATTCTTTTAACTTTGCTGAGCGCGTCCAATACGCTGGGGGAATTCCCGTCCTTGTAACGGTACTTCCCCAGGAATCCCTGAATGAATAAAGTGCAAATAATTCACTCTTGTACGCCTACATTTACATTCACTACATTCTATTTACGTCGAAAAATAAACATTGGTCTCATTTAAAATATATTAAATTTCATTACGTTGATATTGATGCATATCATATGAATGCATAGACCGATTTATACAAGAATTGTCGACACGATACGGGGCCATGAAACAAATCAATAATATTTTCCAAATTATTGAAACAAAGTTTATGCTAGAAGCTTCAGATGACGCTCTAGCTGGAGCAGTTGACAATCTGATACAAATTTATGATGAATTTGATAAGGAGCAAGTTTCCCAAGAAATAAAAAGGTACCGCAGGCATGTAAAAGCCACCGATACGAGTATGGACGTTGCTGCCAAATGCAGAGCCCAAGAAATCCTTCAATTTATAATAAAATGGGACTTCAGTGAATTGTTACCCTGTATATCGCTTATACTTCAATACTTCTTGACCATTTGCATCTCGGTTGCATCATGCGAGAGGAGTTTTTCGAAACTTAAACTAATTAAAAATTATCTTCGATCTACAATGGATCAAGAGCGACTGGTTAATCTAGCCGTGCTTTCAACAAAAAGAAAAATTTCCAAAGAAGTCGATTTCAGGAGTTCAGTAAATTGAAGACACGGAAACACATATAACACGGCACAAAAAATAAAAAAACTATTTGATTTATTTTATCTAATTGTTTTTTTTTTTTTTGATCGATTCGTATTTTATTTTCCTCATCCATATCCATTCCATATTGTATGTATGTATGTTTATTTAGCCTAAATAATTTCATTCGAATTTAAATTTCACTTGCCAGATTTTAACGAAATAAACATAAACACTTATTTATACATACAAATGTGAACTGAACAAAAAGCTTGTAAAACTACATTTTTTCTAAAGCTGGGGGGCCTCATTCAGCTTTGCCGCCCCGGGCCTCTGTCGGGTTTAGTCCGCCACTGCATCAATCAACAATATGTCTGTTGTATTGTATCTTGTATTAAGCTTAATAAATAAATAAATGTCAATGAAATCAAAGATTTGGTACTCAAAAGTCCTCGGTTGACAATTGAAGATCTTGCTGATACTGCAAACATTTCATTTGGATCGGTCCAAATCATTTTGAAAGAACATTTGTGCTTGAGAACAGTCACACCTCGATTGGTTCCAAAAACACTAAATTTCTCATCTCACACTGCATTGGTTCTTCGAGGCTTTCTCATCAAAAATTCGATGCATGTCGTTCCACAACGTGCCACAATGTGACTTCTCGCTATTCGCTAAGCTCAAAAGACCGCTTCGGGGACACCGTTTTGAATCGTCTGATGAGATAAAAGAAAAATCGAAGAACGAACTGAAGGCCATTCCAATCATCGAGCTTCAGAAGTGTTTCGAGGATTGGAAAAATCGCTGGCATAGGTGTATTGTATCGGGCAGGGACTATTTTGAAGTGGATACTATAGATTTGAAAGAATAAATAAAAACTTTCAAAGTTATAAACAAATTGGCTTTACTTTTTGATCACAGTAGTATAACTCTTTAAGGAAGGACATCTCGTGAAATAAATCTCTTTTCCCACAGACGTTCACTTCAAATTCAACGAATTTCTTATAGACTATTGTTGTTTTCTTTCCTTTTTAAATAAAAATTAACTTAGAAACATTCACAAAAAAGCCCTTATTTTCTGGGTCATAAAAGTGTAGAGTTTTCTTCCATTTTTTACAAGCTTTTATTTAACTTGCAATGTTTGTATGTATGTTTGTTTGTTTAGGTCAAATCTTACAAATGAATTTTGAAGCATTTCCTCAAAAACGATTTTGCTGAGTTTTAGTGACAATGCAATATACAATACTTAATATTGTAATATTTTCAAAATGGCCGCCGCCACAAGATGCCGGATGGTGTATATTTTGTCAATCCTATTAATATGGGTATCAAATGAAAGAGCTTGAAGAGTACGAAAATAATACGATAAAATGAGTGACGTCATTTTAAAATGGCTGAGGCTACAAGATGGCGGATTACACTTTTTTTTGTCAACCTCCTTAATATAGGTATCAAATTAATCTGGATATCAAATGAAAGGGCTTGAAGAGTAGAAACCAATAAGTTCATCACACTAAATTGAATATGGCCGGACGAATATTGGAGGAATTACTTAATGAAGACTCATATCAGACGCTAACTTAACTTGCAAAATCATTATAAGTGGATGAGACAACAGTTTCGAAACGTTTGAAAGCATTAGGAATGATCCAGAAGCAAGGGTGCAAGGATGCCGCATGAGTTAAGGCCGAAAGAAGTCGAACGACGTTTTCTTACGTGTGAACTGTTGCTTCAACGGCAAAGAAGGAAAGGTTTTTTGCATCGTATCATGGCTGGCGATGAAAAATGGATACAGTATGATAACCCTAAGCATAAAGTAGGGCCATTTTTTTTTTTTTTTTTTTTAACGGAAAGAGGGCGACCCATGCGGGTGCGCACTGCGACATAAGCGGTCTTTTGTGCGAGCTATTCCCAGGAAAGGAATAACTAGGTGTAGGAGAAATGGGCCAGAGTGGTAAATTGACCAAATTGGATTCGAATCCACGGCCTCAGCAGTAGGGCTGACCACATCTCCCGGCAGGCTACTGGCTGAGACATAGGCCTCTCCAAAGTGGCCAAAGACCAGTGGAATCAAACCCACGACCTCGAGAAAGGTAGCCCGGCTCTCATAGCAATGAATGAAATGATGGGAGAACGCTATCGACAACAATTGATGTGTCTGAGCCAAGCTCTAAAGGAAAAAAAGGCCGCTATACAAGCAGAGACACGACAAAGTAATTCTGTTACATGACAACACACGGTCTCATGTTTCAAAAGTCCTTAAGGAAACTTTGGAGGCGCTGAAATGGGAATTCCTTTCCCACCCGCCGTATTCTCCGGACATAGCCCCCTCTGACTATCATCTATTCCGTTCGATGGCACATGGCCGGATTGAGCAGCATTTCAATTCTTATGAAGACATCAAAAAATGGGTCGATTCTTGGATAGCTTCGAAAGACATGTCGTTTTTCCGACCTGGTATTCAGATGCTGCCAGAAAGATAGGAGAAAATAGTGGCAAGTGATGGGCAATACTTTGAGTGACATGTTCCTTACTACATACTTTAAATAAAACATTGATTTTTACAAAAAAACAGCAACAACTTATTCAAGGTTCTAAAACTATTAATTTTATAAAATCCAGTCGATATAGGCCTCCAAATGGGAGTATTCAACAATTTTTAGTGCACCCTTTCTTTCGGAGGGTCCTAAAACGAATTAAACCCAAGGGTGACTCCCCAGGACTAAGGAGGGCAAGGGCTTCATTCATTCTTAATTTATTTATTTTTCTTGTAAAGAGATCACTACGATTTAAACAATTATAAAGACTGATTCTCAAAAAAACCGACTACCTTTCCGCCCCCACTACTCTCCCCCAGATTAACAAAATTCAGGAACGCAAGTAGCATTGCAGCTATAAAAGGGTGTACACTTCTAGATGCAAACCATTAAGTGGAAAGATCTTATGCAGTAAAGATGGATGGCTTTATAAGAAAAGTAAACCGAAAGAGCTGACATGAGAAGATGAAAAATTTTTACTTTTGAAGGTCTACAGAAAATCACTCTCTGAAAAATTCCACTTCTTCAATTCACAATTTTGCTGACATTTTTCTGATTAAAACCAATTTATTCTGTTTTTAAGGTATCTAAAATACTAATAATACAGTGTAGCACCTTAAACGCTTGAAATAGAAAAATCTTGGAATCCAATTACTTTGCATAATGTTTAGTATTTAAAATTTGCTGCTAATTTTTCATTTTTCGTATAATATAAAGGGTTTCAAAGTGGCAGACCCAAGATGGCAATTGCAAATTTTAAATTTTGAAGCGATTTTCAAGAAAATTGGTACTTAGGATTTTTTTGGAATTGTTGACTTCGGATCCGCTGTCCAAATTTGTAAATTCAAGATTTCTCAATTTTAATTAATGACTACGCATTTACGTAATGCCGAGTGAAGCCGGGGAACTCAGTTGATATTTAATAATAAAATAAATAAATAAATAAATAAAGTCAAAAGTATATAATTAATTTAAAACTAAAGTAATTGTATGCAGAAATCATGTTACGGGATAATACTGAAAATTAGTAGTAAAAAAATATTAACAAAACAAAATTTTGAGTAAATTATCTGGAGCTGAGGATAAGTGATAGAGACGGGTATAACATACATTGTGAAAAAAAACAAATTTTTTGATAAGCTGGTAGGACCGTCCTTAATTCCTATGTCAAGGAATTAGCGTTATGTATCAACCAGTTTGTTTACAGCAGCTGGTTAAATCAGTCTACCTCAGTAGTGCGTCACAATTTTTGAAACTTTGCTTCCTTTGGGACGTTGTGCGGGAGATTCGTTCACAATTTTATTTCCGAGGGTAACGAAATAAGGTAACGAAAAACGTCAAATTTTAAACGTCAAATTTTCAAAATTTTTTAAATTTTCAAAATTTTTTAAATTTTCAAAATTTTTTAAATTTTCAAAATTTTTTAAATTTTCAAAATTTTTTAAATTTTTTAAATTTTCAAAATTTTTTAAATTTTCAAAATTTTTTAAATTTTCAAAATTTTTTAAATTTTCAAAATTTTTTAAATTTTCAAAATTTTTTAAATTTCCAAAATTTTTTAAATTTTCAAAATTTTTTAAATTTTTTAAATTTTCAACATTTTTTAAATTTTCAACATTTTTTAAATTTTCAAAATTTTTTAAATTTTCAAAATTTTTTAAATTTTCAAAAATTTTTAAATTTTCAAAATTTTTTAAATTTTCAAAATTTTTAAATTTTCAAAATTTTTTAAATTTTCAAAATTTTTTAAATTTTCAAAATTTTTTAAATTTTCAAAATTTTTTAAATTTTCAAAATTTTTTAAATTTTCAAAAAATTTTAAATTTTCAAAATTTTTTAAATTTTCAAAATTTTTTAAATTTTCAAAATTTTTTAAATTTTCACAATTTAAAAAATTTTGAAAATTTTTTAAGCAAAGCTTCCATCGGCCAGTCCCGCGACTGCCATGTTTTTTTACAATGAATAAAAATATTGAACATTAAGTGTATCTCAAATTTTGTGTTTCCAACGGAATTTCGTGTGCGGAATCGTTGCGAATGTTAGAGAAGGCTTATGATGAATCAGTTTTATCAAAAACACAAGCATACGATTGGTGCAAAGCCTTTCAGGTTGGTCGTAACATCGTTGAAGATTTGCCTAGTTCTGGACAACCTTCGACCTCTTCGACTGACGACAACATTAAAAAAATTAAAGAAATTGTGATCGAAAGTCGCCATGTCAGTGTTAGGGAGGCAGCACGAGAGCTCGACATCTTTCGTGAATCCGTTCGTTTGATTTTGGTGGAAAATTTGGGCATGAGAGGGGTTGTTGCTCGATTCGTTCCGAAGGAGTTGAGTTTTCTTCAAAAACAGAACCGTGAACAGGTCTCTTTGGGCATGCTTAATCGTGTGAATTCGCATCCCACATTCAGGGGGACGCAAACAAGTCAAGTTCTCCTTCCATTCTGATGAAGAAAAACGAGCCAAAACAAAATTTGTGGAAGGAGCTTAAGGCCATGTCAGAAAGTGCCTACTAAAAGTGTTTCGAAGATTGGAAAAAAAATGGGGCATATGTGTATTGCATTCAATGGGGAATACTTTGAAGGTGACAAAATAAATTTTGATGAATAATTGAATATTTTGTGTTTTATTTACAATTCCGAGTACATTTTTGTCACAATGTATGTAAAATAAAAGGAAATTCCGCGATCAAATATTGAGAAAATCGAAAAATAAAGTTTGCTGCGGTGACAAAAGAGTTCGAGTTTGGCACACCCAAGAAGGTAGTGGGGGCCAAACTATTAGCAATAATGAAGTAATGGATTTGCAGAAAGTTAGCAGAAGGCTGGAATACACTTGGGTGGGAAAAAAACCGGGATTGATTGAAGGGAATGACGCCGACCAAAATTAAAAGCGAAAATGCAAAGGTAGTTAAAAAAAACCGGCCAAGTGCGAGTCGGACTCACGCACCGAGGGTTCCGTACAAACCTTTAGGTATATAAGTAAAAGTTCACCCAAAAAATATGTGATGTAATTAAAAATTTAAGGTTTTCGGAATTTTTCCTTTAATTGTGCTATTATAAAACATTGCTTCATGCCCAATTTCAAGATTCTAGGTCGACTGGTGGCACCCTTTAGATTTTTATTCCCTTGCGAGTAGTTGCGAGTTTTGAAAACATGCGGCTTAAATTGCTGCTTCTTTTGATTGCGTTGACATAGAAGTTTACAGTTACAGCTTAAAGGTATTATAGACCTGAGTATTTGATATGAATTTCAATTTAATACCTCTACGCGTTCATGAGGAAAGGGGTAGTAAGTTTAAAATTATTAAAAATATTTTTATTATATGATGTAACTAAAAATTTACGGTTTTCGTAATTTTTCCTTTATCTGTGCTATAAGACGTTGCTTTGTACCAAATTTCAAGATTCTGAGTTTACGGGAAGTACCCTGTAGGTTTTGATTCCCTTGCGAGTGTCGAAAATTTGTGGAAATTTGCGGCATAAACGGCTGTATCTTTTGATTGCGTTGGCTTAGAAATTTGATTTTTTCACAGCTCCAAGGGACAGTAGACCTGAGTAAATTCCAGCTTGATGCCTCCACGCGTTCCTGAGAAAAAGGGTCTTGACAGACAGACAGACGGACGGACGGACGGACGGACGGACAACAAAGTGATCCTATAAGGGTTCCGTTTTTTCCTTTCGAGGTACGGAACCCTAAAAAAGGTGAAAGGTGTAAACGATTTTAGCGGAGTCACGGAGTGGGTCGTGGAAAATAATGAAAATTATGAGGATACAGCTTCAACCTCTCTAATATACAACAAATTATTTAAATTGCGATTAAATGTATTTTAGTGACACAAAAAAAGGAATTGTGTGTCAAAGTTTAATTTTTTTCAATTCTCCTCCTTGACAAAAGTTAATAATAGTAGATAAAAATGATGTATGAGAAAAATTTGCAGAAAAATAATCGATTTTTTAAGGCAGAAAAAAATCAAAATCGGATCATAAATTAAAAAAATGCTATCCCCTCCACTTTCTGCTACCTGCTCCTTGCTCTCTCTCTTCTTGAATACCTGGCATCTTTCAAACATTATTTCTAATGTCCAGTTTTGTTAAATGACGATTAAACTATCAAAATTTCAAAAAACATAGTAACATGAAATGAAAAATATGCTATTATTACAAAATATATATATATAAAAAATAAAAAGCAGCGGTATTTTGCCAAAAAACTATAATTCAAAAGGTCTTACATCTCCGAAAGTTCTTCACCGATTGCTTTGAAATTTTGACACAACGTTGCATTCGAATAAGCACGTGTTTTTATATAACTACTTTTTTTTTAAACAGCGCCATCGGTTGGACATAAAAGCAACACACGCTATACTAAACATTTTAAGGCAATAGAAGCGCCATCTGTTGAATGTGATAGCAAGACAGTTAGATATATAGGTAGGTAGATAGATAGAAGATAGATAGGTAGATAGATAGTTAGGTAGATAGACAGATAGAAGATACACAGAAGATAGAAAATACTTAGACAGAAGATAGATAGATAGATAAATAGAAGATAGATAGGAGATAGTTAGGTAGATATATAGGTATATAGATAGCTAGATAGACAGATAGAAGATAGATATATAGGGGACGTTTACCATACGTTACGCATACAAAATTGGTGTTAATTAACCTTGACGTTTGAGATATCAAAATGTTCGTCTGGACAAGAGCTCTCGAAAAATTACCGACGAAATTCAAAATTCAATATGGCGGCCGGAAGCTGGAAAAAAATCGAGTGTACGGCAAAGAAAGCTTGTAGAAAAAAAATACGCGGTCGGTCCGGTCGTTTTTTGAGTCAAATTGTAGCTAAAGAACACCCTGTAAAAGCTGGTGTGGTTGAATGAAAAAATCCAACATGGCGGCTCCAATATGGCGGTCCAAAATCCAATATGGTGGACGAATTTTTAAAAATTAACTTATTTGCACCAAATTCGGTAATATGGGAGTTTTTGGGGTCGCTGATTACGAATGCGGGGTTGGATTTACAAAATTCAAAATGGCGGATCAAAGATGGCGGCTAAAATTGTCAAAAATGAACCGATTATCGCCAAATTCAGTCTACGAGGGTTTTTGGTATCGCTGATCACGATCAGATTTACAAAATTCAAAATGGCTGTTCCAAGTTGGAGGGTGTCCCACGGAAAGTTACTGAAACTAATCGGCAATTATTTTGAGATGTATGCAGGTATCAAGATGCCTCAAATTGCTTTCAAGAGAAAACATCTGGAGGTTTTTTTTCATACATAAATTTATTATGATCAATAATATTTTAATACATTTATTTCCCAATTTTAAAATCGATGATAAATTTAATGATAAAATCAACGAAGTATTGACCACCACCACTTGAGCAACATTTGAGTGAAATTCATTTAGAAAACCCTCTAAAAACGAATGGAAAAAATGCTTATGCATATTCATGTTTTGTCTCAAGTATTTTTATTTTATTTAATGGTATATTATTTATACAATAAATATTTTAAGGTCTTTGGGTTTTAAGTTTTCCCTAAATTTAATACATATACAGTGACTACTACGAAAAATCGGACAGTTCTCTGCATTTAAAATGAATTATTGTTTACTATGACTGAAGTAAGCAATTCTTGTTTCATCATTAGCATTTGGTCATTCTGTATAAAAAGTACAAAAATTAAGGGTTTCATGTTAAGTACGGAATTTAATTATTGCACACGCAAATGAATGAAAAACTGTGCGTGAGATCGCGAAAATCGTAAAAAGGACTAAGTCAAGAAAAGATTAACTTTTGCAAATAGCATATGGGGAAAGATTTATCTTTTTGGAGCAGGGTTTTGCAAAATTTGACTAAGTAAAATAGCATGCTAATATCCAAAATGTTATTTTCTTCAAGGTTTTAGTTACTGATGAAAGTAAATTTAACTTATTTGGCTCCGACGGTAGGCGATTTGTATGGTATGGGGTTGTATTGTAGCCTAAGGTGTTGGGGATCTGCATTTTATCGAGGGCAACATGGCCAAGCATCAGTATACCTCATATATATTGCGAAGCTATCTGCGGTCAAGTATTGAATAGTGAGGGATCACTAGGAATTTTATCTTTTACCAGGATAATGACCCTAAGCACACTGCCCCAATAGTGAGGGAATGGCTATTGTATAATTGTTCGAAGATTATAGAAACTTGCCCGCAGTCCCCAAACCTTAATATTAATCGAGCATGTGTTGGAAGAACTAGAAAGGTGCGAGTTCGTAAGCGTAATTTTAGTAATAAGGCAGAAATGAAAAAAGTCCTTCAGGAAGAGGGACAGAAAATAGAGCCAAAGGCTCGTAGAATCAATGCCACGACGACTTCAATCCGTTGAAACAGAGAATGGATATACGACACGACATTAAATTGTATGTCCGATTTTTCGTGTGAGCTCTTTTTTATACTGGAAGTATTTTAGGAATTTGTTTTGAAGTTATACTCATATGAATAGACTTTTTGATTTATATTTGTATACTAGACAGTATATGTAGTACATTAAGAAAAAAATAAATCCTTTGGTTTTTATTTTCTAAACTTAAGGGGCACCACTATGTGTAAAATTGTCGTTTTTTTTTTTTTTTTGATACTTCGATAGTCTATACCTTTAAAAATAACATACAAAAAAACTAGGGACTTGCTCTGCGCTGTGGAAGTACAGTTATAAAATTAAAGATAACCGCTATTTTATACAGGGTGATTCAGATCAAGGTGCCGCAGGTGAGTTAGAGCCATCTGAAGAGCAGCCGCTCATCGTATCGAGGTATTGAGAAATGTATGAATTAAACTTTAAACGCGTTTTTCTCGAAACTACTTTTTTTAAATTTGCTGCTGTTATAAACTCGAAGACAAATCATCCGATCGATTTGATTCTTATTGCAGCTTCTTTTATTTATGTTTCTCCATCCCATAAACCTCCATTTTCCGATCGAATGAAAAATGGAATTTTCGGAGGCGAAAAATCATAAAATTTTCGCGCGAAATTTGAAACTTTTTTTTAAAAACTCCGCCATTTTGTTAAATTTCAATTTTGTTTCTCGATTGAGGGTCATGGTACGGGCAATATTTTTTAGTTTAATAAACTTTTTGCTTTTTTGACTTCAGGCACTGTGAAGGCCGCTATCACTGCAGCAATGGGAGGACTTTTTTTTTTTGGAGTCTTGGGAGATTGCAAACAACTCGGTGAATTTTCAATTTTCTTTGGTTTTTCTGATTTCAGGCACTGTGAAAGTTGCTATCACGGCAGCAGTGGAGGACTTTTTTGTTTTTTTAAAGTCTTGGGAGATTTGCGAATATCTCGCTGAATTTTCAATTTTTTGGTCCAAGAATGTTATCATGTATTCATTATATATCCACAAATATATCCTTAAAATATTAAAACATTTCATGCTGTAGTTGTCTTTAAAAAAATTCCCAAAAATTACCCTTTTTTCAGGCGGTCACACTAGTCGTGCCCCGGGACAAAGGTATTTTTTATGTTTGTCGGATTTTTCGTCGTAGTCACTGTATATTATATTTCTTTTAGAACAACCCAAAGTACTTCAAACGATTTCTAAAAATTGTCAAAACAAACAGGAAAATAAAACGCAGTAGCATTTGTGACTCAATTTTGGAGCCGCGAAGCAAACATTTTCACTGGCTCAAATTCACAAAAAGCATTAAATAAAGTAAAAATAATAAAATTATATAGTTTTCACCCCTTACCTCCCTCGGCTTTTGAATGTGCCTTGTGTTTTTATCCACGAATTTGTTATATATTATTATTTTTTTAAATTTTTGACAGTTCTTCAGCAGAAAAGCCCTAAAACAAAATCTAATTTCGCCCTTTTGAGGAGGATCACACCGGGAGATTTTTAGGGGTTGAGGGTGGACAAGAGCTACAAAAAAAAGGGCAGTGGCGCACCACCCCCACCAACAACAACAAAAACACATGCGGGTCACAGAGGGGCCACCCTGTCATTCCTCTGTCACCCTGTGCCCTACCTTTTTTTCACGTGTGTCATGTCAGTACTTTCTTTTTTTTTGATTATTCTGACGGATAACTGCTTTTTGTACTGTATGAAATTGTAGTTGTGGTAGTTACGAGATAGGGGATGTAACCCACTTCTCACCCAGGGAACGGGGAAGGAGAGTTAAAAGAAGAAGAAGACGCACAAATGACAGAACGCCGCCTTAAAAGCATTGATTTTTTTCTTTTTTTGCAATCTTTATTACTACGATTTTTTTTTTGGTTTTTGATTTTTTGCACATAATGGCCCGTTAGAAATGGAATTTAATAAAAATTAAACACCGAATTATCCTAGAGAAGAAAAATAGCCTTAAAACCGAAAAAGAAAAGCTGTCAACCTGCCGGGAAAATTCTCCAACCTCCCTCCCACCCTCCTCCAACAGAACAGTTACTGTAACATGAGTTAAAATACATGAATAAAATAAATAAATAAAAAATATAATCACTGACACTTAATTTCTGCGGGGTTGGGGGAAGGGTTTTATACATTTTATTTTTATTTCTTATTAAAATAATTTTTACACCTTTAAATTGCCATGGAAATCAATCTCACGTACCGTTAGGTGGAGCTTTGTTTTTTTTTTCTTGTGCACCCCCTGAGAAAAAAATTTTTTCTTTCCTTTTATGTTTTAATTTTTTACATGGCCCCGACTTGGAAGCGGTTTTTTTTCTACATGCCCCCCAACACAAAAAAACTTAAAAACTTTCAACGACTTACAACCTGAGGGGTGCTGCTGTAGAAAAACTCAGTGCGAAAATAAACCCTTCCCGCATCCCAGGGAAAATAAGATAATCAAAAAACCGACCACTGTGATTCAACCACCCGTTTTTAAGTGATTTCGGTAGAGCTGAAAAGGGGACGTTTTTTGGGACCTCCTCGTACCCCTCCTCCGGCTCCTCCACGTCCTCCAGGGCTTCCAGAAAGCGAAAAGCCGCAGGAGCACCAAAGAGAAAAAATTAAGAAACCGCACCACACACCAAAAAAATTCTGAACTAACTTAAAAATGTAAAAAAATATATATATAAAATTTCTATTGGAAAAAAAATTCACTCCACCCGTTAATTTACCGTAAACAATCCACCCGCCTGGTTTGCAAGATAACTGTTTTAACACGAAACAAAAAAAATCACCACTTTTCACATGAAGTTAAAAAAAAAAAATTATAAAATAAAAATAATAAAATCGATCACTGCCGCGACGTTTTCGATTCTTCTTCTATATTTATATATATATATTAAAAGCACATATATATATATTTATTTCATTTTCCTGGCCTTTTGCCCTTTTAACTTAATTCTTTTATATTTTTCTTATTTTATTTCAACTGTTTAGCTGAGGGCTCCGCAATAAAAAATATAACTGTGCCACCACCACTCCGCAGCCCGAAGAGAGTTACCGTTCGACCGACGACGACGGCCGAGAGGAGCTACTTTTTTGACATTTGTCGTGTGTCTGTCGTCCCTTCTTCTTTTCTTCTTTTTTTTTTATAATTTAATCCCAGCCCGTGGCCCGTTCCTTTTGCCTCTTCCAAGCGTCAGCCCACAAAAAGAATAAAAGTGTGGAGTGTGGTACGTGTCCCACGTAAGTAGAACGAACGAACGAACGGTGGTGATGAACATAACTGGAATTTAACTGAAAATGGAACAGTTCACACAAAAGTTGGCACTTAAGAAGATGAGAGGTTTTTTCAAGCGGACAATAAATTTATAATCTTTTAATTTGTAACCCAAGAGCAGGAAATAAACAAACAATAAGAATTTCTATAAAATTATAAAGAAAAAAAACATAGTACCGTCGCGGGACGGTAGACAGAAGTGAAAACTTGAACTAATAAAATTGGAAAAAAATAAAATTTAATTAATAAACTATTACAATTGATAGGATTCGCCAGTTCTATATATATTATAGATTTATTAAGGACAGCTTGATGCTTCACATAGTCATAATATTTTTTTTTTTTTCACTAACAGTACATTTTCCTATGTTTTTTTACTGTTAAAGTTGGCAGAGTAAATCATCGAGTAAATCTTAAAATTTTATCTTACCTCATTCACCTAAACGTGAGTAAAATACTGACATATAGTATTTATTCGTTAGGCACAATGTTGCTCTTTTGATAGCACCCACATATCAGTTTAATTTTATAACGGTTTACATGCGACATCACTCTTAGCGTAACCCTTGATGGAAAACAATTTTCTTAATATATTCCAATGGGGACGTATTGTCTTAACGATGATGAATATGGGGTATAAAATTCAGCTGCCGCAACCTGCCGCAGATGCACATTTAAGCCACTTTTGCATCTCTATGTTATGCACATTCAATCGTATCAAAATTGTACTTTTCTCTGCTATTACTCCAAAAATACAAGATTGATTTTGATGCGGTTTTTTCCATTGTAATTGGTTTCGAAATTCAAAATAACGTATCCAATATGGCTTACCAAAATTGAAAAACTCACAGGATTATTATAAAAATTGGTACATGGGCTTTTAGAACTTGCTGACTACAAATATGTTATAAACATTTTCAAATTAAAGATGGCGGATAAAATATACCTGCTCAAGATTGCTAACATTTACTACATTATTATAGAAATTTTAACATATATCCTGTTTTGCTATAAAGTTTTGATATCAGAATTCTATAAACTGCCTCCTAGAACCACTAGAAACCAATTTTTGTGAATGATCATCCACCATATTGCTTTCGAAATGTTTAACTGGTCAATTTTGATATCAGAATCGATATAAATGACCCCAAAATACCAATGTACGATCAAATTTTATGTTCTTGGTCTGCCATATTGGATCCGTCATATTGAATTCTTGAATTTTGAGAACAGATTTGAAATCAGAAACATTAAAAACCCCTTTATACTTAATTTCAAGCATATTCGAAGGCATTTCGAATTTTGGCCAGCTTTTTGATGATTTGGAACACTATGCGTCGTTTCAAAAATAAGACCATTTTTAGCACAGGCTCGAACCTCATGGGGCAAATTATGCTATTAAAAATGACCTAAAATACCGCACAATTGTGTTTAAACTGATGCAAATGAAAAAAAAAATTAAACTTTCACGAACCGATTTCTTTTATGTAATGTCAATTTTAAGTTTTTACACAAAAATGTTATTCGTGGCAATCAGCTGGGGACTTATGAATAACAAAGATAGATTTAAAAGTCATTATTCCTGTCTTAGTCTAACCTTCATATTTCTCATATATACCAACCAAAGCTAAAAATTGTTTCACAAAATGCCATAGCCATCTGTTAGTTTTACGATAACTATTCGAACAGCTGTTTGCAACGGAAAATAATTTGAATCATCTGATGAGGGCGATGAGCGGTGAGAGTTGGCGGGATCAGTAGTCCAGTTTTATACAAATCATCGAATATAAGTATTCATAATAGAAAATATTACATATAATGTTGTACAATAAAAGTAATGTCATAATGTCATAATGTCAGTCGATATATAGTGGACAATATTACAATTTACATTCAACTAATAATTTAATTCAGATTAGACAATATAATAACTAAATTATTCAAATATTAGCACTGTTTGTGTTATTGCAACGACTTTTAACAAATGATACAAGCTTTTTCGTGACAATTTTCGGTAGAGCTTTTTCTCCTTAATTCGATGAATTTTTTCAATCAAAATTGCCCGAGACCTCACATAAAAAGTTTTCACTTCATTAAAAAGTCTTACTTTTTACAGAAACGGAAAACATCCGGAAATAAGAATTTCTATATATTCAAAATTCGGAAAGTATCGTTAAATTTAAATTAAACGAAACTCGTAGCGTTTCAACATTTTGTTTATATTATATTTACTTTTAAGCCTTTATTTTAAAATCATAAAACCGAGAAACTTAATTAGAATTTATTTTTATTAGTTTACGGTAGGTAACAGAAGAGGACCCAAATGACTTCCCTGTGGTACTCCCGAAGTGTTAGAGATAGGTGAAGACAATGCATTCCAAAACGATACAATTTACACAATCGATTCGTAAAGTAGGTTGATAACCAATTTAAAAAGAATGAAGGGAACCCCAATCTTCTCATCTTGAAAATCAGTATTTTGTGATTGATTCTATTCAAATGTCTTACTAAAGTCAGTATAAATATAATAAATCTGTCCACGATCTTCAATAGCATTAATACAGTTAGACTAGAAGGTTAAAAGATTAGAGACAGTTGATCTGCCCTTTACGAAACCATGTTGTAGTATCCCAATATGCAATAGTTTACTATATGTATCCTGAGCTAATATTTATGATATTATTTGTTCTGATAAAACATAGGGTATCAAAATGACGTACCCAAGTAGGCTACCAATAATTTTAAACTTTATGGGAAACCCATAAAGCTTTTAAGGGCACTGATCTCGAATCTGATATCAAAATTTAAATACATATATATATTTTCGAGCTTCTGATTTCAAAGTTCCCATATCATTGAAAGCTCGATTTTGGTCACGATACATAAAATACAAAGTATGACCACTAAGCACTATGACTAAGAGAGACCCTGAACCAGAGAGAGAGAGAATACCATTTTGGGGTTCGGATATGCCAAAATACATCCCTGTTGCAAAGTTTCTTAAAGGGATAATTTTGTAATGTTATTAATAATAATTAAAAAATCCAACATATCACTGTTTGCAATAAAAATAAATAAAGTCTTCCTTTATGAAATGTTAAAACTTTCCAGGGAACAAATTCGTGCTGAAGGAAAATATAAATTCCGATTTGAAATTGCAAAGTAAAAGTTCGTGAGGGAATTTATTAAATTAATATTAAAAATTCTCGCATTAATTCAGAACAAGACATTCTTTTAAATATTTTTCTGTGGATAACAAATTCTTAAAAGGTAGCCCAATACCTGCGAACATTTTAATCTCTTATGAGTTAGGTCCACTGGCATATAATTATTAATAGTATATTAAGCAACAAGGGCAGTAACTAGCAGACTGTCCACGATGCCAGTGTTAGACGCACCACCGAAGCGAGTGCCCAATATGCAGCTGCGTGGCCAATCGGTGAGTTGCTGCTTGGAAATGCGTGCGGTAAACTTCCGTTTTGCACCGGATTTCGAATTTTTTTAAATTAAAAACCCCTATTTTTATTCCGGATTATTGTTGTTGCGAATTCTTATTGTGGACATAAAAAGTGTTTTGCGACTTCCAGTTTTTATTCAAGTATTTTTTAAAAAATTCAAAATGGCAGATGCAATATGGCGGATGAAAAGGTGAAATCACATGTATCTAAGCCACCCGAATTCGAGATCAGATTTCGAAATTTCAGTTCTCTTCAAAAATGAATTTTGGTGTAAATCAGTTAATTTTCCAAAACCCCGCCGTCTTTAATTTCACGATTTTCGAAATATAACTTAAGATTCGTGATCATTGACCTAGAAAATACCCGTAAAATAATTCTGGTTGAAAATAATTTAATTTCTGAGTTTCCGTGCGCCATTTTGCTTCCGCCATTTTGAATTTAAGATTTTTTTAAATATCACTTCTGAGAGACTCTAAAAACCCTCGTATTCCAAGTTTCCATTTTAAAAAATTCACTTCCGGTGCGAACCGGAAGTTGCAAATTGCACCATCAGATGGCCCTCTCGAGACCCTGAACATTTTGTTAAGGTTGTTGGGTTATTGGGTTATGAGTTATTTGAGGTGATAGATTCAAATAACTCAGTGTATAATAAAAAATATATTTTGGATTTTTTAATTGAAATTTAATGTAAAATATAACACATTTTGTATTTAATAGACATCCGGAAATTTGTTTAATAATATAACTTGCAATGATACTTATTTTAAGACTGAATTTTAAAAATTTTTTTTTAAATAAAGAGTGGCCTGCGTTAGCGATATTTTATTTTATTAAGAGGCCTTCACAAAAAAAAAAAAAAAGAAAGAAGCTAGAAAGTTTTTTTTATATATGGTATATTTAATAATGAAAAAAAAACATTAATTCAATTCCTCCTGACAATTTTGCATATTATTTCATTTTTATACATGTTTAAAAAAAAAAAAAAAAAACGGTACCTGACCCCCTTAAAACCGTCCTATCCGCAACCCCCCAACCCCTTCCGATTCCATGTCAATGATCGACCAGAAAAAAAATTCTCTTTGTTTCCAGGTAAGAAAACGCGAGAGAGGGAGAGAGTGAGTGAGAGACTGGCGGTGATTAAGAGCGATGGCGACGACGGTGGCGGCGACAGCGACGGCGTCTCTAAATTTAGTCCGAAAAGAGCGAGTGTTTGAATGCGTCGCGCCGTGACCGATCTCAAAAATAGCGGGGCCCACCTGCGGGAGTGATAGGTTTTTTTTTCTTTGATGTTTTCTCGGTATTTTTAATTTTGTCTTCCCTCGTTGTATTCTTTGCTGTTGCCAAGAAATTCTGCTAACACCTGTGCGCGGAGGCGGAGGAGGAGAGCAGCGCTAGTGAAACCAAAATCTCTCAGCCACACACATCTGCACAAAGTATCCGTTTTCGGTTACACCTTTTTGAAAACTCCGAAGGAAACCATTTGGAAAGAATTTTTTTTCTTTTCGTAAAGTCTTCTCTTGTTTCCGGGAATAATGACATGACGGAGAGAGAGGATTAGAACGAAGCTTTCTGTTCTATTATAAAATTTAGCTCCCTCTCCCTCTCTCTTTCCCTTGTAAATATATAAAATATTAATAAATAAAAATTAAGTATAATAAAACGGCGACTTTTTGTTTTTGAAAGAATCGTTCTGGGGAACTGAAGGGAGAGAAACCTCTCACGTGGCTTACCACCATGAAAATACAAAAATAAACGGTTACTGTGTAGGTCTCTTTGATTCTTTGATTATGATTTACCGTTGTTTATTGGGGTGAAAGTACAACAAACAAAAAAAGAAGAACTACCTAAAACTAAATTTACCCCTTCTATAATTTTAACGGATGTAGGGAGGGAGAAATTAACGTAAATCAGAGCGAGGGAGAGATACGACTATTCTATTTCTCACACTCTCTCTATTTCTATATCACCCTCTGATAAAGGAGATTGACTGATTGATTTTCATTCTTTATTAAGAGAGGCGGTTATTAAATTTTAAAAGAGTGAACAATATCCAGGCATTTTTGTGACCAACAGACAAATTTGAAATCTCAAGAATAATATCAGAAATGTAAATCGTATACAGTGGCCAGGGGGAGGTGAAATAAATATGCATAAATACTTAAAACTGCTAAGGATATAATTACTGAAATACTAGGAAAAATAATAAATGAGGATCTTGAAACCCGTTTCAAAACTTTCAATTATAGTCCCGATTTTATAAAACTGGAGATAAAAACGAATCCAAGAAACTATACGAGGGATGCTCAAAAAAGTACTGATAAATGATTATTTGTAATGCACAGAATGAAAAGGAAGACACTTAATTGGGTTCATCATACCCTCATTAGTTAAGCATAAAAAAATCATAGAAATAGCGCGTCATTTGTGGGAGATACATTCATTTGAATACGAGCAGTCGGTTGTTCCACCAGGACAACGCACTCGCTCACAAGACCGAAGTTGCTGTGAGGGCTAGCATCCGTGAAGAAGGCTTCGAACTGCTTGATCTAACTATTCAGTTTCAAATTAGCGACGAAAACTTTTTAAGTTTAAAGTTTTCGTCGCTATTTTGAAACTGAATATTTTATCGGAATAAATGTTAGCCTATATTGTCATGAAAATTGGTACCTACGGCTTTTTTAGAATGCTGATTTTGAATGTATTCACCAACAATTTTTCACAATCTCGGATTTTAATACTAAAGACATCTTGGGGCCACTGTTTCGACTCTATTATCAAAATTTGAAATTATGAGCGATTCAATATGGCGACCATGATTTTCTGAAATTTTAAGGATTTTAAAGAAAAATTTGTTAAGGAATTATAACGGAACAATCAATTTCGAATTTGCTACAGAAATTTAATTCAAGGAAATTAGTACAAGAAAGATGACGAAAAGATATTTCAATAATAATTTTCCTTTGTATGAAGGAAAATCAGTTTATAGAAGTTTTCACCCGGGCCGGTGGTGCCACTGCTTTCAAACCTTCTATTAGAATTTTGAAATTAAAGGCGACGATTATTCAAACGACTTCTATGAAAATTATCAAGAATTGGCTTTCAGGTTGAACAAATTTCTAGGATATGGGTATTTCTTATGAAATTTCAAAATTTGAGATATTATTGAAATTTCTTTTATTTTTATAAACTTAGATATTTTTTTTTGCAGAGATCAAAAAAGTTGCCTTAAAAGATTTAGGAGTATTGGTCTTCCATATTTTTGTATATAATATATATGTATATATATAAACTCCTAAATGCAGTCAGGGAATGACGAATTTTAACTAAAGCTATAAAAACACCGGCACATAACCTCAATTTGCTTGTTATATTTTGAATATGCATTTTACTCCCAAAAACGCATAAAAACAACAAATTTTATATATATATATATATATATTAAAATGCTTAATACATTCATGTAACGTGAGGTAATGATCGCCATAAATGTAACTCTTAACAATTTTTCACATAATATGCTTTTGCACAAACTCACCTACGGTTGAGAAGAAATCGCCATCTTGAATCATTTGAGAGTGTTACCAGGTACTAAAAACTTAAGGTTGCGTTCCTAAATATCGTTCGATACGTTCAGAAATCGAATATTCGTAATAGGGTGAGGGAATAATTTTATTTGGCGGTACATATTTCAAATCGAATTATCGTTTTTATAAATTCGTTGTTATAAGATGGAAACTTTTATAGACAATAACAAACATCTTTCTAATATATTAGCATAATTTTATTATTAAGAATATTGATATATTTGAGATGAATAGGGATTTTAGTAATGTTTTTGAACTAAGGGACAAGGTGAGGGAATGACTTTCACGGTAAAAAAGTAGCCATATCTTTTTTTTCTTTAGAGGTAATACGTTTTCTTTTCAAACAATAGTGGTATAGACAGCGTACGTTGAAATAAAAAAAAGACTTATGTGGTTAATGCATATGATTCGGCACTAATGACTCGGGAATCAAATTTCGAAATTTGACGAGAAATACCCATATACCAAACTAGAATATTTGAGAAGCCAAGAAAACAAATTTTTTTTTAATTTTTGATAAGGCTAAGGCAATAAACTTTTAATTTTCATCTCAATCCAGTCGGCAAAATTTAATATTGAATTTTGCCCACAACAAGTCATATGTATATAATTTCTATAGGATTTTTTCCGTAGATTACGAATATGTAAACAAAAATACAAAATATTGTATTTCGGCCATTTTTAAAATTCATTAAAAAAAACGGAACGTGAAAAAAGCTCGAAATAGGACTTAAAAGAAAGCCTAAATCCTTATCTACATATATGAAAAATTACTAAACTATAGCGCTTACGAAGCATCTTTGGGAATAAGATTTTCATGAGCGTGCGGAAGTATGAAGTAATTGGCTTATGGAAAAAAGTGAATTCCACGGAATATTTCGGACTATTAGAGTACGTACACACTAGGCGTTTTTCAACTCGCGCTTTGGTAACGCGCGTTTTAAGAACTATGAAGAAGCGCGCGTTTGACTGTGTACACCGTAATGGGACTTCATAGTTCTTAAAACGCGCGTTGCCAAAGCGCGCGTTGAAAAACGCCTAGTGTGTACGTACTCTTAAAGCCTCTCGTATTTAATATAATAACTGAAGGTTCATGCTTTTATTTGAGCTACTTTACAAGCTCCTACAACAATTCGTTATTTTTTAATTAATGTGCAAAAATGGCCAACATTTTGTACTTTTCAAACCTACTCTTTTTCAAAAACGTGACGTGACGAGGACATTTTCGTTTACGAATTTGTAATCTACGGAAAATACCTATAGAAATGATACAACACTTATTCTATGGTAAATTTGATGCCGACCAGTGTTTTGTTAATGAAACGATGTATTGAAAAAAAAGGACGGAGATCATTCTTAAAAATGTCAGCTTTTAATTATTATTTTCATCACACTTTCGGGGTAACTACTAAGTTACCGCACGCATTTCCGTGATGGCAGATAACACTGTCATCGTGGGCAATCGGCTAGTTACCGCCCGAGTTGCTTAATATACTATTTTTGATCAAGTAAAGAAGACCAAATTTATCCCAAAACGGTTTTTAGGACCCTAAAAATACAGATCCCCTCTCCCTAACAAAAACGACGAATTTAAAAAAGAAAAGAAAAAACAGTTTCCTTTGGATAGTTTCAGAGGGAGGATGGGGGGAGGAAGATGAGCTCTTTATGCATGTCAGGAGGGGAAAAGTCAGTTAGGAGGGGAAAAGTCAGTTAGGAGGGGAAAAGTCAGTTAGGAGGGGGAATTATTTTCAGGCCCCACGCTTTTTTTTACCCGAGGAGGAGCCAAGAGGGTAAGGTAAGGTAAGAGTTATGATTTTAGCAGTATATGTATGTATGTTTGTATTTACGTATGTTACACCGTAGCGACTAAACTACTGAGTTGATTTTGATGAATGGGGTATCAATCGATTCGTTGTTATGGTCCGGATGACATAGACTACATTTTATACAAACAGAATCAATATGGCGGATGTTACTTCCAAAAATCAGAGTCTCCGAATTTTTCTCTTTTTTTTTGCTATCGTATCGAGTGGGATGTCAAATGAAAGAGGAGATAGTTCTGAGTTCAGAAATATAAATTTAGTACAATATTGAAAAACAGAAAAACTTAAAATAAAACAAAAAGTTTAAAAAACTATGTATAAACAAGTTCAAGAACCTTTAACCCGACTAGGGATATAGGGTCTTGCGTTGTCCAACTACAAAAAGCTAACATTCATTGATAGACAAATAAACCCAAAAAACTGCTACCTCGCTCCATCGCGGACATCATTATTATCCGAAAAGTAACAAAGAAGAAGAAAATGACCTCAAGGAAACAAGGTCAGGGTTTTTTTTTTTGTTATTGCCGAAATTCCTGCCTAATCATTATATTTTTTTTTTCCTATACATAACAGTAAACAAATGATGCGATAGATTTTTCCCGTTAGAAAATATACTTAAAAAAAAAAAAAACAACCCGCCCACACAATTTGGGTCTGAAATTCATAAATTATTTTTATGTTTTCTTCTTTGTACTCACTTCTTTTCCTCGTAGATGTACATTTTTATGTGTTGATGATCCTCGTTTTTGAATTTTTGTGGTGTAATTGTACGGACAGGGGTCCGAAATTTTTACTTATTTAAAAAAAAAAAAAATCGTAAGTTATTTATTTAGTATTTTATTTTATTTATAATTATATATATATCTTTAATAGGTGAAATATAAAAGAAGACTGCGAAAGCACCCCAAAAAAAGCACACACTTTAAAAATTCACTAAAAGATAACAATGCCACCGGTGGCCGAGAAATTGCGCCCCTTTTTCTCCGATTTAGCACCACATTTTTTCGATGACGAAGAACAACGACCGAATCGTCGCAACGAAAGAATTTCGAACATATTTTTTACACGTAATTTTTATTTTATTTTTTTATATTTTACCTTTCTTTAGAAATTTTTTATTTTATTTAATTTAATTTTTTATTTCTACACTGTAGAACAGTTAATTATTATTATTTTGTTCCTTTTCTTTTCTTTTATAACACCCCGTTAAACACGCCTGAGAAATTGTTTTCTTCTTCCGAAAAAATCACTGAGAAGACTCCCTCAAAAAATTTTTGACATTTTTGTTTTTCGGGGGAAGACCGCGGGAGGGAGCACGCGAGGACACTTTCGATTTCGTTGTTATAATAAAAAACGTGAGACACTTTTTTAAAAACGTAACAAAGACGACAACTTCTTATTTTTGTTTTTTTTAATATTTGTTTTACAGATGATCACCGTCACAAAAAAATAGAAAAAAATCTTCGAAAATTTCACTACTTATAAATTTAAGAGCATACATAACATATATATATAAAAGTAGTAATAATAATAAATAATTCGGAATTTATTTTATTTCAAAAAAACTAAAATTTTTAAAAAAATGAAAACAAAAAAAAACAAAGATTTCGCGACAATGCGGACACCCAGGTGCCAAAAAATACGCGCCGCGCGAAACGAAGACGAAAATCATCTGAAAAATTTGTGTCTCTCGGGTAAGAAGATTATTTCTTTATTTTTTCTATTTTTTTCAATTTATTCGGGGAAGAGCGAAGAAGTTATTTTTAAAACGCCGCACGCTTTCCACACTTTCAAAAATATCCTCCGTGTTCTCTCTCTTTTGAATGCGGAAAATCTAAATTAATTTTGGCTTCTTTTATTCTGTTTACTTTTCTTTATTTAAATTTTAAAATACATTCGAAATTTTTTTTTAGTGTGTATCGTTTTTAACTCGTTGAAGAATTCTCTTAAATATCTTCCGAGTAAAGTGGAAATTGATTTTAAAAATACAACATAACAAAAATACGACAAAAAAACATCCCGAGGCATTTGTATATATATATAAATATATATTTAAATATATCACCTTTTAAAGCTAATATTAAACTCTGTTTTAATATTTTTAGATAAAATATCCACTTTTTTCTTTTCCTCTTTTTTAAGCCAAAAATGTTATCCCACTTCTGACACCAACAAAGAGACACCATTTATCATCATAAGAACGAAAGGGGAAAAGAACTTTTATCTGGTAGTTTTTAGCTGTGTTCAAAAAAAATTAATAGTCTACTTGGTAAGATCGCTAAAATGATTTTATGATAAGTTACTTTATACACTGCTCCTCATAATTATAGGTCCACCAAAAATGTTAGAACTTCAGTAAACATATATAAAATTTGAAAAAATTGACATTACTATTTTGAAAGCGCTTTCCCATAAGAAGAATTAACAATACCAATTTCATCGTTACTGCAAAATTAGCAAAATTTTTGATCAAATGAATAAATGTGGGTTCCTCATATAAATAGGTTCATTTGCATTACTATTTAATTTGTTCAAGCAGTTATTTAGGTCTATTATACAGGCTATTGTTTGTGCAAGTTGTTTCACGGTTTTCATAGAATGCCACATGGACAATTTTCCATTGAGCTAGCGCGAAAAGGTCCAATGCAAAATCTGGCAAGGGAGTACGCCCTACAGCAGGGGAAATAAAGAATTCTTATAACGTGGTAGGTAACTTTTTAAGGAACGTAAATACCTACGGAACAGAGTCGCCCAAGACGTCCCTCAAAGCTCTCAGAAAGCGATAAAAGGAGGATAGTAATGATGGCTTCTAATTCAATACGGTCATCTGCGGAAATCAGAAGAGTGTGGGCAAAATGTTTTCTCAGAAACTGTGAGGTGGGTCCTTAAGAGCACCTATACATTAAGCGGGTAAAACTTAAACCTGCTGCATTTCTAAAACCCCATCACAAAGCTAAAAGGCTGGAATTTGCCATGGATCGACAATGGAATATTGGAGGTAATCTTGCTTATTTCACTAATAAAAATTCTGCCTTTATGGTCCTGACGGATTTGATGGAAAGTCTTTCAGCGCACTTGGAAAGCTAGATCTCGTCTTTACCTCTTCGAGGATGAATAGTGAAGAGTACCAGGAGATCCTTCGGCTTAACCCTAAGCCATACTGGAGTACTTTTAGACGAATTCCCCTTGTCTCTCAGCAAAACAATGCCACAATTCATGTGAGTAAACGCACTCGACAGTGGTTTGATCGTGAAAATATTCAAAGATTGGATTGTCCTTCTTTTTCACCAGACTGCAACCCAATATCATATCCAATAATTTAAACTACAGCTCAATTTCAGGGCTTAAAACGGCGATTTGCAATTCCTGGAGGAGCATTAGCGGCGAGTTCCATTTAAATTTTGTAAATAGTTTGAAAAAACACATCTTTGAATTAATTGAAGAAAATGAAGGTAGACCTATATTTATGAGGTAATTATTGCCAAAGTATTTAAATATCAATACTTTGCAGTAAACCCTTTGTTTTTTTTTAAACTGGCTTGCATCGGCGTTGCACGAAGTCCACTAGGTCCTCGCATCTTTTCGATGTTATTTGATTCCATACGTCCTGCACTACCTACCAAAGTTCAGTGCTAGTTGACGGTTTTGCTTCCGCTATCTTCCTTTCAACATCACCCCAAATATTCCAATATTTCGACATACACGTGTTAATCCATAATTTGTTTTATAAGGTGAATCGGCCCTACACCGTAGTATGAGAAATAGCCCCAAATCACAATCTGGCCCCTGGCTTCTTGAACTAGAATCGCATTTGCGATCATCGGAGCTGTGCATCCAATAATATTTTGTATTTCCTTATAGGTTTTTTCCTTTCCCTCTTAGCTTTAAAATTAACTCCCTTTTTTATTCTGTGCAATGTTTTGTTCTTCCCACTATTATATATTTAAAAAAAATTATATTTAGTAATAGTTTTATAAAATTAACACAAAATTAACAACAATAATTTTCAAATTATTTTGGACTTTAAGTCTTGATTTTTTAAAAGTAAAATTTCTGCACTATTATTTTTATGAACACGTCCACTTGGTTTGAAAAATCAACAATGACTAATATTTCTGCTACTTACTATTGCAACCACAACTGTAAATATTTTCTTATTTCCTTAATTTCCGTTATACACGTGTACACAGTTGTCCGAAAGTTTGCATGATGGAACATGTCAAAAAATTGTTCTAAAGTAATTTGTAAAGTAAAAACAAGAAAAACAAATTCAATATTTATTTATTTTTTTTTTTTCTCCTTCATATACAGAGTACCTTCATATAATATAATTAATATATTTTGAAGAATAATGATTTCATGAGAGGGAAGGAGAGAAAAATATAGAATTGAAAATATAAAAAAATAATTATTATTACACAGGGTTTCCCGATTTAACGTAGGAAACGCTATACCAATCGATTCCTTGATTTATATTAATATAATAAAAAGAAATTAATCCTTTCCATAGAAAGTTAGTGCAATTGTTTTAATGAAAATGTCCATATTTTTTTAGCTTGAGACACTCTGCCTTTTACACGTTAAGGCATATCTTAACAAGTGGGGTATCTTTAGAATGAGTCCTTGCTCGATGTCCTGCGACGTCTTTACAAGGACTTGAAGAATTTTTTTTTTTTTAATAATATTAATTGGATAAAAAAGTTTTGTTGCAAAATTTTTAAAAATATTTTGATTACGTTTTGACGCAATATGACATCGAGCGATTTCAAAAATATTCTAGAATGTTTTCTATTCTTCCGCATGACAGGATATAAAAGGGCGGGAATGCGTTATATTAGACAGAAATGACTTCGATCTCACAGGAGCAACTTCGGGCGATCATGTACTACGAGTGGCGGTGTGGTACGAACGCAAGCACAACTGCTAAAAATATACGTCGTTTCTCATCGCCACAGTCCAACATTGGTTCAATCGTTTTAAATCTGGAGAAGCAAGTCTTGAAGATAAGGAGCGTTATGGATGACCCTCGACCATCGATGATGACGCATTACTCCGCTGCATTAAAGGGAATCCGGACGCAAGTGCGCATGAGCTAGCAAAACTTGACTGCACCAACAATACAAGAAGGTTCTAGCTCGATGGATACCACACCGTCTCCACCACCATTTGTCAGTCTTTGCTACTTCGTAGTCATCACAAGGAGTTTTTAGAGGATCTTGTGACGGGGCATGAAACCTGAATCTTTTATGATAACAACACGAGTCTAGCCTATTGGCTACTTATAAGAGAAAAACCTCCACAGCAACTGAAATCTGATCCCCAATCATGAAAGACTTTGTTGTGCTGTTTCTGGGACGCAAAGGGAATGCTGTTTCATAATTTTCTTCCTGCAAACAAGACGATACATTGAGAATCTCTAGGTATTGGCAAAAACTATAAGAGAAAAACGGCCAAGACGCACGAATGTCCACCTTCTGCACGATAACGCGAGACCGCATGTCGCAAAGGAAACCCACAAAACAATGACTGAGCTTCATTCATCCAGCATACTCTCGCGCCGTCTGACCCCTTTTGTTCAGACATTTGAAGTCATATTTGAGGAACGAAATTTTCAAAAACGTCGACGATCTCACGAAGGATATGCCCAATTTCTTTGAATCACATCCGCCGCAGTTTTCAGCACAAGGAATTAAAGACTTGCCTGCTAGATGGCTGAGTGTTATAGAATTAGACGGCGAATATGTTGATTATGTTGAAATGTTTTGTATTAGATATATGAATAAATAATTTCTACTGAAATTATTACGACAAATTTTTTTTATCAACCTAATAATAGATTTTATATCACAATTCTCAGAATGTTGCTGGAAACATTCACCTAATTCTGAGCTGCCTAACAAACTGGAAACATTCACCTAATTCTGACCTAAATAACATATTTTAAAAATTAAATTTAATTCTACTTTGTGCTCCCCAGACAAATAGAATTTGGTATAAGGGGTCACACACATCGATATAATTTGCGTGTTCTTTGATATTTGATTATTAAGCCATAATATAATAACCCGGCAATATATTCGCATTATAAATTAAATTTTTAATACTTGATAATAAACAACTGTTTCTGTTTATGACTACAATAAGTCCAGCCCTAACTTAAATGAGTGAAACTTTTAAAAAACCTTTAACTACATTTTTAGCGGGAAGGAGGCATTTTAATCAAGAATAAAATGTTGCTCAGGACACTCCAAGGAATCGATTGGTATAGCGTTTCCTACCGTTAAATCGGAAACCCCTATATAAAATGTATAAAATAATGAAGAAATATAAATTTGAAAATATGAACAACAGAAAAAAAACGTATGGAATAATTTTTTTTGAATTATTTAATTAATTGCATTATTTCCTTTATATTTTTTTAACTTTTTTTATACTCTATCCGTTCGACCTTAACCTCATCACCGATCAGTTGATAGACGTATGTAACCACTGTTGTACTCTGAATGTCCATTAGTACAAATGACGGAATCACAGAGCTGTGGAAAGTTCATCTTTGAATTAATATCCTCTATTTGTACTAAGTAAACTAGCTTAAAATAATTAATATAAAATGATCAATTTCTTAAGGAATTGTACAATTTATGTCTTGTGAATTGGACAAGAGAAGAACTAAGATATATATATATATATACGAGGGTAGGCTGAAAAGTTCTGAACCTAGTACTCGGTCAACATGGTACTAATTAAGCGACATCTAATGAGTACATATGTTATTAGCTTCATTATTTTTTGAGTAATTGAAACACAAACATCATCATGTCTGAGTTCTGATTCATCGCTCTGCATCTAACGAAATTTGAGTGCGAAGAGACTGGCTTTGAAGAAATTAATCACCCAACCTACAATTTAGGCTTTTTACACGCTTTTATTTAATTTGCAATGTTTGTATGTTTGTTTGTTTAGGTCAAATCTTGCAACTGAATTTTGAATCATTTCCTTCCAACCGATTTTACTGAAATCTTGTATACACCTTTAGTTTTGGTGACAATGCAATGTGCAATACTTAATAATGTAATATTTTCAAAATGGCCGCCACCACAAGATGGCGGATGGTGTCAACCCTATTAATATGGGTATCAAATGAAAGAGCTTGAAGAGTAGGAAACGATAAAATGTCATGTAATGTCATTTTAAAATGGCCGAGGCTACAAAATGGCGGATTACATTTTGTTGTCAAACTTCTTAATGTAGGTATCAAATGAATGTGTTAGACACCAATAAGGTGCGTGACATCACACTAAATTCTATATGGCCCTTTAAATTAAATCAAACCCATCAATTTATTACATTATATTTATAAGAATACAATATGTAACTTCAACTTGAGACAAGTAATTTTAAGGAAAAATGTATTTCATAAAACGCTTTTATATCTTACAAATTGTATAATATTATAAATAGGATGAGTTTGATTTAATTTAAAGTTTTTCTTTTTTCTTTTAAATAAAAGCTAGTTTTTAAAAACGTTTTTTTACTATTAATTTATCAGTAATTTCAAAATGACCTACGGGAACGAAGATTTGAGGACGAAGAGCATATGAAAGCCGCCGTAGAAGAGCACGGACGCAAATTTTTTTATTTTTTTTTTTTTTTGTAACAGAATTACAATTTTTTTATAACAGATATCAAAAGTGTATCGAACTTGTAGGAGACTATAATGAAAAATATACTCTGTTTTATAAATATAAAACCAGGTTAAAGTCGCACGATATTTTCTTCATATCGTTGAGGAAGCAAATATTTATTATATTATTGTAAGCGTAACGTAACACGAGCCAATTGAAAATAGAAATAAACAATTGCCATTATTTATAAAAGCGAAATCTATCATAAGTATAGAACCAAATAAAGAAAAGGGCTTAAACACGCTTCTCACTGCTCCCGATGATCTCAGTTCTATTTAGTATTTTGAAGCAAATTGTTGTTTTAGCAAGTTTTAAGCAAAATGCCACGTGGACCATATCTCAGTGAGGAAGAAAAGGATAGAATTTTGGCTTACAAAGAAAGTGGACTCAAAGTGCGTGAAATTGCTCGTAAACTGAACCGATCTCACAATGTGACTCTAAATTTCTTCAAAAATCCTGAAGAGTACGAAAAAAACAGGAGGACCTAAAAAGAAACTTTCTGCACGTAATGGAATTTGTGTCTTAGATTGGCCAACATATTCTCCCGACCAAAATCTAATAGAGAATATGTGGGCTATTCTTGTCCGAAAGTTTTATGCCAACCGTGCTCAATATTCAAATATTGCGGCACTTCGATCCTCAATTTTGAAGGCCTGGAACGAGATTTCGCAGGAAACTCGGTTGTCTTTAATCAGGAGTATGCCCAACCGCATTTTCGAGCTGGTAGAAAATAAAGGAGGTCTCATTATTAGAAATTAAAACGTAAATTGTCAAAGGAATATTTCCTGTTTTGGTTCTATAGTTGTCTTGGAAAATAAATTGGAGTGTAAATATTTCTGTAAATTAAATTCATATTATGTAATATTTAATTATATATTGCCTTTGATTTCATTTACCCCTGCAAACAATTATAAATTATAAAAAACTTGCTGGTTTTATAGTTATGAAACAGTGTAGAATTTTTTTTTTTTTAAATTTTAAACTGGTTTTTAAGACCTTAATCTCAGAGCTTTTCAGCGTCTCCTCGTATATATATATATATTTTAAAGGTGGGTAACAAATACAAATAAAAAAAAAAAAAAAAAGGCTTATACTCAAAATGCCTCGACACAATGAAATGAATAAAAAAAAGTATAGAAAATAAAAATCTAAAAATATTCACTTACGTGTCACGAGGATTATAAGCTCCAGTTGCTGAACCAGGATTAATATAAAATTTATTCTCATGCTCATAAGCTTCAAATTTATGTGTATGCCCTGAAATTAAAATATCAACATCCAATTGACGCTGAATTAGGGCCAGAGCCTCCGGATCACCCCAGGGTACCACTTGATGTCCATGACATAAACCAATCCGAAATTGTCCGACAGTAACCACCTTTTGTTCCGGATAATTGAGATTCTGGACAGTAAAATTGAAAATAAAATTAATTAATAAAGAACTAAAAAAAACCAAATACCTCATCAAAATCTCCCCGAACAATATGAACATCAGTCGCTAAAGTTTTTAAATAATCGAATGAATCTTTCGTACATAAATTTCCTGTACATAAAATATGATGAATTCTTCCGGGTACGAGGAGCTTCTTAAATTTAGCCGGAAGACTGCTGCACCTGTGTGGGATGTGCATGTCGCCGAGGACTAAAACAAGCTGTTTTAAGTAGTTTATTTCATGTTTTAAATGCTTTATAAAGAAATATAAAATTAACTAACCATTTTCGCTTGCTTTCTTATCAATGAACTTTCTCAAAAGCAAAGAAATTATCACACAAAAGTCAAATCAACTCGGGGGCGTTTTATCCTAAAAACAAACTGTAAATGGCTGTGCCTCTGAGAAATTTTGTGTGTTTTTGGGATAATTGACAAATCTGTCAGCTGTCAGCTGACATCTTAAAAATCAAATACTGTTAAGTTTGATGTAGTTGTGGGAAATTTAATCGTATTTTTCGTTTCTTTTCGTAATATGAACATAATTTGTGCAATAATTTCGACAAACATTTAAACAATTGAATATCTTAACTTATAAGGAAGAAAAAAATATTAATTAATTTCATTCCACAAAATTCGCAAGTAGTTCCTTGTTCCAAATTCCAAAGTCGTTCCTCTCGTCAGCTGTTTTTAAATAATTCCTCTTGAAGTTTTTCGATGTCAAAAAGACAACCGGTGAAAGATGAACAGCTGCAGAAGATTTCTTGAATTTCGGTGGAATTTATCAGGAATTGGAAATATTTATTATGGCAAATTTCATACTTTTCCCAACCTCTGTGCAGGACACTCGAAATGGGCAAATATTCGGCACACGAAAGCTCTAAAAGACGGCCAAAAAGCGGCCACATTCACAAAACTCAGCCGGCAAATTCGACTTGCTATTCAAGGTATTTAGAGAAGAATATTATTAAGAACAGCTTAATAAATACAATATGTTTTCTAGATGGTGGCTCATCGAATCCCGCCATTAACACCGCTTTAAGGACAACAATTGATCAGGCGCTGCGGAAAAGCATGCCGATGGCGACCATCCAGAATGTGATAAAACGTTGCGAACAAAGTAAAACACAAATTCGGAAGCATCTCGTCGGAATTCGAGCACTCCAGAAAATTTATATGGTGTGCATCGTTTACACGGACAATTTGGCCTCATTAAAAATGAATTTGGCCCCAGTCTTAAGGAAGTCCGGGTAAGGATTTAATAATTATCTTAAAAGTTAATAATTTTAACACTTTAACGCCAATTTTCGTTGTAACCTAAACGCTAATAAAGTGTTAACACAAACTTATTGTTAGTGGAGTGCCTTAGGGTGCATCTATTGATGAAGCCAAGAAACGAATTAGCCTTATTAATAATAATATTAATGTGATCGTCAAAAGTAAATCTAGAGTTGAATGTAACACCCACATCTTTTATTGTGATAAGGGGCACCACTAGTATAACCGCCTGTAAGGGTGATTTTTGGAAATTTTTTTAAAGAAAACATACATGATAAGATTTTTGGACCAAAAAATATAAAATTCAGCGAGTTATCGAAAAAAAAAAACAAAATTATAATTTAACAAAGTAGCAGAGTTTTTAAAAAAAGTTTCAAATTTCGCGCGAACATTTTATGATATTTGAACTTGCGAAAATTACATTTTTTATTCGATCCGAAAACTGGAGGTTCATGGTATGGAGAAACATATCCAAAAGAAGCTGCAATAAGAATCAAATCGATCGGATGATTTGTCTACGAGTTGTAACTACAGCAAATTCGAAAAATTGAATTTCATACATTTCTCAATACCTCGATACGATGAGCGGCTGATGCTCTTTAGATGGCTGTAACTCAAAAACTATTTGAGATATGCACTTGAAATCTTAATATGTTATTTTTAAAGGTATAGACAGACTATCGAAATATGCAAAAATTGATTATTTCAAAATTTCACATTAGTGGTGCCCCTTAAAGCCATGATAATCACACGAACCCTGAACAAGTCTCTCCTTCTCTAGTTGTAGTTATTTAGAATACGTGTTCACAGGGAATGCATTGGCGTGTAAAAGATAAATGTTGTTTATATTATAATCAGTGCATCGCCAGTGACCCCACTCTGTCGATTTGCAAATTTCAGTTGTGGAGTAGTTCTTGTTCAACAAACATTAGTTACTAAAAGAAAGTGATCGTGGCCGAGAATTTGGCATAGACTTTAGTAATGCCGATATTAGTTATATTCCAGACGGCAGTACAGAGTATTCTTGAAATACTAGCAGTTATAGTTTCGAAGGAGAAATGGGATTAAGTCACGTCTATAGACATTATGGCGCATAATGCGCATAATTCTTGGATCCCACCTTCTGAGGGAAGCAGTTTAAACAAATTTCCTGATATACCATCTGTGATTCGCAAAATATCACCTGAAGGAAGTAGTTCTTTTGATTACTACCAATTGTTCTTGACTGGTGATGTTGTAGATGTTCTTGTTGAAGAAACCAATAAAAATGCGAATAATTAACAGCATTCGAGTTAATCGAAGTAATCGACTTAAGAATTGGAAGGAAATAGACAGGAGGGAAATAAAGTAGTGTCTGGGTCTTTTAATGTACTATTTATTTATTCATTTCGCTTAAGTAATACAAGCTACAATACGTTTGCAGGAGAAGGTGATCGACTGGCATTATATACGTTAAGCTCTAGAAAGTTGTTCGAGCACCAGGTAGAAAAATTGTTCAGGTCGTTTTGAAGGAGTGCAGATTCAAATGTGATGGTAATTTGTTTGAACATTTTCATGTCATCGGCATAAATTAAGATTTCGGAATAGTTGGTAACCTTCACGACATCATTTATGGAAAGTATGAAAAATAATGGACCGAGGTGACTACCCTGTGGGACGCCGGAACAGGATGTGAAGAGATTAGAAATGGCGGAGTTTAAGGGAACTGTGTTGAACTGAAGACAAAATTGACTTACAGTGGAATGACATAGAGTCGTAGATAATGCTTTCGAAGAGTTTAGGGATGCAAGATAATTTAGCTATTGGACAGTAATTAGTTACATCACTTTTGAACCTTTTTTATGGATTGTAGTAATATAAGAGTCTTTCCAAAGACTTGGTAAAGTACCCAACAATTGAAGATTAATAGAATATATCCATGCTCTTGTCAACCAAATTTGTATCTTCTGTAATGCCCAGAAATCGTTTCCAACTTTGTCTACGGTTTATTCACTCATCTACATCGTCTTCTTAGCACCAGGCCAGAAAAAATCCTGAAAAAGTAGACACGTATTGCTCACAATGTCTAGAAAAAACATTTTTATGTCTACAACATTTTCAAGAACATCATTGAATTTATGTTAATAATAATGAAGTAAAATTTACATGTATTTTCTTCTAATTAACAAAATTTATTTTTTGGAATTTTAATATTTAGCATTTTGGAATGATTTTTTATTAAACCAGCCCGTGCATACCTAGTGGTGCATTGGCCTAGAAATGATAAGATTTGTTGTAGTCACCGGTAATGCATTGGCCTATAGAAAATAGCTTCAAGCATGCTCACATGCAGATTTGGTTATTTTTAATTAAGGAGGAAAATTGAAAAAAATCAAATCATGCCACCCAATTTTTTTTTAACACTAAAATACATTTTATTGCAATTTAAATAATTTTTTGTACACTTGGGTGCAATGGAAGCGGGACATCCTACACATTTTACTTTGAAAACTATTTTTTCAGGTATGAACACATGTTACGAAATGAATTATACATCAATCGAAAGATTATTTTATTACCTTCAAAACAAAACCAAATTCTTTGGAAGTCCTTTATTTTTTACTAACTTCAGGTAGTAAGAACAAAATCATCCCTTATTTGATCGTTATTACAAATATGAATGCGATAATCTCTGAAGGTTTAGGGTGTTTGAATATGACTCCGCCCTTTTTGGTTAAAATAAAACTCATTTGCTATTTTAGAAAATTAAAGAAAAGTTTATTCAAAGTATGCTCCATCTGCAGCTACAACCTTCGCCCATCTTTCAGGTAATTTACGTATTCCTTGCATGAAGAAATCCTGGTCTTTTGAGCTGATCCAAATTTTGATACTTTCGTATGAAGTGAACCGTTCACCCGTAAGATCTGACTGCATTGTTCGGAATAAGTGATATTTCGAAGGAGCTATGTCTGGCGAATATGGCAGATGGAGTAGCACTTCCCAGTTCTGTCCATCTAAATATATTTTCACGACATGTACGGTATGCGGTTTGACATTATCCTGTTGAAGAATTAATTGAATGTGCCTATTCACCCATTCTGGTCGTTTTTCTTCTATAGCTCCCTTCAAACGCATTAGTTGTCATCGGTAAACTTCACCATTAATAGTTTGAGAGGGTTCGAGAAACTCATAATAAACCACACATCTCTGATCCCACCAAATGCAGAGCATAACCTTGTCACCAAATGCAGAGAATAACCTTGTCACACTCTTTGGCTGTGATGGGCCGAGTTCACCTGGCTTCACCCAAGCTTTTTCACGTTTAGTATTCTCATAATATATCGAATTTTGCATCTCCTGTGATTATTCGATGCAAAAATCCTTTACTTTGCTGCTTTTGAAGTGGCATTTCACAAATTGTTTTTCGACGTTCGCTCTCTTTCTTTCAATTCATATGGAACCCAATTACCAACTTTTTGAACCATTCTCATTGCTTTTAAACGCTTTGCAACAGTTGATCTTTCAACATTTAATGCTGCAGCCAGTTCTGATTGAGTTTGACACGAATCCTCTGCCAATAATGCTTCCAATTAAGCGGTGCATGGATTGGCCAACACGAAGTCCTGACCTAAATACTATTGAGCTTATGTGGGATATGCTCAATAGAAGAATCCGGGCCAGAGTTCCGGTTGTTTCTTCAATCCAAGAGCTCAAAGAGGCACTCACAGAAGAATGGAACAATAGAAAATAGGCTTTCTTCATATTGTAGAATAGAAACAACTTGACTGAAAGGTTGGTCTTGTTTTGAAGGTAATAAAATAACCTTTCAATTGATATATAACTCATTTCTTAATGCATAGTCATAATTGAAAAATGTGTCTTCAAAGTAAAATGTGCAGGGTGACCAGATTTCATTGCACCCAAGTGTATATTAGAGGGGTTGAAGCTATTCCTCAGCTATATTCTCATAATTTTCCACGACCCCCCCTCTAACTCCGCCAAAACCGTTTCCTATTACCACTTTTCCTCAGTTCCAGATAATTTACTTAAATCGTTGTTTTGTTAATATTTTTTACTATTTATTTTCAATATTATGTCGACAGATATATATTCGTAATATAATTTATACATACTACTACTTCAATAAGCCTACATTGTTTTAAATTATATATATTTTTGGCTTTATTTATTTATTTTATTATTAAGTATAAAGCAATCAACTTTAATGGATAATATTTTGTATTATACCACTACGAACAATCCAATCCAAAAGGTTTAATGAAAATTCCTTAAACGTGATGTGGAGGAGACGACGATTTTTAAAATAAATATATAAAGTAAGCGAAAAATAAAAATAAAAAATCTAGAGTCCAGTTATATAGATTGACGTAATGAACCAGGATTAAAAAATTAAATTGTATATGATAAAAGGTTTTAAAAATAAAGAATTGTAATAAATTGAATTGTTAATAATAAAAGGTTTAAAACAAAAAAATTAAGAATAGTAATAAATTTAATTATAAATAATAAAAGTGATTTTAACTAAATATAAAATAAAGAGATGGATGCACATCATCCACAGTGATTGTATTCCGAGATTTTTGTATTTCAGACGTTTAAGATACTCCACTATGTACTTGAATTTATAAGACTTTATGTTACAACAAAAAGACTGAAGGATAAAATTTCTCTTTTGAAAACAATATCATTTATTTATATTTAAATTCATCTTCTATAGTGGAACCTTTGTTGATGAACCCCACCTGTTTGAGGATCACGGAATAATCGAGGCCCGGCCAGATAAAAAAATCCTGGATAATATCAAAGCAGAAAATGAACTCGAAGAATTATGCACAGAGGTTGCGATCGATTGTGGGGCAGAAGAAGTCGAAGTCGCCGACCATAAAACAGGACTGGTTAATGTTAGTTAATTTTAGAGTAACAAAAGAAAAAATAATAATAATAAAAAGAAAATTTTTTTAATATATTTCAGTTCATTTGCCGTCCACAAGAAATAGACAAAATCAGTAAAAGTCTAACTGCGAAGGGATACATAATTGATAGTTCGGAACATATTTTTCTACCCAAGGTAAAGAGCATTTAAAGCCTACAGTTTAATTTTCAATAATTATTTTTTCAAAGATTCCCATTACTGTCTCAGAGAGTGATTTAAAGCTGTACGAAGCGTTCTGTAATAAACTTAGAGCTTTTGACGGAATTGAGGAGATCCATGACAATTTAAAACTACCGGAAGGATAATATTAATTAATTTGTTAACAGTTGTAAATAATTTCATTAGTTAATTATACAAAATGCTAGAATTGAAATTTGGTTAGATTATTTACATAATAAATGGATGAACTACCTAATTAAAATAAATAATAAAGGATTTAAAAAAATCTTTTACACAGGGCTCCGTTCTAGGGCCCGCGTTATACCTAATATACGTTAATAATATAAAGAGAGCACTCCCAACCACATCTTACACGATGAATGCTGACGACACCATATTACGCTTTTCTGAGAAAACGGGCGGACGGCTTTACAATAGGAAATAAACGGAGTACTAGAATGGATTATTGAAAACAACCTAACATTTAACAACAAATTGTATGAAAACGTAATTTTATGACTCCAAAGAGAAAAGTTTTGTTATAAATAGATACGTTAACATTTAGTGAACATTCCCTTTACATTTTTCAAGGATTGTATCCTACGCGGTATTTCAGCGTTTTTAGCATTCGTGACAATTTTTCTGCCATTTTCTGTTTAAAAATAGCCCCGATATTTTTGGTAGGGTTCATAACTGGGCCATTCGCTGGTAATTCAAGGATTTGGATGTTGTTAGTCCTTAAAAACTCCGTTAAATTTCGCGTTCATGGTTGGGATCGCTTTTGTCTCTGAAGGACTGTTAAATACTGATCCGCGTTCATTATCTGGTCAACGGCATAGAGTGGGAAGATTCCTTTGGCCGATATTGCTGACCAGATAATGACCTTTACTGGCTGTTTGAGCTGCTATTGGACACAAGAAGGTAAATACTCCTTTCCTTTCGATCTACAAACAGTCCTGGACATTGGTAGTGTCAAACTCACCATAGTCTCGTCACTGAATATAACCTGCTTAAAAATAAGAGTTTAATTTAAATCAAATAAAAAATTTACTGGAAAATGCGTATTCAGAATAATATCAAGAAGAGTGTTTATTTCAGCCCTTAGAGACTTACTGGATAGGGTTCGATCGTCTTTAGCTGCCTGTTATTTTCCAGCTACGACCGCAATTCTCTTTCCTTTTAGGACTTGTTGGCAACTGAGCAGCTCTATTTTTTGAGAACTTACTAACAAATGATCGACTGACTCCCACTCCTGAATTTCAAATTTTGGTAAATTGGAGTGAAAAATTAGTCACTTTATCCTGAAAAATTTTAGCACCAAGGATACAGTTCTTGTGTGATATAAAACTGCACTCTGTAAACGTCTTTCAATGAGAGTTCAAATTATATCCAAAATGCCAAGTTGCTGCCAATTGTCACACGAGCATCCTGCAGGACATCTTTGACTTAAGGGTCCGATATATAACAGACTACATGACCAGAGAACTTCGTTTCTGGAGAACATTCAGGATTCTCCTCCCTGAACGTGCAGACTGGAATAGCGACGGTCTCAGACTGGACCACTCAGTTGGTTCACAGATGGCTCAAAAATTGAACATGGTGCTGGTGCTGGTGGACCCATCACCAAAGTCTCGATAGCAATGGGCAAATGACCCAGCGTTTTTTAGGCCGAAATCCATGCCATTGAAGCCTGCGCCCTTCTCAACATCAACAATCGACTAAAGGGTGCCAACATTACTATCTTCTCCGATAGCCAAGCGGCCCTCAAGGCACTCTCGTCATAGCGTTTCTCGTCTAGATTCGTTAAAGAGTGATCCGATACCATTCAACACTTAGCAACAGTTACTCTCTGTTGGGTACCGGGACACTCCCACGTTGAGCGAAACGATGTTGCTGATGAGCTAGCTAGGGAAGGTTTATCATCTTGATTCAAAGGCCCTGAGCCCTTCTGCAGCATTGGCTAGTCTTCGTCGAAAGATGTGATAGGAGAAGGGGCCAGGCATCTACAGTACATACACTGGGAAAATTCCCTTGGGATCCGGCGAGCTAAAGAGCTCGTAAGACCCTATACCTGCACTGTCTTCGACTTCCATCTCGATAAAGTTTCCCTCAAATGTGTCCTTTACCCACCCACCTTCACTGTAAACCCTTCTACACCGTGTTACCCCCTTTTTCTTCCTTCTCGTTGTAGCTTTAGTTTAAGTTCCGTTGTTTATGTTCTGTAGTTTTAAGTTTATTGGTTTGTTTTTGTAGCTTGTATTAAGCGCAATAAATAAATAAGTGTGCTTGTCCTGCTTTAGCACGGTTAAGAAAAAAGATCTTCAGTCAGGAGTTCTTGGACTCGGCTGAAGTTCGGCATTCTTCTGTTAAAGACTTTCTGGCATTCCTTAGGGTAGCAGACCGTCTTCTACTATAAAGGGGCTTCGGCACAAAAGACCTTTCGGTCGTAGTGCCCGCCACAAGGGTCACCCCTAATAATAATCTTTTTTTTCTTTCTTTTTTTGAGCGAGGAAATGTTTTGCGCACCCTAGGTGGCTAAAGGCATCCGTGGGAGGCCCGCCAGGTTGCCCGGGCCTACTGGCTAAAACCCTGCTCCCCGTACCCAGGAGCCTCACCCCGGAACCATCTGTGTAACATTACTTCAGGGTGGAGTCCTATTTAACCGTCCCCACCGGGAGCCTCCTGTCTACTCCGCTCACCAAACGTCCCACAGTCTACCCCAGCAGCTGCTCCCTGCTGGCGTCCCTCTCTTTTGGGCGAAGGATCGTCCTCACGAAAAGGGTGACCCTTCGCCAGAGATCCTCCCCCTGTAGCATAATGTTATCCGGGGTTATGTAGCCCGTCGCGGCCTCAAATTTGGCCCTCTACGCCTTCCTTCTTTCTCATTCAAAGAATCTGTGGAGACCTAATAATAATGCTTATCTCAGAGCCGGGCAAACTCGGCTCTTTTGACTCCCGAGAGTTCCCCAGGCTTCCTTGGAGTCAAACTCTGTTCTAGAACACAGCCAGCTTTGACTCCAAGGGGGGAGACTTGGATGTTCTCGGGAGTCAAAAGAGCCGAGTTTGCCCGGATCTGGTTTATTTAAAGGAGGCATGGCTTAAGCAACGGTAAAACAAGATAAGCGAAATGAGAAGAGTTTACAAACAAATTGTATTAGTGAAGCTACTTCCTATTTGTCTCGCTTCTAGTAAAATGAGTCAGAGAGTGCTACAAAAAAAAAAAAAAAAAAAAACATTTAAGGAATTTTATAAATTTACCTGAGACACGCAAGTGTCTGGTTCGTCCCCAAGAAGCGCAGTCTTTCACTTCTCTTTCCCGACTGTGGTGAGCTGGACCGCAAGAGAACGCCCGGCCCGTTTAGTGTGCAATGACTCACCGCAGAGTCTTCATAATGGGCCTCTCTGTTCTTCTGCTTCTGCTTTCCCTCCCTAAAGTTTAGTAGGAGAACTTTTGGCGGCCGTCCGTCGTGTCTTTTGAAACGAATCACAATCTTACGAGGGGCGCGCAGGGTCTCGACGGCAGTAGAATTTTATTTCATTTTTTTTATTCTATTTATTTTTTATTTGTGCTGAGCGCACGTATCTTATTAAAGCGCGATTTTCTTGTATACACTGCGGGGCCGCCCCGTGCACAGCAGAAAGAGCACCATGAACATGATATATCTATGAAAACTGTGGCTCAGAGTTGTCTCTGAAAGTTGTTCAGTAGTACGTTTTTTCATCATCTATCGGGCGGTTGACTCTCGTTTCGTGTAATATATTTATTTATATTTTTTGGCTTTTTTCGTCGAGATTAATAATAATAAAAGAATAAAAATGAGAGACGCGTATTCGTCCTCCTTTTTTTGTTTAATATAATTATTTTTCTTTCATAGTTTTTATTATTTTGTTTGCTGTTTGTTTATTGTTTTCAATTAACTTTTTTCCCCCCTGTTGGAAGAACGGAACAGAGAAATTTGGGCGGCTGTTTTTAGTTTTTCATTTTTCATTTAGTAGAGCCCACACACATAATTATATTTTATATTTTTCGGGAGAGTGCACTCGTTAGTTTTTTGTTTTTTTTTGTGTGCTGCTGTTTTGTGCCCTTCCCTCTTCCAAAAAAAGAGAATAAATAAATGCTTGTTCCCTGTTGTCAATCGTCACGCAGCAGGACAGTGGGCGCTGTTTTAAAATCAGAGTACGGGGGCGGTCGGGGGAAGTGGGAGAGACATTTATTGTAAAAATTTTGTGAATGATGCCAGCAGCATTTTGTGTTCTTGTTGAATGACACATGCTCCCCCCGAAGCCCCCTGACATAAATAAGAATAATAATAAAAATATATATATATGTATATGCATATATAAAACATAATGTTGTTTTCCGAATTTTTCTGATTTTAGCTGCGATTACCTTCGCGCTCCTTTTTGGGGTTTTTAACACCCAAATTTAGATCAAAGTGCAGCATACCCCCTTAAATGCTTCCCTATCTAGTTATAGCCCCTTAAAGATTTTTCGACTTTGATGGAAATTATTGCTGATTTTCCGATTTTGTATGTTCCTTGATGGAAATGATTGCTCATAGCTTGTGAATCACCCTATGGATTCTGGTTATTTGTGGTGAGTTGAAAGCTGTCATAAGTATCTTTCTTTTGGTACCTCACTTGTTGCTATCGACGAACTATTCTAGGAGATATTACAAAAAAGAATCGAAAATTTTCGATTTTTTACCTAGAATTTTGAAAAATAAATCCATTTATTTCCACACTTTTTTTCTACGGAATGTAAATTTGTTTTAGATTTTGCATAGAATCATCTAGTTATTTTACTAAGAGTCGATTTAGTCAAAAATCGTGATCCGGGGATCCTTATTTTAGAAAATAATTTTTTTTGCATTCCATAGAAAAAATTGTGGAAATAAATAGATTTATTTTTCAAAATTCAAGGTAAAAAATCGAAAATTTTCCGATTCTTTTTGTAATATCTCGAAGAATTGTTCATCGATAGAAAAAAGTGGGGTACCAAAAGGAGCTATGAGCAATCATTTTCATCAAGGAACATACAAAATCGGAAAATCTTTGAGGGACTATATCTCGTAAAGGATGGGTTTTAGGGGGGGGGGGGGGGGGTGGGGGGGATACCCCTCGGCACCTTGTTGTAAACTACTCCGTATAAAATAGCGGTTCCTTTTAATTTTATAAATTTACTTCCAGAGCGCAGAGCAAAGTCCCTAGTTTATTTTTTTTTAAATACCGATGATTGTGCAATAGAAGAGGCGGTTGTTTTTTTTTTATTTGAATATCCTTAAAACAATAAAGGGAAAATTATTAACTAAACCAAAAGTTTAAATTAAAAAACTTAAGAAAAGGTGTAAAAACACGCGGAAAAATGCCCGTCTTTCACACAAAGACGATTGAGAGTATCCTTGAGCCGGTGGCTCAACAGGTAAGAATTTATTTATTTATTTTATTAATTAGTTATTTATTTATTAAATTAAAAAAACAAAGAGAAAAAACACATAAAAATTTAAATATTTTTATCAGAGCACAAAATCGTCCCTGGACCACAGCCGCCGCCTTCCAATGAAATAGTAAATAAACAGAATTTGGTTGTTAAGACGAAAATATATGTCTAATTATTAACAACTAAAATCAAATAAAATAAAAACGATTTTAAAACATTGGAAATCAAAACGTCCATTAAAAATAATAATGATTTAAAAAAATAAAGGAGCATTTATTTGTTTATTAAAAAACATAAAAAATACCATTTTGGGGCGAGAAAAATCTGAAGAAACGCTTAAAGGTAGATAAAGGTGTCATAAATCTGTAACTTTTTTGTTTGTTGATATATTTCTATGAAATTGTTTGTACATAACACTGAGTATATAGGTCTTCTAACTACTGCACCAAATATTATTATGTACATTTTTTTTAATTTTGAAATTAATGTTTTAAAAAGTAGTTAAAGTAGTTTTTCCTCGTCATAGCAAAACCCAAGCTTATATTATGTTTATTTTTTAATTAACCATTCCAACTTTGAGATTAATATGTTAAGCAATTAAAACCTCAATGTAACAGATCTCAAGTACAAGGAACCCATAAAAATAACTATTTGAAAATGTAACTGCATGGAATGTTTTAATGTTTTCAGGATATATTTGTGGATATATAATTAATACGTGATAAAATTGTTGGACCAAATCATTCAAAATTTAGCGAGTTAATCGCAATCTCCTAAGACTCAAAAAAAAAAAGTCCCTCCACTGCTGCAGTGATAGAGACCTTCACAGTGCCTGGAATCAAAAAAATCAAAAAATTAAACTAGAAGGTATCATGACCCTAGATCGAAAAAAAAAACAATTTACAATTTAACAAAATGGCGGAGTTTTTAAAAAAAAATTCAAAATTCGCGCGAAAATTTGATGGTTTTTGGTCTGCCAAAATTACATTTTTTATTCGATCGAAAAACTGGAGGTTCATGGTATGGAGAAACATATATAAAAGAAGCTGCAATAAGAATCAAATCGATCGGATGATTTCTATTCGAGTTATAACTGCAGCAAATTTGAAAAATGTAGTTTTGAGAAAAACGCGTTTAATTAATGATGCGGCTGCTTTTCAGATGGCTGTAACTCAAAAACTATTTGAGATATGTAATTGACATTTTAGTATGTTATTTTTAAAGGTATAGACTATCGAAATATGTAAATAATTAAAGCAATTATAATGGCTTTTAATTAATTTCTGAGCAAATCAAATTAAAAAAATGTACAATATTTGCTAAAGTCTTGAATGGATGCAGTAACAACTTAAGAAAACCCATAGTTCGTTCTATGTTCAGGAGTTTACAACAAATATCTCATACGCAACGTTCGTTTAGGGGTAAAAATATTTAGATTAATGCTAATAGTTCAGGACAGTCAGTATGGCTAGTCAAAATATCTCTTATGGATAAATCACGTAAAAAGTTCGTCTACTATGCAAAACATTTGTAACATCGAGTTACAAACCGATTAGCACCGATTCTATTCGGGTTATCCAGGGATCATACTGAGGACTCCTTGTAACTGCTGCATATTTCAAAACAGATGTAATAATAATAATAATCCTAATTTTAAAAGCATTATGAAATTCTTTTGTGTTCCTTTTAACAAAACGTAAAAGCTTAAGTGCTTTATTTATTAAGTGTAATCAATGGTGGTATGAAAATGTGAGCTTGGAATCGTCGGATAATACCCAAGTCCTTATATTTGTCTTCCATCATCTTACAGGGTTGATGTATCTGTGGAAGGTCATGATTTTGAACTTAGTAACATTCAGAGAAAGATCATTAATACTACACCAATTAGCTAACATATTCAAATAATTTTGAAGCTTAGCACAATCTTCTGAGCTTAGCACAATAGAATATTTCAACAATATCACTGAATAATAGAGGCCCAAGATGACTCCCTTGTGGTACTCCGGATGAGGCAATAATATCCTTAGTATATAGGTCTCCAAACTACTTCAAAATTGATCCATTGAGTCCAAAATATTGTATTTTGTACCATAAAATCGGAATTGATACTTTATCAATCAATCAAGAGTACAGAAGTTTGTAAATATCGCTAGATTGAAATAGTGGATCTACCAGCAAAAAATCCATGCTGCTCATTCATAATAATATAAATAACCAATGAAGCCGTTTTGGAAGTATAAATAGGCGTTGTGCACGAAATTTACTCCAGTATCCAGCGACAAATTAAATTAAAATTGTCAGTGGAACCGCAATTGTTTCAGCGCAGTTTTTAAAAACAAATTAGAGAACCTTTCTAAGTCCTGTTTGGTATTATTGTCAAGCGATCTTATTCTGCTAACTACATCCTCTTAAGAAAATTGTAAGGTCCCAAAATTTAATTTGATTTATCATTTAACCTTTAATCAGTGTTCTTTTACTTGCTGATAGTATATTGCTAACTTTAAATGAAATCCATTACAATTAGTGAGAAAATGGGAAGGAAATACTAAGAAATTCGTTATTTCTATAATTTTTAATTCTTAAAAAAAACAAGAACAGAAAATCAGCAAGTTTTTTAGGTCTTCCTTATTCTAGATAAAATTAACTATAAAATGCAATATAAATCTTGACATCGGCAAACAGTTCTAACATTTAAAATCTTCAAAAAACCTTATAAAGTGCATTAAACCCAATATTTGTTTATTTAAAAAATTTGAAAGTCTTTGTCACGGTTCTCATTTTTGTTGTTAATTTTATTGTAATATTATTTTAATCGAATTTTGTTGTTGAGCTTTACAGAAATAAGTGTAAAATAAGATTAAATTTTCAATTAGTTATTTTTATGGGTTACTTGTGCTCGAAAACTGTAACACTAAGCTTTTAATTGCTTATCATAACAATCTCAAAGTTGTAATGGTTAATTAAAAAATAAACATAATATAAGCTTCGGTTTTTCTATGACAAAGAAAAACTACTTTATAAAACTTTATATACTAATATTTGACACAGTAATTAGAAGGCCTGTATACTTAGTATTATGTACAAAAAATTTCATAGGAGTATCTCAACAAACAAACAAGTTACAGATTTATTACACGAAAAACTTCCATTTGGCCCACTATGCTTTTTTTACGATTTTCGAAATTTTTATTTATATTTCTTTGAGGGAAAATGACTAATGGCTGCCCTCCTCTCCCGCCACGGTTCAATGAGTCATCGCACTCAGAAAATCCGAGGACACCTGGCGGCACCCAGATCAAGTGCACTGTTGTGAGCGGGCGGGCGCCAAAGAATAAAAATCTTTTTTTGTTTTTGTTTACATTTCACTCGCTCGCAAACTGCAGGGAAAGAGGAGGCAAAAGTAAAATACATAAAATCGTGCGATTATGAAGATAAATTCTTCTTTGAAATGCCATATAAGAAAAAAAATGTCTGGGGAAATTTCATCCCTCTTCCCCATATTTCCCCCCTCTTGATAAATTTGAGTACAAAATCTTTTCGGGGGAACGGTAAAATGGAATACAAATATAACGGTAAAGTAACGATCACAATATGAGGGTGGCGGGGCGGCGGCGGTGGTTCCAGCTGTTTCCACGGGGGCGGAGAACGGGAGCTTTTCTTTAGCTCTGGTTGCGTGCGCCGCTGTTTTTTTTTTTCTATATATATTCTTAAATTGGAATCTTTTTTTAGAAGAGGTAGTTAAAAAAATAAAACAATTCCAGGCAGTGTGCCAAACGGTTCTTTAACGGATTTGCGCCAAGCAAAAAAATTAAAAGAAGTAAAAATGAAATTCACCCACACCGCAACATCGATACAAAAGGAAAAAAGAAAAAATAAACATCAAAAGAAATTCAATTACGGAAAAGAAAAATTGCTTAATTCGTTGTTTTAGGCAGAGGCCATCGGAAAAAAAATGTAACACGTAGAGTAAAAATTCCACCGGGATTCTATTCATCTTTTATCTTAATAGGTAAAGCCAAAAATTGTGATCCTCTTTAACATATTTCCCGTGCACGTATCTTAATGAAACATATATCAAACGAAAGGTATTTTTTCATAGATGTGCAGAATATAGGTTTTATTCAAGTACGTGCCTCGGAAAAGGTGTGAAAGCCAGGTAAAGTTTTACCTAGACTGAAAACTTTTTTTTATTTTAAATAGTGTGTTCTATTTTATTATGCCTCGACGGTCTATTTTAACCGGTTGAATTGAACGACGAAGTCAAAGAAACGAAGATCAATTCGAAATAGAAATAGAAACGTTGGTCGAATATCGATAATAGGCGAGACTAGTAAGACTAAATATTAGTAACTGTACCTAAAAAAACATTTTATTTTAAATATTTTTATCATTTTATAAACGTTTTTCTGAAAAATCAAAAAACAAAACATTTTGTAGGGGTATACTACCCCTGTATAAAAAAAAAAGGGTGTGTAACATTATATTTTTAAAGGTTAAGGTACTAAAATTTTTCATAACGAATCGAATGTATCTTGAATTATTAAAATCGGTTGTGTAGTTTTCGAATTATAGGGGCAGGCAATTTAAAAAATTTAGTTTCGAAAAAAACGCGTTTAAAGTTTTTGTTACAAATATAGGTAAAACTTTTCTTCCTATACGAATTTCTTAAAATGGTTTTAGGACAGTATTTCTGTTATGTTAAAGAGCACTCTTAAAAAAAAAAAAAAAAAAAAAAAAAAAATATATATATAATTGTGTTCCAGAATAAATTTATTCATTATACAAAATCGTCCCACTAATCTTGAGTGTGATTTTAAATTAAATTTTGTAATTTATAACTATTGAAAAAAATTAACAGTGAGGAAAAAGTAATTTCTGAGTTTTTCTCAATAACTTCGCATTTAAATAAATTTTAACAAATAAATAAAATAAAAATAATTTAAAACGGGTCTACCTGGATGTTGGTCCCATTTAAATTTGAAAAAAAACCTCTGGACATTTCTGTTTTTGGTCTAGAATCATCTAGTTATTTTACTAAGAGTCGATTTAGCCAAAAATCGCGATCAAGGAAACTCTATTTTAGAAACTATTTTTTTGCCACTATAGGGTTTAAGAAATTCAAGGGAAAATGTAAGAAATTCTGCGATTGAACTTTTCTGTTTTTTGTTTAGAATCATCTAGTTATTTTACTAAGAGTCGATTTAGCAAAAAAATCGCGATCCGAGAAACCCTATTTTACAAAATAATTTTTTTTGCCAATATAGGGCTTAAGAAATACAAGGGAATGTGTAAACATTTAAATTATGCGAATTTCTCCTTTAGAATTTTCTGTTTTTTGTCTAGAATCATCTAGTTATTTTACTAAGAGTCGATTTAGCCAAAAATCGCAATCCGGGGGCCCTATTTCAGAAAATAAGTTTTTTGCCTGGAGAGGGCTTCAGAAATACAAGGGAATATATAAAAATGGAAATTCTGCCAGTTATTCTGTCCCCTCAGCTGACGCACGTTTCTGAGCGACGAGGAACTGCTTCTTAGAAGGCTGTAGCTCCAAACTATTTGAAATTTTAATATATTATTCTTAAGGTTATAGACTATTGAAAAATGCAAAACGATGTTTTGAAAGTATCACACTAGTCGTGCCCCTTAATCGAGCAGTAGTAAAATATGCTATATATCAATAATTAATGTTATTATCTTCTCTGTACCTACTTATGAACCTACGAAATTTTCCAGGTCTCTCGACTGGTGATTCTCCACGAGGAGGCCGAGGATGGGAACGCGATGCCGGACCTCAGCCGGCCCGTTCAGGCTGTCTCCCAGGCAGTGGCGAATTTAGTGAAGGTCGGCCGGGAGACGATCAACAGCTCCGACGACAATATCCTTAAGCAGGAGATGCCGAGCGCCCTTGTTCGCGTTGAGGGGGCCTCCCAGCTGCTGGAAGAGGCATCCGGAATGCTCCGGAATGATCCTTACTCGGGCCCCGCCCGGAAAAAGTTGATCGAGGGCAGCCGAGGCATCCTTCAGGGCACCTCATCGCTCCTCCTTTGCTTCGATGAGTCGGAAGTTCGAAAAATTATCCAAGAATGTAAGCGGGTCCTTGATTATTTAGCGATCGCTGAAGTGATCGACACGATGCAGGATCTCATCCAGTTCCTGAAGGACTTGTCACCGTGCCTGAGCAAAGTCTCACGTGAGGTTGGGGCTCGCGAAAAGGAGCTCACTCATCAGGTGCACAGTGAAATTTTGGTCCGATGTCTTGAACAGGTGAAAATTCTCGCCCCGATCCTCATCTGCAGCATGAAGGTCTACATTCACATCGTTGAGCAGGGCGGCATGGGAGCTGCAGAGGCTGCTGAAAATCGGAATTATCTCGCATCCCGGATGAGTGATGAGATCCAGGAGATCATTCGGGTACTCCAGCTGACCACCTACGATGAGGACACAAGCGAACTTGATCACATAACCGTCCTGAAGAAGCTTCACAATGCGATCAGAAATAAAATGGAATCTGCCGGTGATTGGCTAGCAAATCCATACGCCCTTAAAGGGGGCGTCGGCGAAAAGGCGCTCCGTCAGATCATTGAGAACGCCTATCGTGTGGCGGATAAGTGCCTACCCCAGGACGCAGTCACGATTCGGAGGATTGCGGACGATGTGACCCGGATGACGAACGGCCTGTCCGAGCTGCGACAGGACGGAAAGGGATCAACACCGCAGGCGGAGGCCCTCGCAAAGCAGATCAGAGATCGGCTGGGAGGTCTCGAGCAGGCCGTCTTAAATGCTGTGTTAAGCGTCGACAAGGCGGGGCTTCAACAGACCGCCCATACAGTTCAAGGCCGGCTAGAGCAGGCGTGCCGTTGGCTACAAAATCCCAACCTTGATGACAAGGGACTTGGAAAGAGCGCGATCGCCCTAATCGTTGCCGAGGGCAGAAAAGTCGCCGAAGGGTGTCCGGGACATCAGAAAAATGAAATTCTGCAGCTATGCGGTGAGGTCGATACGCTTTCGGATAAATTTTCTAAAATTGCTGCTGCTGGCGGTGGAACCAGCCCCGAAGGGCAGGAGATTGCTCGCCAGCTGAGCCAGAAATTGCATGAACTAAAGCAGCGCATTCAAAACGCTCTTGTGAGTCGTGTCGTTGAAGATTTCATGGACGTTTCAACGCCCTTGAAACAATTCACCGAAGCAGTCAATGTCCCCGAAGGTACCCCCGGAAGGGAACAGAATTTCAATCAAAAATCAAACAATCTTCAAGGATTTAGTGATCGCGCCTCAAAAACTAGTCGAATGGTCGCCGCTGGAGGATCAGGAGGGAATAAGAAAATTGCTGAAATTCTTCTATCATCAGCGGCTCAAGTGGACAGTTTAACGCCTCAATTAATTTCAGCTGGACGAATTCGTATGAATTATCCAACAAGCAAAGCAGCTGAGGAGCATTTGAACAATTTAAAACAACAGTATGCTGAAACAGTGCTCCGCATTCGGACCCTTTGCGATCAAGCCACAGATCCGTCCGATTTTATTAAAACATCCGAAGAACAAATGCAAAAGTACACGTTCCTCTGTGAGGAGGCAATCAGGGCGAAACAGCCCCAAAAAATGGTCGATAATACATCGAATATTGCTCGTTTAGTTAATAGGGTTCTGCTTGTCGGAAAGCAGGAGGGTGAAAATTCCGAGGATCCTGAATTTACTGCCAATTTAACGAATGCAGCCAATCGGCTGGAGGGAACCCTACCAAAAATGGTTCACGACGCTAAACTCGTTGCAGCGAATATTAACGATTCGCCTTCTGCATCCGCATGGAGGGACTCCAACAAGCAGGTAAGAGAGGAATTCATAATTTATTTATTTATTTTTACTTATTAAGAGTTGAATCTTTTAATTGTTGGGTAATTTTCCAGCTTTTAGCAGCCGTCCGTGATGTGAGGGGCGCTATTGTTCAGACCCCAGAAATTCCTTCACCTCCGAATATCGCTGACTTAAACCTAAACGCAGGTATGTAAAAAAAAAAAAAAAAACATACACCAGAAGTTGAATAATTTTTTGCTTTTTTTAAGAATACGCCCCACCTCGTCCCCCACCACCACGGGAAGGTGTACCACCAAGTCGTCCACCACCTCCAGAGACCGACGACGAGGATGAAGTCTTCCGAGCAATGCCCCACGCTAATCAACCAATTTTGGTATGTGAACCTTTAAAGCTTTTCATTTTGACCCGAAAATTTACTTTTTTTACTTGCCATGATGAGGGTTGTCCTGATGAACTGAAGAATCTCCGACAGAAATCGAGAATCAAAATCCTCCATTCTCATGACATCGGCACCAAACGCGCACCTACGTGCACGAGAGAGGACAGTCAGAGAGGAAGTGCTCTGTACTTTCCTCTTCCTCTCCACAAGAGGGGCACACAGGGTCGCCGAAGATTCCCAGGGTGTTCAAGTGTTTGCCAAGTGTATTCAATGCCCTATAATTGTCCCTACCCAGCCTTACTTCTTCTGTCTTGCCATCTAGAATGGTAAATGTAATAATCAATGAAAATCTTATCCTCTCTAATTCTCCAGATTGCTGCTAGAGGTCTCCATCAAGAGGTCCGACAGTGGTCGTCGAAGGACAACGAAATAATTGCGGCCGCAAAACGAATGGCCCTTTTGATGGCGCGCCTTTCTGAGCTGGTTCGTGCCGATTCGAAGGGAAGCAAACGGGAGCTGATCGCGACCGCCAAACAAATCGCCGAGGCCTCCGAAGATGTCACCCGGCTGGCGAAGGAGCTGGCTCGTCAATGCACCGACCGGAGGATCCGAACGAACCTCCTTCAAGTCTGCGAACGTATCCCAACAATTGGGACCCAACTCAAAATTTTGTCAACGGTCAAAGCGACCATGCTCGGGGCCCAGGGATCCGATGAAGACCGCGAAGCGACCGAAATGCTTGTTGGAAACGCACAAAATCTTATGCAGAGTGTAAGTTGGATGCGATTAAAAAAAAGTTTTTTTAATATTATTTGTGTAATTTGACTTTTTTTTTTTTTTATATAGGTAAAGGAAACAGTCCGCGCAGCAGAAGGTGCAAGCATTAAAATTCGTTCGGATCAAACGAACAACAGATTGCGTTGGGTCAGACGTCAGCCTTGGTATCAATACTAATTTACTTATAAAGAAAAAAGAAGCAATATTTCTAAACGTTTCTTTAGAACCCTATAACTTTCCTCCGATTAGTTAAAAACAAAAAAAAATTACTAATAACTTGTTAAAACATTTTAGGGGAGTTTTTGCTTTTTTTTTTTAACATGAATTAGTTTATAGAAGAGCGTTGTAGTTTAGCCCTGCCCAAAAACTTTAAAATATTAGGGCCCTAGCTCTAAGCTTTGGCTCAAAAAAGGAAATAACAAAAGCGAAAAACAAATTATAGAAAAACTAAAACCACAGTCCATTCAAAAGAAGTGCCTGAACAAAACAAAAAAAACCTAAAAGGATAGATTTTAAGTACTTGTTGAAAAATTTAATTTTTTATTAATTTTTAAAGTCCCGCCCCTACTTAGTCCTTAGACACGCCCTCTCTGTCTTGTTGTCAATTCATTTTTTTATATATTAAAGCTGGTGTGGCCTCCTCTTTGGTTCTTGACATATTAAATTTTTAAGCCCCTCGTCCCTCCTGTTTCGAATTTTACTGTCTTCTTGTGCCACGCCTACTCCTGCTTAAAACACAAACACCAATCTACAGAAAGCTATTAAACAGGAAGACGAAGCAAGTAAAGATGTAATAGAAGAAAAAAAAATACAGATAATTGCGTTGAAAGTATATTAAAAAAAAAAATCATTTGTTTTGTCTTATTAAAATGTAACACACAAAAAAATAGGGACAAAAAATGTGTAGAAAAAATAAATAAAATAAAAATAAAGAGCTTAACTGAAAGAGAAATAAAAAATTTCACTGTTAACTCTGTTTCTCATCGTTTAATAAAAACCAAAAATTAAATAAAAATAAAAATTGAGTTTAAAAAACTTCCCTTCCCTCTCCAGGACTGGGCCCTTTTCTGGGTTCAAAAAACAGAAGGAAAAAGATTTAATGCGTCTCTTCAAAAGGTTTGCGCTGGAAACGTAAAAGATTTTTGAAGCTTTGCTTCCTTTGGGACGTTGTGCCGGAGATTCGTTCATAATTTTCGACGGTAACGAAACAAAGTAACGAAAAAAAGTAACCAAAAAAAGTAACCAAAAAAAGTAACGAAAATCCGACGGTAACGAAAAATTTAAATTTTCAAAATTTTTAAGTTTTTAAATTTTCAAAATTTTTTAAATTTCCAAAATTTTTTAAATTTTCAAAATTTTTTAAATTTTCAAAATTTTTTAAATTTTCAAAATTTTTTAAATATTCAAAATTTTTTAAATTTCCAAAATTTTTTAAATTTTCAAAATTTTTTAAATTTTCAAAATTTTTTAAATTTTCAAAATTTTTTAAATTTTCAAAATTTTTTAAATTTTCAAAATTTTTTAAATTTTCAAAATTTTTTAAATTTTCGAAATTTTTTAAATTTTCAAAATTTTTTAAATTTTCAAAATTTTTTAAATTTTCAAAATTTTTTAAATTTTCAAAATTTTTTAAATTTTCAAAATTTTTTAAATTTTCAAAATTTTTTAAATTTTCAAAATTTTTTAAATTTTCAAAATTTTTTACATTTTCAAAATTTTTTAAATTTTCAAAATTTTTTAAATTTTCAAAATTTTTTAAATTTTCAAAATTTTTTAAATTTTCAAAATTTTTTAAATTTTCAAAATTTTTTAAATTTTCAAAATTTTAAAAATTTTTTAAATTTTCAAATTTTTTAAATTTTCAAATTTTTTAAATTTTCACAATTTTTTAAATTTTCAAAATTTTTTAAATTTTCACAATTTAAAAAATTTTGAAAATTTTTTAAGCAAAGCTTCCATCGGCCAGTCCCGCGACTGCCATGTTTTTTTTTTAATGTATTTTTGTGCTGAGCTGAAATTTAGCCCTATTCAGGCAAAAAAATTGGACTCCCGGGATCGCAATTTTTGGCTAAATCGACTCTTAATAAAATAACTAGAAAAGTCCAGAGAAAAAATCGCAGAATTTCAATTTTTCCATTATAGTGGGAAAAAAATCATTTTCTGAAATAGGGTTTCCCAAATCGCGATTTTTGGTTAAATCGACTCTCAGTAAAATAACTAGATAATTCTATGCAAAAAACAGAAAAGATAACAGGACAAAATTGCAGAATTTCAATTTTAACATTTTCCCTTGTATTTCTTAAGCCCTATAGTTGCAAAAAATTTTTTTTCTAAAATAGAATTCCCCGGATCACGATTTTTGGCTAAATCGACTCATAGTAAAATAACTAGATGATTCTAGGCAAAAAAGAGAAAAGTCCAAAGGAAAAAATCGCAGAATTTTAATTTTAACATTTTCTCTTGTATTTCTTAAGCCCTATAGTGGCAAAAAAATATATTTTCTAAAATAGGGCTTCCCGGATCGTGATTTTTGGCTAAATCAACTCTTAGTAAAATAACTAGATGATTCTAGGCAAAAAACAGAAAAGTCCAGAGGAAAAAATCGCAGAATTTCAATGTTTCCATTTTCCCTTGTATTTCTTAAGCCCTATAGTGGCAAAATAATTCTTTTCTAAAATATGGCTCCACGGATCGCGATTTTTGGCTAAATCGACTCTCAGTAAAATAACCAGATGAAACCTCTCCTACAAGGGATCGTGAAATGACTAAAATACGCCGAGAAAACACAAAATATGCAATTTTTGCAAGTTTTTAGTTTAATTTTTTATTTTTTTTTCTTATTTTTTGTACATTTTTCTCCTTTTTTTTTTTTAATTAAATATATTTTTATTCAATTTGAAACGAAAAAAAATGTAAAAAGGAAAAACGACCATTAAAAGAATAAAAAGATTAAGAAAATTTGTACGGAAGAACATAATGCAAAAATGCATTTATATATATATATATATATCAAATTAAATTACATAAAGTCCGGTGAGGGGGAAAAAAATTCTCTTTTCGGCTCCTCAATTGTCTTCATCAATTTGTGTTTTTCTGTTCTCTCTAAAATTAATAAAATCTGTTTTCTCTTAATCAGTTTTTACATGCTAGAAATAGTCGACAACTGCTTTTTTTTAATAGATTTTTGATTTTTCGACAAATCAAAAAAAATCGTTTTACATTCAATAAACGAATTATTTAAAAATAATAAATTTATTATTATTATTTTAATGATCTCCTTTATCTACGAGGGATGTGTTGTAACTTTTTGAATTTTATTTGCATTTCTGTTTCTGTTTCAATTTAAACTAATTTTTTTAGCTTAACTAGTCAATTAGTCGATTTTTCATCATCTTTATTTATTTTTTTCTTTTCTTTCATCTCACAATTGCTTCTTATGTCTTAAAAGTTATTTGTCATTAAATATGAAATAGCTCTTTTTCATTTTCACATTTTTGTATATAAAAAGAAAATAAAATAAAAAAATAAATGAAAATCTATTTAATCGTAATTTATACTTTTTATGTTTAACTTTGAGAAAGGGAGACCGCGGCTTATTTTATAATTTTGGCTGTTTCTTTCCTCTTTTAATAGCTAACAAAAAATATTCACAATTTTTAAATTGTCTGCTAAAATTTGTTTTGGTGAAAGACAACTTCTCAATCTCAAAAAGATCTACCCATAGAATAAAAACAGAAATATTTTTAAAATAAATTATCTAATGAAACATTTGGCAAAATGACTCTCAATTTAAAATCCTCGTTTTTGTTTTTTTATTCCATGGATATCGGGCCTATTCGAAAAATCGAATAAAAACTTATTTTCTATTATAAACATTAAGGGGACTTTTTGTTTCATTTTTGTTTTTTGTGTAACAACTATTATATTTATGAAACTAATTCATTTTAAATATTATAGTAGAAAATATGTAGAGTATATAGCATTTTAGTTAAAGGGGGTCTTCTGAAACTCACTTTCAAAACGCCAGTATTTCTTTAGGACTTCCTGTAGCACACAGAGTCAAAATTCCACAAAGCCAAAAATTGTAATCCTCTTTAACCTATTTCCCGTGCACGTATCTTAATGAAACATATATCATACGAAAGCTATTGTGCAGAATATAGGTTTTATTCAAGTACGTGCATCGGAAAAGAAAAGGTGCGAAAGCCAGGTAAAGTTTTATCTATACTGAAATTTTTTTTTATTTCAAATAGTGTGTTCTACTTTATTGCCTCGACGGTCTATTTTAACCGATTGAATTGAACGACGAAGTCATATAAACGAAATCAGATCAATTCGAAATAGAAACGGAAATGTTGGTCGAATATCGATAACAGGCGACACTAGTAAGACCAAATACTAATAACTAGACCTAAAAAAACATTTTATTTTTATCATTTTATAAACGTTTTTTTGAAAAATAAAAAAAAATGAACATTTTTTTAGGGGTAAAATAAAAATAGGGGTATGTAACATAATATTTTTAAAGGTTTATTTACTAGTATTTTTCATAACAAATCGAACGTATTTTGAATTATTAAAATCCGTTAAGTAGTTTTCGAGTTACAGAGGCGGGAAATGTTAAAAAATGTAGTTTCGAGAAAAACGGGGTACAAATTTTGTTACAAATATAGGTATAACTTTTTTTTCTGTACGAATTTCTTAAAACGGCTTTAGGACAGTATTTCTGTGATGTAAAAGAATACTTGTATGAACAAAAAAATATTAATTTTGTTTCAAAAATGAAACGAAAAGTCCCTTTAAATGTTTTCGCTGACATAGCAAAATTGGTGCCAGGTGTGGGATTCTCTTCTCATTTTTTTGGTTTTTTCTCGACTTTTCTTTAACCATACGATTTAATTGTTACTTACCTTCCGGTAAATTGTTTGAGTTAAAGTAAAAAAAAATTAAATCCGGAAAAGAATCGTCACTGAAGCTACCCAAAAATTTTCGGATTTGCTAAACTAAATTAGTAGAGAAATAAAAATAAAATAAACTAATGAAAATCACACTGGTGTTTTTTTTCTTTTTTCTAATATATACTCTTTTTTTGTCTTTGCACCAGGAATTTTAATAATTGTTTTTTTTCTTTTAACAACAAGTTATCTAAGAACGTTTTTCATTTGTCTCGTTTTTCTTTATTTATTTATCTTTAAGGTTTATACTTAAAAAACATTTGCAAAAAGCTTTATAAAACAGTTAAACAGGAATTTGTTGGTTTTTATTTTCTCTTTTTTTCTTTTTTTTTTTAAGCTACAAATTTCCTTAAGTAAAAAAAAAAACATAAAAGGAGAAAAACATTTTTTTTCACCTTATTATTTTTTTGTTTTTGTATAACATTTTTCTCGAACAACAGTTTTTATTTTTTTTTTAAGCTTTTTTCATCTCGGTTTTTATTTTTTCTTCTTCAAAAAATAAACTTTATAAGGGAAGAGGGAGAAGAAGCGATGCAGGGGAAAGTTGTAAAAAAATAATTACTACAAAAAATTTATAATAAAAAAGAAAAAAAAATATTGGTTTTTTCCCCATTATTTCATTTTTTCACAAACGAATTTCATTTTTCATAGTTTTTTAACTTTATTATTTTTAAGAATAAAATTGTAAAAATACTTTTTGTTTTTTGTGTATGTATATAAAAAAAAAAAGACTGAAAAATAAATTGTAATATTAAAAAAAAAAAAGGAGGAATGGAAGTTCAGGGAGAAGGAACAATTATTTTAATAATTAGGTGTGTCTGTTAACTTTATGGGTAAAACTTTTATACTTGAAAATGTCTGTTGACAGGATTTCTTCTCTTACAAAATTTTACCAGATTTTTAATCACACAGCAAACGCCGAACATGTCACGTACTGTACCGTTAAGTGTTGAACAAATATACAGTTTCAATTTGGTGTTCGAATTGGAAGGTTAAAAGGCGGAAATATTTATAAAATCCAGGGTTTTTTCAATTTCTACAAGTTTTTTTGCCATTTCATTTTAAATTTCTAAAAGTTTACATAGTTTATTTAAATTTTTAAGGATGCTAAGAGGGGTAGCTTTATCTGAAGAAGAAAAGGGAAGGATCTCTGCGTGGGAAAGTCACTTAGAAAAATTTCTCGCTTGATTTCCAGGTCTTTTAGGCAATGGCAGGAAAAACCGTAGCATCACAAATTCACAGTAACAAAAGAACGCGTGCGACAAATCCTGGCGGAGTCGAACCAGGAAGAAAAGTATCCGAAAAGCGGCACTGACAGAAAGCCATAAAAGGGAGCAGTTCGTGGAAAACCACATGTCTTGAACTGAAAAATGGAAAAAGGTCATCTTTAGTGATGAAAAAAATTCGATTTATAGTGTCCAGACTAGTACCAGTTTTATTGGCACGATTTAAGAAAAGAAAAGGAGACAATGATGAGCCAGAAAAGTACACTGAACTTCTTTAGAATCCAAAAATATTGAACTTTAACCCTGGCTTGCTCGTAGCCTGGATTTAAATCTCATAGAAAACTTACGGGGGGTATCCTTACCAGGAGAGTTTATGAAAATAGACGGCAGTTTATTAATGTTTCAGAACTCAAATTGAAAATTATTGAGGAATGGTATAAAATAGACAAAAAAAATTTTATGAAAATTTAAATTTTTAAATATGCTTATTAAGGAAGTTTCCAGAAGTTTCAACTCTGATATCTTAAATACAACTTCGACAATTTACAAGATTTTGAAGGAGTACCCAATTTTTAATTGAAGTCATCTGGTAACTTTGGATTTTTTATCCCAACTACTATATGAAAATGTTTAAATCAGTTTTTTACTCAAGAAAGTTTTACCCAAAAAGTTACCAGACAGATCTATTAATAGAAATAAAATAATAATAAACACTTCGTCCTTCATTTGGATACTGTGAGAAAATTAATCATTTATCTTTCTCTTTTTATTAATTTTACACAGAGTAATGAAACGGAAAAAAAGTATAAATTATTAAATTCCTTATTTCATCAAAAATAACTTGCCACAAGAAACATTCATTTTTTTTTTCTTTCTCTCTCTCTCTCTCTTTCTCTCTAATTACATATCCTTTTCTCTTACTATCTTTAGTTTCTGTTTTTTGTTTTTTTACTATTAATTTCTTCTTGCTTACAACATAAATCCATATTCAGCGAGGGAATGCACAAGAGTGAATGAAATAGCTATAGTGTTAAACCGAAAGATAAAATTTTTCTAAAAACCAAAATATATCATGAAATAAAGAGAATATGGGACGAAGGAGGGAAAGGACGAAATCCGTATATAAGAAGGATAGAAGACTTTGAGGAACAAATGGTATTTCATAGACTTAATACAAAAAAATAATAATAATAAAACTTGAAAAAAAAACAAAAAAATAGAAATTAGTAGGTAAATTGTTGGTTCTGCTTAAAGAAGAACACAAATAGATTTTTTCTTTTGCTTTTGCTTCTTTTCCGGGGATTTTTTGTTTATTTGCCGCACTAAATCGTAGAAAATCTGAAAAATAAAGTAAAGAATATTATAAGATATTATTATAAATTATAAAATTAAGGGATAACAAATCACTGTTTGGGTTTTTTTTTTTTTTTGCATTTTCTTAAAGTATATACAGTGCTGTGCAAAAAATTTGAAACTAAAAATCACAATTTCTTACAGCTCATTTACAAAATTTTATATTAGTCCAGGTACTGTATAATTTTATTATTTGGTATCAGTACCAAAAACAAAATTATACAGTACCTGGCTAAAAAATTAAAACCACCATTTGGAAAAAATGTTAGAGAAAAATTTTTTTAGGATTTTTCCCTGGCAATTACATGGTGACCATGGATTTGACCTTGGCATTCAAGGTCATCCCAAGGTCAAGGGCGTTTTTTTAAATGATTTTTTGTTGCGGATTTGGAAAGAGCGGAAAATTTTACGTTCAAAATAATCTTGACCAACAAGGTTTTTTTTTTTACATCAGAACCCATATTTTTTCGCAGATTTGGAAAGATCAGAAATTTTGACGTTTAACCTTTTAAGGATGGGGAAAATTACATTAAAATTGACCTTTTATTAGACATGAATATTATAAATAAATTCAATGAACTTCTTACGTGGAGGCACCCCCCTCCTTGCTGGTCGATATATCGACCAGGCCCGTCCGCAACGGAAAGTCCCATGTAAAAAATTTGGTGCGACGGTTTGAAAGTATTTTTCTAGGTATTTTGATGCGCTAAATACGGGAAAAATCGTGAAAATTTCAAATTTTGACCTTGAATACACATTGCAGACAAGTTTCGCGATTCGTGGTACTATTTTTTTCGTAATCAGTACATACAAAAGGGAGGGTATGCCAACTTTCAGGGCTAAATAGCAGAAAAAAATTGACATTGAAAACCGCTATATTCAAGGTCAAGGATGCTTCCAGGAGTTTCAATACTATTTTTCCCATATTTCGCGCATAACATTTTCCCTGAAAAACATCAAATATTATGTGTCCTCTGGCTGGTCGGCCAATGCGTAAAAAAAGAAGAAGGGAGGTACAGCTATTTATATTAAAGAAGAAATTGAATTTAGAGTATTAACAACGGACACAAACTATTCCACAATCATATTAGAGATAAAAGGGGTCAGAAATAGCACAATAAAAATTGCGACTATGTATAAAGCACCAAATGAAGATGATAAAGAGTTTATTGGTCATTTGGAAAATATTCTAGCGACAAATAAAAACCTGATTGTCATTGGGGATACAAACATTGATCTTTTAAAATGTAATCAATCAACGGAAGAATACATAGATATGATCGAATCAAGTGGCTATAGATTTTTGAATAAAATCGATCAAAACCACCCCACAAGGGAAACTGATACCTCTTCAACTATAATAGACCATGTCTCAACCAACCTAAATAAAAATCAATATAATACGATAATAAAACTTGAAGACTCTGAACTATCGGATCACAAAGCACTAACCTTACAAATTAGTACAAAAAAATGTGAACTAAAGAAAATGACTTATCACTACGTTAAAAAAATTAAAGTTAATGAATATAAGGAAAACTTTCAGGTAGAATTATCAAAAGTTACAAATATAAGTGTAGAGGAATTAATAAATGCTATTAAACAAGCAAAGGATAGGAGTACATATTATAAAAAAATCAGGACAAGGAATAATGAATGGATTACGGCGGAAATACTGCAAAAAATGAAGGAGCGGAATAATGCATATAAGAAAATGAAAAATCATAAAATGGATTCTCAACTGAAGGATAACTACAAGAAATTAAAGAACGAGATTGATAAAATGGTAAAAATAGCCAAACAGAACCATATAAACGAGAGAATAAATCGAGCAGGAAGAAATAGTAGAAAGTTGTGGGATGTAATAAACAAGGACATATTGGAAAAAACAGGAAACCACACAAGGACCAAAATTGAGAGACTGAACTACGAGGGAAAAATATACACAACTTCGACGGAAATCGTAAACCTACTTAACAAGCATTTCAATAACATTGGAATAGACCTGCAACGCAAAATTGAGCAACGACCTGTAGTAGCAAACAGTACTAAAGCACAAACCATTTTCATGCAGCCAACTAATGCCGAAGAGATTGAAAGAATAATTAAAGAATTAAAGAGAAAATCATCGCCCGGGATAGATGAAATTACAACCGAGGATGTAGTGACTTTAGTGGAGTATATTAAAACGCCATTGGCAACGCTGATAAACGAATGTCTCGAAAGTGGAGTCTTCCCGAAATGCTTAAAAAAGGCAATAATATCACCAATACACAAAGGAGGGGACGAGGAAAGTCCGTCAAACTATAGGCCAATTACAATACTAAGTACAATAAGTAAAATATTTGAGCGTATAATACATAATCGTATAAAGGAGTTTGTAAAAAAAACTGGAGGGTTCGACAAAAATCAGTTCGGATTTCAGGAAAAAAGCGGTACAGAAGCAGCAGTGGCAGATGTGCTCATGGACATCAACGATGCTCTCGATGCAGGATACTACACCCTAGCAGTATTTATTGATCTACAAAAGGCGTTCGACACCGTGGACCATCAACTACTATTGGAACTATTGGAACAACTGGGTATTAGAGGGACATGTAACAAATTAATAGAGAGTTACTTATCATCAAGAACAGCAAAAACAAAGTTGAATAATCAATACAGCCAAGAGCAAATACAAAAATGTGGTGTTCCACAGGGATCAATTTTGGGACCTCTTCTCTATCTGCTCTACATAAATAATATCCAGAATGTACACTTAAGAGGTAGATATAAAATATATGCCGATGACACTACCTTACTGTATAGAGCCAAAACGGAAGACGAATTAAAGGATAAGGTAAACGCAGATTTGGTAAATCTCAACACGTGGTTACAAGGGAATAAGCTCACGCTGAATATTGGAAAAACTAAATATATTATCTTTAAAGTAAAAAATAAAAACGATGTTGACCCCAAGATTGAAATAGATGGTAAGAAAATAGAACGAGTAAATGAAATAAAATACCTGGGCCTCACTTTGGATGAAAATCTTAGTTGGAAGTCGCATATATCATACGTAATAAAGAGAATTACTCCGATCATAGGAGCAATTGGGAGAACAGGAAAACTTAATAATTTTGTCGCTAAATTAATATATAATTCGCACATTCTAGCACATATTAGATATTTAATAAATATTTGGTCCCAAACATCACAATATAAGCTTGATCGTATACAGAAACTAATGAATAGGGCTCTAAAAGTATTGCACCGTCTTCCTTGGGACACACCAACAAAAGAAGTTTATGACATATCCAATAATTTTAGACTGAAAGAAGTAATTTACATAGAAAAAGCCAAATTTATACACAAAGCAGTAACAAGCGCGGTGAAAAACAATATAGTATTCACAAAGAACAGGGAAATACACAACTATAGCACACGAATCAGGAACCTACTACGTGTGGAAAAGGCCAGAACGGAAAGGAATCGCACAGGACTCATCACCAGCGCAATCGAGATTTACAACAGACTACCAGAGGAAATAAAAAAAATAGACGATATAAAAAGGTTCACAAGTGCAATAAAAAAATATGTAAGAGCAGGTGCTGTAATAAACTAACAATAGGACGTATAATAATTGTAAATAAGGTATGAATGGTGACTTTTTGAATAAGATACAAAAATAAAAATTAAAAGCTTTGAGTGAATGGGTGCGCGCTTGGTAATTTAGGATTAAGTGTTAAAATATAATTTAAGTCAATTTATTGTTATTTTTGAAAGCTGGCTGAGCTGCTCTTATACCAGCATCAAGCTGATTGAGCGGCTCCGAAGAAATTTGTAATTGTTATATTCTTTTTTGAGATTTAGGTTCGACAGGATCCACAGAGCCCAAACTCCTGTACCGTAACGGTGAAGAGTTGGGTGAATGTTTCCAGCAATACGCTGTGAAGTGCGACAGAGAAAAAATCTATTATATATATATATATATTTTAACTGTCTTAAGAAGATAGAACTATGTAGCAAAATTGATAGTTTTTTTTTTTTACTATTCTCAAACTATTTATTAAGAAGCAGCTTCTGCTGCGATCAAGGAAATCCAATGTTTTGAGAAAATTAGTAACTGAGAAACTACTAGTGCAATAGAAAGCACTATTTGATGTATGCGCATTGTAATTTACCATTAGCGAGAACTAACAAAAGTTGTAACTGAAGCAGGAGTGGATACCAATCCTGTATACAACAGACAGGAAAGCATCCCCCATCGGTTATGGTGTAGAGTGCAATTACAACAGAAGGATCTGGTCCCCTTTTTATGCTGAAAGGTACCATGAGAAAAGATTAGTACATTATAGTTTTGGAAACAGTTTTATTGTCATATTTGAACGAAATCGGATTCCACTATTCATCTTTTAAGTTTATGCAAGATGGAGCTCCATGCAACACTGCAAAAAGCAGTAAAAACTTTTCTTTCAAGCAAAAATGCTTCTCTTTTGCTTTGGACAGGTAATTCACCTGATATCAACCTTATTGAAAATGTATGACATGTATTAAAAAAATGAGTTTACCAAAGACGAAACCCCACTCGCAAAGTATTAATTCAAAATACTAAGGAAGGCAGTTGTAAAAGCGAAAGGTGGTTACACTAAATATAAGCAATTAAATATTCTTCTTATCACCAATAGGGAGATCTTCCAAATAACAACTTTATTTCTAATATCTTTCCATTTCCTACGACTTAGCGCACATCAGAGCTGCGAACTTATGAAATTTCTATAGTGGTTCTAATTTTTTGGCCAGGTGCTGTAAAGTGTATTATTCTTTATCATGTCTGGTTTCCAGATATAAAAATAACAGAAGGATTTATCCCATAATAAAGGAGCAACACTCATTTTTTTATTCTACGTAACAATTTGGCCTGTACAAAACATTTGCAATTTTTACATATCAACAAATTGTTGTTAATTAACTATTATTTTCTATTCCGACTCAACTACTACTGGGCAATATAATCCAGTCTGTCAGGGTCAGGTCCGCGCGGAAGTGTATTATTAAAATATTTTTTTTCCTCTAACGCAATTCAACTAAAAGTTCTTGAAATGGGTGGTAATAAATTTTGCAGCGAAATGGTATAAGCCAAAAAGACATTAGTGAGAAATATAAAATAGCTAAATCCACCATATCCATAATGATAAGGAGTTTTAAAAAGACAGAGTATTGAAAATATTTATAAAGGTGGTCCTACCACCAGGAAAACGGCAAAGGCTGATCGGATCGTAGAATCAAAAATTTTAGTTTTAAAATCCCGGCCTTTTCTCAGTTCAAGACAGGTAAAACATGAATTAAACCTGGATGTCGATCCTGCTACAGTAAGAAGACGAGCTATTGAAACCGATCTTAAGAGCTACAGGCCAGCAAAAAAGCCTCTACTTGTCTTTTCTCCAAGTCATTTAGAATGGCCCTTGGAAAAAGTGGAGAATTGTTCTTTTTTCGGATGAGTGTAAGTTTAACTTAGTGGGGCCAGATAGAGGGCAAAAAGTAAGACGACCGACGATCAAACGGCTTAATCCGCGATCGGGGGTGTTTTTGCTCAGGTCGTGGGATCTCTTTATAAAATACCAGGGGTAATGAAGGCGGAGGACTACAAAAACAATTTGGAAAATGTTATGCTTCCTTACGCAGAGAAAGAAATGACTCTGCGTTAGAGATTTCAACAGGACAATGATCCCAAGTACACCTCCAGACTTTTTCTGGCTTGGTTTTCACAGCAAAACATTGAAGCTTTAAAATGGCCTACACAGTCCCAAGACTTCAACGCCATAGAAAATCTATGGCAACTGGTTAAGAGGAATATGAGGGGACAATGTTTTTTTAATGACATACCTTCTTCACATATCGAGTCGCTGATTAATTCTATGCCAAGAAGAAGTGCAGCAGTTATTAATTATTAATAATAATATATCTTTAACCCATTAACGCCCAAAGAACCTTATTTTTTTGTGCAGTTTGAAACCTCATTCTTACAATTAAAGGACATTTATTTTCCAATAAAGACCATGAATCTTACTAGTTTTTATTGTGCTCTTTCAGAATCTGTCGTCATAATTGATTTTTTTCCAATAGGAAATTAAATATGGCGACTTTTTGGAAAAAAAAGTATCAAAAAATTTAAAAAATTTTTTTTTGTAATTTTTTTTCAAGTCAACTGAGTTTTGCAATGCAATTCTTACTATGATCAACGGTGATCGGAATGTTTGAACTTACAGAATAAAGTTTTTTGCTGATCGCAATCACTCATAACCTTTTCAAAATGGCGGATTTTCTATAGTGCAGATTCTGAAAATCTGAAACTCTGAAAATCGTAGATTTTCGTGAAATTCTGTACCAAGGGGTTTTTATCGTCACTGATTATGAGATTAAAATCAGAAGAGAGAGAGGAGAGGCGAGGGGACTCACAATAATAAAGCACCCCGAGAAGCGAGAGGCAAGGGGACTCACAATAATAAAGCACCCCGAGAAGTGAGAGGCGAGGGGACTCACAATAATAAAGCACCCCGAGAAGTGAGAGGCGAGGGGACTCACAACAATAAAGCACCCCGAGAAGTGAGAGGCAAGGGGACTCACTATAATAAAGCACCCCAAAAGAGACAAAATTCTACCACGTCCGCGCCGTTGTCTCTGGATTACGCAAAGAGTAGAAATTTCAATTCGTGATCAGCAACTACAAAAACCCCGAATTTCATGGAACCCTGCAAGATTTTCAAAAGTTGATGTCGCCATATTGAATGCGCAATTTTCAATTTTCAAAATTGAATGTTAAATTTGTGATTAGCGACTACCAAAACACCTGTATACTGAATTTCATGAAAATCTGTGAGGTTTTTAAAATTTGTTGTCCGCCATATTGAATTTGCCATTTTGAATTTTAAAAATCTGATTTTAATCTCATAATCAGTGATGATAAAAACCCCTTGGTACAGAATTTCACGAAAATCTGTACGATTTCCAGAATCTGCACTATAGAAAATCCGCCATTTTGAAAAGGTTATGAGTGATTGCGATCAGCAAAAAAACTTGTTTCAAACATTCCGATCACCGTTGATCATAGTAAGAATTGCATTGCAAAACTCTATTGACTTGAAAAAAAATTACAAAAAAAAAAAAAAATCAAATTTTTTGATACTTTGTTTCCAAAAAGTCGTCATATTTAATTTCCTATTGGAAAAACTCAATTTTGACGACAGATTCTGACAGAGCACACTCAAAACTAGTAAGATTCATGGTTTTTATTGGAAAATATATATCCTTTAATTGTAACAATAAGGTTTCAAACTGTACACAAAAATAAGGTTCTTTGGGCGTTAATGGGTTAAAGTAATTAACATTGTTAATGTTAAGTAGTTGCAAATGTTTTGCAGTCAATTTTGTATCTTACGAAAAGACGAATATTTCTCCTTTTTTTACATAACATTCGTCTTTACATTTTTAGTATTTTTAAATTAGATATAATAAAGAATAAAATACTGTATCAGCTTTTTTGTTTTTAAGGATATTAGACATAGAATATTGGGGTTTTAGTTGCAAATGTTTTGCACAGCACTCTGTATTCAAAAATATATCCCACAAAATTCAAGTCAAAATATTATGCACTCGAAAACTCGAAGAATATTATAATTCGACTTTGAATTTCTCTGATTCACGGAAATAGGAGTTTTTCAAAATTTTGAAAGTTTGAAATTTCCGTCACAAATATTCGCTTTTTTTTATCCCTATCCTCACAGTGACATTCCCCCTTAAAATGAGTAAGACTTACATCGATTACATTAATTTTAGCTTTGGCAGATGTTTCCATAAATGCACAATTAAACTGACTCGCAAGGCTTTTGCCCAAATCTTTTCCGACAACTCGCTCCTCCTCAAGATCACATTTGTTCCCTACAAGGACCATGGGAACGTCATCGGTGTCCTGCAGGGGGATGAGGATTATTTTGTTTTTTCTTTTTGAATTTATTTCTTATTTATTTATAATGTTTTTCTCCTTTTACCTTCACTCTCAAGATTTGTTCCCTCAAATCCTGAAGATCATTGAAGGTTGATTGTGCTGTAATTGAATAAACTAAAACGAATCCTTGACCGTTCTTCATGTATAAATCACGCATTGCAGTAAATTGTTCCTGAAAAAATGTATTTTGATGATTAATAATTTTTTTGTCTAGTTTTCCTAAAAACTTACTGTTCCGGCAGTGTCTAAAATTTCCAGCATACATTGTTGTCCGTCTACTTCTACTTGTTTCCTATAACTGTCCTCAATGGTGGGATCATATTTTTCTACAAAAATACCCTGAAATAAAGATATATTTTCTATGTAATAATTTTCATTTTATATATATTTTATATATTATTATTTACCTGAACGAACTGTACAGTTAAAGCTGATTTCCCAACGCCTCCACTACCCAGAACGACAATTTTGTATTCGCGCATTTTCTAAAAATTCTAAAATGGGTTTTTGTTTTTTTTTTTTTGTATTTTTTGGTAGCGCCGCAAATACACCCCTCTATTTCTATGCGAAAAGAAAAATAAATAGTTTAAGAAAAAATGATTTATATATGAAAGTTAAGCTGCGATTATTTAGATAATTGCATTATTATTTCTTCATTATATTTAATGAAGGTGAAAAGGCGCTAAAATTTAAAAAAAGGGAAAAATATTTTTCTCGGTCAGAGTTCTTTATAACTGCGAATTGTTTTACTCTGTTTTTCTCTATGACGGCTGCTTCGCGGGGGATCAGTCACAAAACTGTTGGATGACTCCCCCTTCCCCAACAAAGGGCAGCGCTACTGACACACAAAATCTTAAAAATTGAGGAAATTCCCGGCAAAAACATATTTTATTTTTCCGATTTGGTGACTAATTTAAAACGGAGGGAGGAACAGAATTACATTAAACAGAGAAAAAAGTTTAGTCACTTTCGTGTAGGGTGGGCGAAAATTAAAAGGGGCCCCAGCACGCAATATGACAGTACAAGAAAAACTCTTCATTCTGTAACAAAATTCTCCGGTTTTGTCTTTTTTTTCCTCATCTGGTGATGTATTTTTCTTGTTTCGTCCAGCAGAATGGTGGAAAAGTTTTGCGATTACAACAAGCACGCGCGGGGGAAGCTCAGAGGCGTTAAACGGAGCCGCGGGAGGAGCACCTTTACTAGGTATGATTTTTTTTTTTCTTTTAAAAGGGGTCCTTTTTGCGATAAAATGAAGAAGTCCCTATTTATGACTGTTCTGCAAAAATAAAGAAAAAAGGGAAAAAAAACTGAAAAACGAAATAAAAGGACAAAAAGCCCCAACACACAAAACATACAGAGGGACCCCCATACGGACCCATGGAACCGGACGGAAATGCCAAGAGGGTGCTCCGCTCCCTCCTGCCTGCGCGCCCCATTCAAATCATTATAGCTCCGCGGACAAAACTCTCTTCATCATCATCAATCACACCCGCGTACAGTTACACCTCCTTTTGTTTTTATTTATTTCGACCATTTAATGTGCCTCGCAGCCGTCCAATCTTTCACAATCCGTTGCTTTAATATGTATCACATTTTTTCCTGCAATTATCAATGCAAATTTTTAAGCTTACCTATCCGAAAAAAACGAAAATAAAAAATTCCGCGTCTCTCTCACGAACAAACTGCTCTACAACTTTTGGGGCGATGGCTGACACTACGAGAGGTTGTGATTACGTTTTGTGCAGTTGGCAACCGTGCGAGCAGACATTTTAATTTTTTAATAAATTTTGTATTTGTGTGTTAGTTTCCCAATTTATATTTTGGTATAAGTGGCGCTGTAGTCGCTTGATGGGTAGCTAAAATTTCATAGCAAAGTGACATTTCTAGGAAATGTTAATTTTTTCTGAAGGATCCAGGGATTTTAACCATCTCCCTAGTTTTTCATTGTAGTAGGTTAAGCAATCATTGTCAAGAAGTCGCAAAATAAACTGAACTGAACTGAACTGATCCAGGGATTTTACAAGTTCGAAGTCATTTTTATTGAAACATCGTAAAAACGTTTATTAGAGAAGTGAAATTGCATCGAAGAAATAGAAAATATATTTTCAACATGCTTTTCGTATTATTTACAGAGAAAAGGATGGATATATATTATTTTTTCCCGTAATTTGCACCAAAATTATACGAAATTATTTCTCGAAATAGGCAAAACTTGCAATCGTTTTACAAATATATTTTATTTCATTTAAACACATATTTAATCTATTTTACCACTGGTCGAAGTTTTAAATCATAATACATTTTCAAAATAAATCTTAAAAAATTAATAACTCATTTTTTCGCTGCAATAGCATCACGAATTGTTGCCAGGGCACTTTTAAGGCTATCAACAAACTGGGCCCCGTCTTGTTTCCCCTTATAGGATGAAACCATGCATCCGCCCTCATCATTTTGGATGAAATAACTGGAAAAAACAAATAAATACTCAGAATTTTAAATTTAAAAAAAATCAAAACACCTTACCCAACACCGAATCCATCCTTTACAACAGGACCAAACGCTCCAAGAAGAAGTCCCGGTGATGAAAGTGTGCTCGTCGAAAGGATATTATGATTAATTAGTCGATATGAAGCATCTTGAAAGATGCTAGACTCTTTAACACCATTCACCTCAGCGATATGCTTTAGCCCGAAAAGATGACGATCAAATCCCTGCCCCATAGCCGCCTCTTTGGTAAGATTCCCATGAATTGCTGAACATTTATCGATCATTGCCCGCAGTTCCCCAGCACTGGGACGTTTCGCGGAAAGAAGAACAGCATCACAAAATTCTTTTGTTGCTGTTGTGCATGGACGCATCGTTTCAGTCCTTCCATGACGGAATGCGGCCGTACTACATGACTCATAAGTTGCAACATATTTCCCTAAAAGTTGTCGAATCGCTAGTTGAAATGCGAGTTGTATTGTTGCATCAGGACTAACACGATTCGTTTTACAAAAATTCTTATTCACATGTGTGAATTGATGAAAATTTATATCGAGCGAATTCATTGTATCATTGTGCGTTTTGCTAATCTCAGCGATTCCTGATTTAATTCGATCATCCAAATTTACAATGATTTCCCTGACTTTTCCAGTGCCACTGTTCGGATCATTTGGAACCATATTTGGATTAACAAGTGGCGATTTTGTAGTTTCATCGTACAATTCATTTAGTAGCCTTAAAACAGCAACTCCATCACCCCAAGAATGCTCAAAATTTACTGCTGTTGTCCCATCTTTCGCAACCAATAGAGAAAATGATTTATCGAACCAACTAAAAATGTAATAAAAAATAAGAAAGAAAAATGATAATAATCTATGAATAATGCCAATCTAGCGGGCAAGTATGACATTCATATATTAAGTGACAAATTATATCATTTTTTTGTTTCTACAGAATCTTGCTCTTCAATTTTGTAAATTACTAAAAAAAATATACGTAAAATAAAAACCCTTTAAACAAATTTCTCATCTCTTTTACTACTTTCCCGCAAAAAATTGTCAAAATCAGGACGTTTTCTCCAGAGGCGCTAGAGTGGCATTGAAATTTTAATCCCTTAAATAATTTATATTTTTTCCGAGAAGCCTATTCACGTAAATTTAGTCGATTCAAATTTTTACAGCTGAATTATTATTAATTTATGAGGTAACACAAGTTGGTTCTCTCAAAAATTTTAGCTATAATAAATTGTAATCGACTTTAATATTTATTTTACCGATTCACAGCATCACCGGCCAGAAAATCCCTAACAAGCGGAATGGGGTTGCTCTCATCCAATGTTGTGCTATCGTCCAAACATAAGCAGAAAAGCCCCGAATCGATTTGTTTCATCGCCTGTTCGTTACCAATTTCGATTAAATGATGACGAAGACTCGCCCAAATATCTCGATTAGCCGCTGTGAGTACCCCAAGAGGGTGTTCTGGGGCTGTTATATTGGCAGTTAGGACCTCTTTTAGTCGGCTAAGTATTACCTGAGGTGGCTCAATATTTCCTAAAGTAATTAATCTTCTTTAAAATAACAAAATATGACATACTTTTAAGAAAAAAAAATGTAATAAAATAGACTAATAGAATAATAAATTAGAGTCCCCACAACGTACCATCATCATCGAGGACATTGACAGCGAAAAATCGCCCCTTCCTCATGACTAAAATATGTTTCGATTTATCGGTCCGATAGATTCGATCCTTGTCCAATTCGGGAATTCGTGTGGCCCCAAACAGACCATTGTATTGGCTCATATCGAGGGGGAACGCCTTAAAAGCGTACGCAGCGTATGTCGCAAAAGCGCTAGGAACTAATTTCATCATCAACCGGAAGCGATTATTGTCGCTCTTTGATGGATCCAAGTGGAACACCTCCGGTTCGAGGCAGCCCTCTTTGAGGGAGCGCATAAACCGCAATGCGCTGATCACAATGTTGGCGCTCCGCACAAGTTGATCGTTGTACTCTGGCCGCGGGTCATACTTAATCGCCATTAGGGGGTTATAGTTAACAGGGAGCGGTACTCTATCCCTTAGATACATATCGAACCATGGTTCGGAAATGTAACTCGTCTCCTTGTTTGCGAGATCCTTCTCCTTAAGCATTTTTTGAAGCTGGAGCCCTGAACCCGTTCGGAATCGGGTCACAACATCTTTTGTTTTCCGGTAGCTCTCCTCGATGAGAAGGGGCTCCAGGGACTTCAGATATCGGTCGCAGGTCTTCTCGAGGCTGGGAATTGGCAAACGCGGAAGGGACTTCTGAAAATACATCGTTGGCAGCGTTGACCTTTGCATCAATTGGTAATCTGGGTCAAGGTGGTTGCTCGCATAATCTTTTTCTGTCGCAAACAGCCTCCGCTGGACACCTGCTGCCGCAGCAACTCTTCGTCCCCTTACCAACGAACATGATGTTAAATTTGCACCCTTGCAGAACATAATTATTATTTATATATAGAAATATATTTATTTTCTGCTGACTCGTACACCCAGAATCACACAAAAACCCCGAACAAAAAAAAAAAAAAAAAAAAAAAACCTCTGACTATGCACTTTTCTTTTGGCGTTGGAGAATTTTTACTGTCCGCTCTTCAAACAAAAAGCAGATAAAATAAATAAATTTCACCGATAAATCCCAGACACCGAATCGACAATTTTTTGTTTTAATTAAAAAGCACTATTACATAAATCAAAAGAAATATAAATAAAATGCAATGAAAGAATTTCACTTTTCAAAATGTGAGAAACGAATAAAAGTAATTTTGAGGGGGACAGGGGAGGGATGAGCAAACAAACGAACGAACCAAAATCCCTCTGCACTTTGTCCTCAAGCAGTTCAACTTTTGTTTACTTTGAGCTTTTCAAAACTGTCAAGAGAAATTGACACCAAGCGTCGTTTCAACTGTTTCCGTCAGGTGAAACAGTGATACCAACCGCTCTAAGGAAAACGGATTCTTTACGTAGAATAACAACAAAATGTTAATTTTCGTAATTATGATTTATTTTACTTATCTATAAAAATGCTTAATATAACTAAATTAGATAACAAGTAGACTTAAAAAGACAAAGAATCTTATCAGTGCTAGAAAAGTCGTACACTTATATTAACATCCTGCATCAATTCGATAAAATAAGCAGAAGTATAAATTTAACATTGGCTACAACTTTTCAGATAATAATTATTTTATATTATTTTTGACAACTAAAAATTAAAGTATACCTATTTGCGAAATTATTATAGCAATACAGTGCATTTTCATATTGTATTCCAGTTCCTAAAATACAATAGATTAGAGAAAATTACATAACATTGTGTCCGCTGCTGCTGCTGTCGGAAGAATAATTCAAAAGCAAGGAAGAAAAACTAACTTCACTCACAAAGATTGCCGCAGTTACAGTATATAAAGGCCATTTTTTTAAATTGAAACTGCACCAAAATTCAATTCATCCAGTATCACTTCATCAAACAATTTTGTGACTTGAAGAAAGTGGCAGTGGAATAAAAAGTTTCGCATTAATTATACTGGACTATAATTCGATCAAGATCTCATTTTCTTATTAAGAATAAGTAAACCAAAAGTCTAAAAACTGAAGTCAATTATATATATATATATATATATATGCGTAGATTTACCATTTTATTTTGTAAATTTGATGAAATTAGAATTTCGGTCTACCGTATTGAATCCGTTAAATTTGTCCATTTTTATGTCAGAAATAAAATAAGAATATACCGGCTTCTGAGTTAAAAACATTAGGAAATATGTGTGACATATTTATATAAAGTGAACACTTTTGACTATTTTCCATTGAAATAATTATTTTCGTATTTTATTAAATAGTTCTTTTAATTCAGGAATATGTTCTGAAATTTCGTTTTGGAATTCGCAAAATTGACTAACAAGGAAACATTCCGAGGTGTTCCCCGCCGTTTCAGTAGCGGCTGCAACATGTTAATTAACATTAAAATGGCATTTTTGAACCTAATTTATAAAAAGAAAAAAATCTATAAGGTCGTTTAATATGATTGCGATCTTATTTTTTTTTTGAAGAACCCATATCTTGACATAAGGATTTATTTCTTTTCTTTTTTATCCACAATTAAAGGCACTAGAAACATTCGATTTTTTTTAAAAAATTTGAATGAATTGGCCATTTCGTTATTTTTTCAGATATCTACAATCCCCTATGTCAAGACGCAAATGTAAATAAAACTAAGAACTGTCGATTGTATAGTTTCTTTAAAAAAAAATCTTCATAATCGTCACTTTACAGCCAGAAAAGAATGCAAACGAATTCATTGAATTCAAGTAAATGCAAGTGAATTCACGAAGGCTTCAACAAATGCCTTGAATTCTAGAGGAATGCATTCGAAGTAATACATTCTTTTTGCAAAACGAATATACAATGCATTCCTTATTATTTTTTTTTTGAGGAATGGGAATTCATGTTTTAATTCATAATTCTTCAGATAAACAAAAGAATGGAAAATATGAATTCTTCACTCTTTTAAATTAAAACTCAAAAAAGCTGCATTCTTTAATAACTCTGAAATAATTTAAAAGTACATACAAAATGTATAAAGTAAATGGATGAAATTTATTATATTCACTTATTTATAAAATTATTCTTCTTTCAATAATACCGAATACTGAGAATAAAAAATATTACATTAAATTAAATAATTGGGTTAATACTCAAGAATACTTTCTGGAAATACAAGTCAAATTAAACCTGTGAAATAATTGCATTCCCGGTTCCAAATTATAATAAACAAATAAAATAATAATCACTTACCGTTGCGCCCTGGTCGTCTGAGGAATAATCCAAAAGCAAGGAATAAACATTCACTTCACTCATAAATATTGCCGCAGTTACAATATATAAAGGCCATTTTTTTAAAATTAAAACTACACTTAAATTTGCTGCGTTTTCACTCTAATTTGATCCACACAAAAGTAAGAAAAATAAATAACTTCACTCACAAATATTGCCGCAGTTACAATATATAAAGGCCATTTTTTTAAAATTAAAACTGCACTTAAATTTGCTGCGTTTTCACTCTAACTTGATCCACACAAAAGTAAGAAAAATAAATAACTTCACTCACAAATATTGCCGCAGTTACAATATATAAAGGCCATTTTTTTAAAATTAAAACTACACTTAAATTTGCTGCGTTTTCACTCTCACTTGATCCACACAAAAGTAAGAAAAATAAATCACTTCACTCACTAATATTGCCGCAGTTACAATATATAAAAAGGCCATTTTAAACTTGTCCTTTAATGAAAACTGCACTCACAAATTTGCTGCGTATGCACTCTCACTTATTTTATTTTTATGTACTTTTAAACGACCGGGAGACCGACATTTCCGTGTATTTTTATTTCTTACTCAATATGCACTTGAAATATTTCTTTCCTACGGCCGGCTTTGCCGATAATTTGAATTTTTTAAACACTTCAACCACTTAACGCTCGGAAGTGACGTTTGCGAGGATCTCTCAATGAAAAGAGAATAAACGTCTCTCCGCAATCTTTCGAGAGTGAAGCGCAACTCTCCCTCTCTGGCTCTCTCTCGATTTTTGGTCGCTACGCCACTGATGGCGATAATTTCAAATTCCAAATTCTTCTAGAACTTTCGAATGGCCGCCATCTTGAAAGAACAAAGAAAATTCGCGAAAAATTCAATTTTTTGGCATTTCACACTATTTGAATGCACGAAAAGTTTTTCCACTTGTTCCACACAATAATTAAAAGCATTTAAGCAAAAGTTAAAAGGCGTGCTGCTTTTTTCTCGACGGCACGACTGTGTGATAAGAACTTCTTTGAATTCACAATTTCCCGACAATCTTTCGAGATATTACAGTTTTAAAACAATTCAGTTTACACCCGAACTAATTTTCGATGTCCTCTCAGTGAAATAAAATGAAAATTTCAATTTTTTCTTTCCGTCGAACGCGACTGCACGTCCCAAAACTTCAAATAATTCGCCGGAACTGGCATTTCGCCGTTACTAGTTGTGGAGAATTTGAATTCGCCTCTCTCTCTCGCTCTCTGGTCGCTGTGTTCAGCGGAGGTGGCAATTGAACTCTCCGGCAATTTCGAATGTTCCAGAAGAATTTCGTCATTTCCGGCGAAACCAAATCCTCCACAACGAGTAACGGCGAATCGCCAGTTCCGGCGAATTATTTGAAGTTTTGGGACGTGCAGTCGCGTTCGACGGAAAGAAAAAATTGAAATTTTCATTTTATTTCACTGAGAGGACATCGAAAATTAGTTCGGGTGTAAACTGAATTGTTTTAAAACTGTAATATCTCGAAAGATTGTCGGGAAATTGTGAATTCAAAGAAGTTCTTATCACACAGTCGTGCCGTCGAGAAAAAAGCAGCACGCCTTTTAACTTTTGCTTAAATGCTTTTAATTATTGTGTGGAACAAGTGGAAAAACTTTTCGTGCATTCAAATAGTGTGAAATGCCAAAAAATTGAATTTTTCGCGAATTTTCTTTGTTCTTTCAAGATGGCGGCCATTCGAAAGTTCTAGAAGAATTTGGAATTTGAAATTATCGCCATCAGTGGCGTAGCGACCAAAAATCGAGAGAGAGCCAGAGAGGGAGAGTTGCGCTTCACTCTCGAAAGATTGCGGAGAGACGTTTATTCTCTTTTCATTGAGAGATCCTCGCAAACGTCACTTCCGAGCGTTAAGTGGTTGAAGTGTTTAAAAAATTCAAATTATCGGCAAAGCCGGCCGTAGGAAAGAAATATTTCAAGTGCATATTGAGTAAGAAATAAAAATACACGGAAATGTCGGTCTCCCGGTCGTTTAAAAGTACATAAAAATAAAATAAGTGAGAGTGCATACGCAGCAAATTTGTGAGTGCAGTTTTCATTAAAGGACAAGTTTAAAATGGCCTTTTTATATATTGTAACTGCGGCAATATTAGTGAGTGAAGTGATTTATTTTTCTTACTTTTGTGTGGATCAAGTGAGAGTGAAAACGCAGCAAATTTAAGTGTAGTTTTAATTTTAAAAAAATGGCCTTTATATATTGTAACTGCGGCAATATTTGTGAGTGAAGTTATTTATTTTTCTTACTTTTGTGTGGATCAAGTTAGAGTGAAAACGCAGCAAATTTAAGTGCAGTTTTAATTTTAAAAAAATGGCCTTTATATATTGTAACTGCGGCAATATTTGTGAGTGAAGTTATTTATTTTTCTTACTTTTGTGTGGATCAAGTTAGAGTGAAAACGCAGCAAATTTAAGTGTAGTTTTGGATTAAGTGAAAGCAGTTTTAATTTTAAATAATATTTTGAAATGGCCTTTTTATATATTGTAGCTGCGGCAATATTTGTGAGTGAAGTGAGTTTTTCTTCTTTGCTTTTGGATTATTCTTCCGACAGCAGCGCAGCAGCAGCGGCCGCAACGGTAAGTGTTTTTCTTTTATTTGTTTATTGCATTTTGGGAATTAGAATGCAATAACATACTGACTTATTTTAAGTTGCACAAATATATGCCTTTTCGTACAGAAAATATTAAATATTTAGTTGCTGGAAAGTTGCAGGAATTTTCTTTAAACATGTTATTCAAGAGAGAATAAAGGATTAAATAAAATGAATAAAATACAGGGTGATTCAGATCAAGGTGCCGCAGGGTATACCACTTGATTCCTTGAGTAGAGCTTTGGATATTCCTTGATGGAAATGATTGCTCATAGCTTGTGAATCACCATATGGATTCTGGTTATTTGTGGTAAGTTGAAAGCTGTCATAAGTATCTTTCTTTTAGTACCTCACTTGTTGCTATCGATGAACTATTCTTCGAGATATTACAAAAAGAAACGGGAATTTTCAATTTTGTAACTACAATTTTGAAAAATAAATCCATTTATTTCCAAAATTTTCTTCTACAGAATGTCATTTTGTCATTGTTTAACTGTGCCCCCGATTTCGTTTTTGCATTTTAAGGATAGGATTTATTAAGGTCGGATCTGAAAATGAAACTGGAATTAATTTTTTAAACTTTATTTCATTATGATAAAATGAAAGACATGTAAAATTCTCGAAACAGCTAATTTAAAAAAGTGAATTCCCTAACAAAAATCAGCCCCTTTGACTTGATCAAATTGAACCCTTAAGGAAACGACTTGGTACTACTTTGGATCGTTTTTATTTGAAAATTGATAAAAAGACAAAAATTATCTAAAATGAGGAAAGAAAAAGAAAAATAAATAAACCTCTCTTACACTCTTAGGCAAAAAATTTTAAAGGTAATCTAGGAAGCGACAGTTTTCTGAGTTCTAAGGGAAAATGGATCTTTTCTTTCTTTGATTTTTATATATACAAAAAAAAAAAAAAAAAACACAAGGAAGCGAAATACTGCTAATTATTATTTTTTTGTTACTAAAAAAAAGCATCTCTATCTCTCTGTCTCTCCTCTTCAGAAGAGATTAAAAATGCTGCATTTCAGGAATGTCAGATTTTTGTCTTGTTTTTAGTTTCTCTATTTAAAAAAAACCTAACAAAAATAATGAATTCACTTCAAATAAATTTTGAATTATTTTTTTTACAAAGTAAATGCAAAAAAAAAAAACGAAAAATAGCTGGGGGGAATAAAAACAACAAATAAAAGAAAAATCTAATAATTAAATTGAAGATCTTCAATTTCAATTCTTCTTCTTCTCCTCGGAATCGGTCTTAATTTCAGGATATTCCAATTTTACACCATCCTCACAGGTGAATTGTGGGCAGCAGTAGGGGAAGGGGGCGGTTTTGTTTGTTTTCTCCTCATCCAATTTACACTTGTCGTTGGCCAATGGAAGTGGTCCACAATCTTCAACTAGTTCCAAAAGTCTGTAAAAAGTATGATTTTAGAATTTTTGTTGTTGATATATGTAATTTTATTTTAAACTTATTGGGTTTATTCCATTTTTTCTTTAATATTATTTTACGGGTACTTACTTTGGAGAATCCTCTGATACTACGCAAGTTGAGCGTCCGCAGAATGGTGAGAGATCCCATGTTTTGCCTGGTTCTACTGTAGCGCAACGGGTTGATGCGAAGCACATGCCTGGGAAATCTAAAAAGACAAAACAGAAAAATAATTTTTAATAGATGCACCCTCTAGATTTTTTAAGGAGGCTATAGAATTAAAAATAAATTAAATAAACCGAGAAGTGTAAGATACCAAGAAGTACGAAAATATTTTAGGGAACTCTAGTCTGAATTTATTTAAATACTAGCTGGGTTACCCAGTTTCAGGCGGCGTTGGGTAAATATTTACTAATTAAACACCTTTCAAATGTTTTAGTTTGTTATATCCTAGAAATTGTTTCAACTCGAAAATCTCTTTATGGGTCCGTCATCTTGAATTTCCAAATCTTAATAATATTCAAATTTTTGCTGGCCTTAAAATAATCATTGTACCAATTTTCATTAAAATCCGTTGAAATTGAAAAAATGTTGGATTCACAATTTTGGATTTGGAAATTTTGATAATATTCAAAATCAGTGACCTCAAAACGATCGCTGTACTAATTTTCATTAAAATCCGTTGAAATCAAGAAATCTTAGTCGCCATATTGGATCCGCCATCTTGAATTTCTAAATTTGGACAGCGGATTTGAAATTAGCATTCCGCAATACCTCTAAGTACTAATTTTCATGAAAATCGCCCCAAATTTAAAAATTTCAACCGCCATCTTGGATCCGCCATTTTGAAGCCCTTTATATCATCCAACAAAAAAATTGGCCTATATGTTAAGTGGGAAGATGTACTACCTTCAGACAAAAAATGAAAAATATCGATGGGAGCGTTTAGGCGTGATTGAGCAACAAGCAAAAAAACAAACGAACTTTCATTTTTATATATATATAGGGATAATTTTCAAACCCTACCCTAGCTCTGTCTAACGGTAAAAAGTCAAGATTGATAAAGAAATATCTATAAAATTAGAATCTAAAATAAAAATAAAGTTGAATATTGTTCCACAGTCTAGTGATTTAAAATATATATCTGTGGTACATTTTCAAATCAATTTCCTTTTTTAAGGTATTAGAAATTCAAATTCTTGTAGATTTAAAAAAAAAATATGATGTTATTTCTCTTGTTTAAATTGAACAAGTCGAAATTTTTATGTAATAAATATACCCACGCCGTTTAAATTTATTACCTCAAGGGCACCTCAACAACTCTGCGGTATTTCAAGTATCCGCACGAAGTGGTTTAATTAAGATCTCATTGAATTTCAATGAGTTTTTCCATTTACACAAAACCTACGTGCTAACATTTTTTTAAATTAAATTGAAGCGAATGCAGGCCACCAAGCCTCACATAATTTCGCAGGTATCTCACCTTGAAAGAGGCAACTATCTCATTTAGGAAGGGTATCTCGTTTTAACTTTCGATTACGAAAGAGCACCTTCCCCTCTCTAGGCAGTAGAAGAGTTGCCAACAAAGCAAAACATTTCTCTGGTTTCGAAGTGGTGTATTAAAAAACGGTTTGTTTCATACTTTCACTATTTTTTCATTTTCATTTTATTCCGTTTTATGTTAAACAGGTTTATCAACTTCTTATACCGTAGTTTTGGTTTCGTTTTCTACAACCGAAAGTGATCCTAAAATTGGTTTAGAGTGGGTATTAGAAAAGTGGGTTTCAGTTATTATGCAATCTACTTTTTTATTTCAGGAATATATATACTCTGGGTGAGGCACAAGAAAATCTCGCGGAGGAAAAGTTTTAAGATATTTTTGTTTGATTTATTTATTAATTCGTTTAGGTAAGAACGATGGCGGGTTTGTTTTACTTTATAGAATGACGAATTTTTTAGGGTATAAGTTCGGTATGATAGAAAAGTTTGTAGGGTCAGTTTTAAGGTACAGAGTTTGGTATTTTATGTGATATGATTGAATATAATATAATTAGTAGATTGAACCTATAGAAATAATTTGTTTTTTTTGATATAGGTTTTGGGATTTTGAATGGTAGGGGGCAGAATAAGATTTTAATATATCGCCCCATATCCTTGGGGTCGTTTTTGTTTTTGGGTACATACCTCGAAGTACATCAGCTGGAATCAGCCGTTTGTAGATCTTTGCTCCGACCTCCTCCTTTTTCGTATCCTCTTCGGCTGAATGTACAGCGACGGCCAAAAAAGCAACACAAGCAAATGCGACGAATGATTTCATTTTGTTTTAAATTGTTCTCTTTCCTTTTTATTTATTTATTAATTATATCACAAAATTTCTGTTTTCAGTTTAAAAAAAAAAATTTTTGGTTTCTATATTTAAATTTTACTTTTTTTTAACGGCAAAACGTCGGAAAATCACAGTTATTTCACTTTTGTTTTATTAATTTCTGGATGTTTTTTTGTTTTTATATTGTTTTTAAATTTAATCCGAGATTTATGTTATTTTGTTTTTAATAACAAATTTTTGATTTACAATTTTGTTTTTAATAAAACGCTGACTCTCTTTTATGTTTGTTTATGTTTTTGTTTTGTTTATTTATTCCGTGGGAGAATTGAGAAAATTATAATTACAAAAAAAAAAAAATTGATATTGTAGTTCGCGAAGAAGCGAGCGAAGTAAATCGAGTGAAAGTTAAAACTGAAATGAATTGAAAATTGCTACCAACAGCGGTATTTATAGTGGAGAAAGGAAAGCCCACCACCATGAAAATAAAACGGTCGATGGACCGGCAGAGTGGCTGCGGGGCTTTCGGTGCCAGCGCGAAGCCCTAAGAAGCGGTCGGTGTATATTTTGTCCGGTACATGGCGATACCGTTTGCATAAAATTTCCTCTCTACGGTGAATCATTACATACATATTATAGAGGAAGGGTGGGACACGGGGGAATTTCGCGCAATAGCCCCACAAAAGCAGCTAAATATTCTCAGATTGCTCCAGTGATTCGAGGGGGGCGCTCCGCTCGCGTAGGTCCGGGTGATCGCTGGCTGCATTCGTAAGAACTGTTAAAACACCTTGAGATGATGGGTTTTTTTTTTACTGTGTAAGTGGTTTTTTCCTCTTATTTTCTATAAGTTTTTTTCTTTTTCTTCTTTTTGAAATGCGCGGTTTTTTTGGGAAAAAATAGATCACTTCGCGGCGAGGGGAAAGGTGATAAATACGGAGAGTACCCCACAAAATTCAATCCTATCACGTGGTCCGGGTTTTTTTGTTTTACATTTTCGGTATATTTTATAACATATTATTTACCCACTTTGCATTTTCTATTTACCTGTCATTTCCCGAAAATGCGTTACAGCTCCTTTCCAAAGTAATAAACAAAACAAAAACCTATTAAAAAACATTATTTGCCGTTTATTTGATAAAAATTAGTTTACTCTTTTTAAGCAGTCATTTGATAAACAAAATTTTTAATCAACGAATGAACCCTTACCCGGTTATTTCTTTTAACCGTCAAAACGGGGAGTTGTATGATAATGCAGAACCCCGACTGGCAATTACATAGTTCAGGAAACTCGGATTATGATCAGCAGCTCGTTTCTGTAACTTTGAACTCTATTAAGATTCTCTATTTGACGTCACTTTGACGTCATTCTCTATCACTGGGTTTTTATATTCTACTCTATTGAGATTATGTTTCAAATTCGAAAATTAATTTTCACCTCATTCAATTCACGATGCCTTTCTTCACTGGTACATCAGAAAAGAAATCAACTTAGCTCAGTCGATTTAAAGAAGACCAATACTTTTGACGTCATTTAATAGAGAATATTCTCAATCGAAATTACAGAAACGAGCTACAGATCTGGATCAGATTTTCCGTAATACGGCCATCTGATCAGTTCTTGATCAGAGTACAGTACTCCATCCCTTGATCTGGTCATCTGATCAGGAATTGATCAAAGTATAGTATCCTATCCATTGATCCAGTCATCTGATCAGTTCCTTATCAGAATCTAATACTACAAATCTTATTAGGGTTTCGGTACGTTGTTTAAATCAAAATATTGTATCCGATGTCCTGAACTGGATCATAATATAGAATTTAGTTTTTTATCTGATCCATTCTGTGTGTATAATATTTGCTTATCAAACAATAAATTAATTATTAACTAGCTGGGTTACCCGGTTTCACGCGGCGTTGGGTAAATACTTACTAATTAAACACCTTTCAAATGTCTTAGTTTGTTATATCCTAGAAATTGTTTCAACTCGAAAATCTCTTTATGGGTCCGGCATCTTGAATTTCCAAATCTTAATAATATTCAAAATTAGTGGCCTTAAAATAATCATTGTACCAATTTTTATTAAAATCCGTAGAAATCGGGAAATCTTGGTCGCCATATTTAGACAGCGGATTTGAAATCAGCATTCCGCAAAACCCCTAAGTATCTAGTTTCATGGAAATCGCTTCAAATTTAAAATTTTCAACTGCTATTTTGGATCCGCCATTTTGAAACCCTACATATTATCCGAAGAAAATTAGCCTATATGTTAAGTTGGAATATGTACAATCTTCGGACAAAAAATGAAAAATATCGATGCAAGCGTTTAGGCGTGATTGAGCAAACAACAAACAAACAAACGAACTTTCATTTTTATATATATAGGGATGTTATGACTAAATTATTATTTTGATTATATTATCAATGTCATAATGGTGCATTTACTTAACTTAACATTTTTTATGCAACAAATGTTCTTATTCTTTACGAATTTCCTAACAACTTTTATAAAGTTAATTATAATATACTTAACTAACTGTAAACTGATTCTATTTAATTGTTAAAAAATTTTTTACTTTTAAGTAGGTACTACTTAATTAATTTTAGAATCTAAAACGAAAATATATAAATTTGAAGTGTACTTAAAATCCTTAATAAAATTAAGGTAAAACGGTAATATTTATTTAATTATATAATGTCAAATTAATTTGTAAAAACGAAATTAATCCTGATCCTATTTTTCGGACAGAACGCGTTTGTGTGTCTCGAAAATTTTCAGGAACAAAACTGTAAGGATCTTTCTGTAGTAGAAAATGTCAAAAGACATGCTGTCAAAGAAAACGGGATGTTCGTGTCCACCGTCATCGTAGGGAGGAGTCTGCCCGCCCTAGCGTCTTTGGCGCCCTCTGATGACGTAAGCGTTCTGGTCCAACTCCTTTGCAACAGAGAGCGCCATCTGGCGTGTAGGGTCATCAGAAAGCAGGGGTCTAAAGTGATCCGGTTTTTATGTTACGTTTTAACTCGGAAGAATTAAATATAGAGACGACACAAATTATAGATATTACATTATTGTTTGTTCGCATTTTTGTGATCTTGTAAAAGAGAAAATTATTTCATGCCAATTTTACACAAGGTTAAAAGTAACCAGGTGTAAAAATGGAACAAATAAAAATAAAAGAAACTACTGAAGAAATGAATGGGTCTTGCGTGATATGCAATCTAATGAAATTTCTGTTGTTTTTTCTTTATCCGCCTTCTTAAGCTTTACTTACAGACTTAAAAAAAGTTGCTGTCTTCGAGACAAAAGATCAAGAAAGCCCCCGCGTGTCGTGTAAAATCGCTAGGCTCAGAGACGTCGTCGGTTGGTAAATTGAATTTTATGGCTTATTCTTCGCTGTCCCTCCCTTCTTCATTTTGCTCAACTTCTTCAGCTTTTACATTTTTTTTTTTTTTTTTTTTTTTTTTTTTTGTAAAGTGAAGGTTTCGAACAAGAAAAATTACTTAAAAGTTGAATGATGAACTGCTGCGAGGAACTTGGAAATAAATGGTTTTAGTATGTACACAAAAATAAATCAGCAATCCGAAAAATCCTTTTGTATTCATTTTCAGGAAAATCCTTTCAAGGGGCCATTGAAGTCAGTGGTGGATTTACCAGCAGGCTGAGTAGGCTGGAGCCTAGGGCGGCAGATTTTAGGGGCGGCAAATTTGGGACCAAAATTTTTTTTATATTTTACAGAAATTAAAAAGATTCATATTTATATACCGAAAAAAGTAGTCCTTGGTTTCGCCGGCTGTCGCCGTAGACGAGACTCTCAGAATCAAGCGCCCTCATCCTACCAGTAGATATAAATATATAAATATAAGAGATAATAAATTGAAAGGCTATTACGAGTAGACTGCACACTTTGTTTTAAATAACAACAAAAAATGAAAACCAAAAGGAATAAAGAAGTGTATAAAGAATAAATAGAAAAATATTTGAAATTAAAATTGTAACACATCTCACAATTCCCAAAGAAAGTCATGTAATTTGCAGCAAAGCAAATATGCAGAATAGAAAATCGCGCAAAAAGGTATTGTAAAACTTTCATATTTTAATTAATTGAATTTCATCTTCATCATCAGCCGGATTGTTACCAGATAATGGAATATATTGTTTTTAAACTGTAAGTAAACGCAATACAAATTATTTAATTACTTTTACCGATTGTACATTGTTTTGTAAGTAGTATTAAGACATACCTTACCCCGCCTTATTAGTAGTACATAATTGAGCTTGTATTAGCTCAGAAATATACCCAAAACCTATTTCTTGCACAATCTTATCTAAATCGTTAATTAATATGATTGTCAACTAGGGTCTGGAAATGTAGAGTACGGAAGGGCGGCAAAATAGCCTACTGGCGGCAAATGTGTAAATCCGCCACTGATTGAAGTATTACGTAAGCAATTTCAGGGAGAGAGGGGCTGTTGATTTTTATTATTTTTTTTAACAAATGGAGAGGGTAGTTCAAAAAATTCGTATGGAAGTTTTTAAATACATCGGATACACTAAGAAAATGAGTATAAAAAACAGCTCTTAGCATTTTTTGGGCCCGATTTTAGAAATTCGTATTGTGTTTATACATGAAAATTATGTCTTAGTACACAAGTTTTCTTAAGTACTAAAGTTGATTTAGGGACAAACAAATATTAGAGATTTTCAGATTGCAACAAAACCCTTCATGGAAGCAAACACAAGTATTCGAAGTCGCTGATTTCAAATCTAAAACTGAAATTTAGAATTCAAGGTGTAGGCTCCAATAAGATCGTGACTAAAAATTCGAAATTTGGTAAATTGGTAAACAGGTTGACTGCATTTTTACAGATTTTAGTAAGACATTTAACAGAATCCGCCATGACAATTTAATTCATAAACTTACAGACCTTGGGTCTCCACATTTATTTGCTAATTGGATTTGCTCTTATTTGTCAGAAAGGGTGTCGTTCCGTGGATCCCTGTCCAAAGAAATATTTAATACCTCTAGAATACCTCAGGGAAGTCACCTTGTACCACTATTGTTGATCATGTTCGTAAATGACTTGTGTGTGTGCTTAAAACACAAGATTTTTCGTCTTGTATCTTCTGTGAATGATTAAATTCTGACCTAGACGCTTTTTATACATGGTGCTCTAAAAACCATTTTCCTCTTAACATGTAACAAGTTTACGTCGCTGTCTTTCTCACAAAAAAGAGTATCAATTCATTTCGACTATATAACATAAATAACTCTATATTGACCCGACTGAACAAGATCAAAGACTTGGGTGTATGGTTAAATTTTTTTTTTTTTGTTCTTTAAACATCCTTTATTAGATATGCTTAGTCCAATCTTATCATAATATAATTTATTACTATTCCTATGGTGTACTTAATTGTCACAATTTAGTAAGGCGAGTGTGGGTGTACAGTAATTAAGATTCTGCTCCCGAAATCAGTAGTAAAAATAATGATTCAGATGACTAATTCATGTGGCTTAATTCTTTTGAGGCGTCTCAATTCGTGGGTCGTATCCAAGAGTAGTATGGCCTCAATATTAGTGTGTTAAAGGAGTCTTCTTTCGTGATTGGCAGCATATTCCTGTATTGTTTCATTAATCCATTTTATTCTAAGGTCTTTGTGTAGTAATAGCACGTAGGAATTTGTTTTGATAGTCACTTTATATTTGACGATCATGTTGATGCAATATCTAATAAAGCTAATGGCATCTTAGTCTTTATTAAAATGTGGTCCAAAGAGTTTGACGATCCCTATATAACACGCATTTTGTGAGACCCATTTTAGATATATATGCTAGTTGTGTTTGGTCACCTTACTACAGAATTACTACTGTGATCAAAAAGTAAAGCCAATTTGTTTATAAATTTGAGATTTTTTATTTATTTTTCCAAATCTATATCATCCCCTTCAAAGTAGTTCATGCCAGATACAATACACCTATGCCAGCGATTTTCCCAACCATCGAAACACTTCTGAAATTCGATGATTGGAATGGCCTTCAGTTCCTTCTTCATTTTTTCTTTTATCTCATCAGTCGATTCTAAACCGTCTCCTCGAAGCGGTCTTTTAAGCTTAGGGAATAGCCAGAAGTCACATGGAGCTAAATCGGGCGAATACGGTGGTTGTGAAATGACATTCATCGAATTCTTGATGAAAAAGTCTCGAAGAACCAATGCAGTGCAGTACAAGAAATTGAGTGTTTTTGGAACCAATCGAGATGTGACTCTTCTCAAGCACAAATGTTCTTTCAAAATGGTTTGGACCGATCCAAATAAAATGTTTACAGTATCAGCAAGGTCTAATTGTCTCTCTAATTGTCAACCGACGATTTTTGATTGATGTAGATTGTCGTCCGGGACGCTATCTCTACCTTATTTGAACTGTTTATACCACTTGTAAACATTTCTTTCAGACAAAACCTGATCGCTGAAGGCCTTCTGCAACATTATAAACGTTTCTGCAGCAGAAATTTCATTCCGCAAACAAAATTTAATGTAACTTTTTTGCTCAATAAAATCACATATTGTAAAAATCGAAAAATTCACTTTTAGTTGCTCAGAAAACACAACGAAACTAACCAAATAAATGACGTACTGGTGTGAAATTGTTCACAGATATGAGTGACAGTGCTGCAAACCTAAAAACAATATTTGCTTGAAACGATTTTCCCACGCAATTTAAATTCAAAATTGGCTTTACTTTTTGATCACAGTAGTATTCGATTTGCCCTTCGTGGAGTTCCTAGAGAGGACTCTTTTTATTTACCTCCTTATATACATCGTCTCAGGCTCATTAATCTCGACTCCTTAGAATATCAGCGCAACATCTTCAAAACTGTGTTCTGACTGCCTACAAGGCAACATCTTATCTCATCGATGTCTTGTTGTTTCAGTAGTAGCTTTGATTTTAACTTATCGAAAATTAGTGTTAAGAACAGAGTTTTGTAATTCCATTACTATACGATTTTATCTTTTTCTTTCAATTTACTTGTTCTTTTAGGGTTCCGTACCTCGAAAGGAAAAAACGGAACCCTTATAGGATCACTTTGTTGTCCGTCCGTCCGTCCGTCTGTCTGTCTGTCAATACCCTTTTTCTCAGGAACGCGTGGAGGTATCAAGCTGGAATTTATATCAAATACTCAGGTCTACTGTCGCTGTGAAAAAATCAAACTTCTAAGCCAACGCAATCAAAAGATACAGCCGTTTATGCCGCAAATTTTTGACACTCGGAAGGGAATCAAAACCTACAGGGTACTTGTCGTAAACTCAGAATCTTGAAATTTGGTACAAAGCAACGTCTTATAGCACAGATAAAGGAAAAATTACGAAAACCGTAAATTTTTAGTTACATCATATAATAAAAATATTTTTAATAATTTTAAACTTACTACCGCTTTCCTCATGAACGCGTAGCGGTATTAAATTGAAATTCATATCAAATACTCAGGTCTATAATACCTTTAAGCTGTAACAAAATCAAAGTTCTATGTCAACGCAATCAAAAGAAACAGCAATTTAAGCCGCATATTTTCAAACTCGCAACTACTCGCAAGGGAATCAAAACCTAAAGGGTACTTCCAGTCGACCTAGAATCTTGAAATTGGGCATGAAGCAATGTTTTATAGCACATATAAAGGAAAAATTCCGAAAACCTTAAATTTTTAGTTACATCACATATTTTTTGGGTGAACTTTTACTTATATATCTACAGGTTTGTACGGAACCCTCGGTGCACGAGTCCGACTCGCACTTGGCCGGTTTTTTTTTCTAGTAAGTAATCAGTCATTGATGAAATTGAATAAATGAATAAATAAATGAAATATAGTTCCCCAAAAAAATGCTTACGCCTTATACCTGAAATTTTATACAAAATCTTAAGGGGCACCACTAGTGTGAAATTTTGAAATTTTATACAAAATCTTAAGGGGCACCACTAGTGTGAATTTTTAAAAAAATCGATTTCGATGGTCTATACTTTTAAAAAAAACATACTAAAATTTCAAGTGCATATCTCAAATAGTTTTTGAGTTATACTGCCATTTGAAGAGCAGCCGCTCATCGTATCGAGGTATTGAGAAATAAATGAATTAAACTTTAAACGCGTTCTCGAAACTACATTTTTCAAATTTGCTGCAGTTATAACTCGAAGACAAATCATCCGATCGATTTGATTCTTATTGCAGCTCCTTTTATACATGTTTCTCCTCCAGTTTTTTGGATCGAATAAAAAATATAATTTTGGCAGGCCAAAAACATCAAATTTTCGCGCGAAATTTGAATTTTCTTTTAAAACTCCGCCATTTTGTTAAATTTTTTTTTTTTTTTGATTAAGGATCATGGCATGGAAAATACCTTCTACTTTAATCAACTTTTTGGTTTTTCTGATTTCAGGCATTGTGAAAGTTGCTATCACGGCAGCAATGGAGGACTTTTTTGTTTTTTTAAAGTCTTGGGAGATTTGCGAATATCTCGCTGAATTTTCAATTTTTTGGTCCAAGAATGTTATCATGTATTTATTATATATCCACAAATATATCCTTAAAACATTAAAACATTCCATGCAGTAGTTCTCTTTAAAAAAAATTCCCAAAAATCACCTTTATTTCAGGCGGTCACACTAGTGCGTGGTGTGTTATTGCTCTTGCTATGTACTTAAGTCATTTCTATTTAAATTCAACAAAATAATTTTATTTGCTAAAAATATTTTCAGGCTATTTACCGTGCTAACGAAAAAAAAAAAAAATACAAACGAACAAAAACTCACACCATAGTCCGCTGAACACTGAGCACGCAAACGGTTGAATAATTTTCCACAAATTCATGCAACTACTTAACCAGCAAAAAAGTATAAAAAGATTGTTTCTTTTTTATTCCCACGGATTCGGTCATTGCCAAGAATTTTGATACAGGCTAATTAATTTCTACCGAAACGTGAAGGAGATGAGAAAAAAAATTCAATGTATATAGAAATGGAAATATAAATTGCATTTTGAAAGTATAAAAAACGAGATATTTTAGATGGTTTTTTTTTTTTTTAACGTTTTAAGATAACTGAGCTTATTAAAATGTTCGAGTTATTTTAGTGTATTTTTCTATAAAATTAATTAAGGGACTACTACCGGTTAGATTGCAAAAAAACAGCATAATTTTCAATAATTTTTTTCTCAGCTCCTTTATTATATATCAATTTCAAATTTTGCATGGTGATAATAATTATTTGAAATATTACAAAAAAAATTTTTTTTTTATTTTTATCATTTTTTTCTTTGTTTATAGAGGGCGCCGAAGTTGGTAGCTCAAAAAATGACTCTTCGCATGGCGGACAACTCATCTCAGAAACGAAGAGTCTGAAACAAATAAACCAAACGGCATTTTATTAAGGAATGTCCCTTACGTAGGAAAAAACCAGAAAATGTCAAAAAATTATTAAAGAAACAAAATTGCGGACGTTTGAAAATTTTTTTCAAAAAATCGCTTATTTTTTCACTTGTTTTCACTTGCTACATTTTTTTGGATTGAATTTTAACTAATATTGTGGTTTTTTCCTGTGCAGAATACTCAAATAAAGAAGCACTCCAAATTTGAGCCCAATCGGTTGGGCCAATTCGGAGTTAGTGTGTCCGCCATTTGATAAAAGGTCATTTTGAGAAAATCACGTTTAAAGTTTTTGTTTTACTTATAAATATATAATAGGTGGGCACGCTTAAACTGCTGTAACTTTCATATTTTTGGGAATATCAAAATAAAATTTTGAGACGTGATTTCTGAAGATATATTGAGTTGAAAAATGTAAAAAAAGAAAATTGAATTTTTCAAAATTATAACCGGTAGTAGTCCCTTAAAATTAATGAGAGTGGGTAGTATATCAATTTTAAAGGGCATGAAATTAAAGTTCAAAAAATATATAAAAATCTCCCAAGCTATCGAAAAAGCTAAAAAATTCAGGTTGCCTTTTATAATTCTGGGAATTGTAATTCTTTTATGTTTTTCAACATAAACAAAGATACTGTTCCAAGGGCAACTGCGCGCGCGCACCGCGATCATAATCAGCTGATCCTCGCATCAGAGGAAGGTCCTAAGGCGTTCAAGGGGGATGTTGGTGGAATTTTCGAGAAACGAATCTTTCTTTAATTTTGTGTACATTATTGTTTAGCGTTGGTGGTCATTCGGAAATTTTTGCTGCATATACAAAAAAAAAACAAAAAAGAAGAAAAAAAACATACTTTTGACCTTGCGGTAACCAGAAAGCGTAATTCCTGTTATTTATTTACATGTCCCCCAGCCAAGTACCAACAGCACCTTTCGCGCGGGTAAGCAAACGTGCTTTTGTTTGACTTTTATATGCACTTTTTTGTTTTTCTTTCTTGTAATTATGTGTCCCACAGTAACGCAAGTTTGATGGAGCTTTGCACAGTTAATCAAAGGTTAGCGGATATGCGCATAAATCAGTTAAACAAACAAAAAATAATATATATGCGTACGTAAACGAAAATGAGAAAAATACTTACCAACCTTCCAACAAATATATTTTTTCTGCACCGCAACGTCCTGTTTTGGTCTAGTGAAATGAAAAATATTTTGAAGCTTGTTCAAACGAATTCTGGACGATTTAAAAAAAAAACGCATTAAAATCGATGAATTCGTGTTTGAGATAAAACGTAACATAAAAACCGGATCACTTTAGGACCCTGCTTTCTGATGTCCCTACACGCCAGATAGCGCTCTCTATCTCCTCCCCACGATGACGGACACGAACGTCCCGTTTTCTTTAGCAGGATATTTTTTGGCATTTTCTGCTTCAAAAAAATTATTCTAGTTTTTTTTCTGAAAACTTTCGAGCCATAAAAACGCGTTCTGTTCGAAAAATAATTAAAAAAAGAAATTGTTTAGAATCTTTTCATCTAGTTCGTTTACTTAGAGTCGATTTAGCCAAAAATCGCGATCCGGAAAGCCCTATTTTTGGAAAATAATTTTTTTGTCACTGTAGGGCTTAACCAAAACAAGAGAAAATGTATAAATTGAAATTCTGCAATTTTTTCCTCTGGACTTTTCTGTTTTTTGCATAGAATCATATAGTTCTTTTACTTAGGGTCGATTTAGCCCAAAATCGCGATCCGGGAAGCCATATTTTAGAAAATAATTTTTTTGCCACTGGCTTAACAAATACAAGGGAAAATGTAAAAATTGAAATTCTGGTATTTTTTCCTCTGGACTTTTCCAAATAAATAAAAAAATAATTTTTTAATGTACGTTTTGTTGATATCCCCCCGGAAGTAAATAAAAAATATTACAATTTCTGAGGGCTGAGTTGTTGGATGGGAACACAAAAAATTGTATATATATAAAATTCGGGTAATAAAAATAAAAAACGAGCAACCTTACAAATGGAAGGTTCTTTTCGGGTACTAACTAACATTTAATTTGGTTCGGCTTTTTTTTCGGCTAATGTAAAACCCAAAACTTTAAGAACAAAGACCTTGTTCAAATCAATCACTTCGGTGTGACGATTTTTAGCCTTGACGAAGACGACGTTGCCGGCGGGCGTCGCGCGTCGTTACTCCGCTTGGGGGCCCCAAAAACGCTTAAACGTGCACTTTATTACCCTAATGCGTGCCCCCCTGGGGAGAGGTGGAGGAACGGAAAGATAAGGAGAAGGTAAAAAAAAAAAAAATAATAATAAAAAAAACCAGTCACCGACCAATGAGTCATTTTTTTCGTGGTCTTGTTCTGTTTTTTTCCTTTTTCTAGTTTTCTAGCTTGAGGGAACGCGACCCGCGCTGCAGCAAAACTCTTGTCGCTTGTGCGGAGGTCTTAGCACGGGTCGAAGGGGGCATGCGACACGCCACTTGATGTTGAGCAATCTTTTTGTAACTTTCGACTGTTAAAGAAGCCGCAGCGCTCTACCATAAAGTGACTGGGATTGGATTTTTACCTTAAAAAGAAGCAAGTAAGAAAAAAATCCTCCTCGATTTTACTTCTTGTCTTTTTCGAGCCAACATCTGAGTAAATTTTCTTTATTTATAATGAAAAAAAAAAGGCGCACGAAGACGATTGTTTTTTGTGGGGGCTCTTTCGATTTTTCTGGATTCAACGCGTCATTTTGTGAAAGCATTTCTCTTTGAATTTTAATCACGTAATCTGGTTTATGAAGTATATTTGAATAGATATAAATATATAAATAGAAATACATAATATAATATAAAACAAAAAAATTACCACGAGTTTAAAAGACCTCTGATCTATTCAATTTGTTTTAACTCCTCAACTTGACCTCTGATCTGACCTAAACCCTCTTAGATCTGAACAACCCACAAAATCGGGCAGATGTAAAGATTTTTAAGAAAAATTTTCCATCAGGGCACTTTCAAAAATGAGAAAACGTATTTCGTTTTATCGATTGACCTATTGCGATCGCCGCGGGCGGAAATGCAAATTGTTTATTTTTAATTATGCATCCCACTTCTGCCACTCTTCTCACCCTTTTAACTCTCTTCCACAAGCAACTTGCTTTTTGTTTTTGTGGAAAGAAGAAACCGAAAATTTCCTTGATTTATGCCGCCGCTCGCTGATGTAATTTTGTAATGTGATCATGTAACGCACTAAAAAACAGGAAAACGCATGCACGCACTCTCCGAACGCACGCGAACACGTACACAAACACAACAGCTGTTAGTAAAAGCAATCGGCAGCTGTTTTTCTATTTTTTATTTTTATTTTTCTTATCCTCGCATGTTTCTGCCTTTTTTTACTATTTTTAATTTATTTTTCTTTTTTAAGAAGCTCGCACGGATTGCGGAAAATTATGATTTGTGTTGTGGCACGCGTCCTTGCTTAACGAGGAATTTGTTATGATGGTACGCCAACTATTTTTCATCTGCTTCTTCACGACGGCAATTTTATCATAATGTAATGATGCGATAATTAAATGAAATGCATTGAGTTCCGTACCATTATTTATTTTATTTATTTCCCATCTACAAGTTACAAACCATTACAGACTACTAAAATAAAAAGCATTAAAAAAATACATAACAAAAATGCAAATAATAGACAGAATAAAATTAATTGTTAAATTCTCTTGAAAAGGGACTTCAGTGTGACGTTATCTTCACGGACTTTGCCAAAGCACTTGATAGGGTAGACCATGCAACTTTGATTTACAAGCTAGGAGTCCTAAGCTTCTACTCCAGTATCCTGAACTGGCTTAAATCCTACCTTACTGGTCGTACTCAGTATATTCAAATCGATGGTGTCCTATCGGATCCTATTTAAGTTACTTCTGGTGTTCCCCAAACCAGCTACTTAGGACCACTTCTATTTTTATTATTTATAAGTTACATACCGTCCTATTCTTGTTCATTCCCAGTTTCTCATGTATGCACATAATCTAAAAATATATCCGTGTATTAAATTTCAATTGGATTGTGAGAATCTGTAAAAGGATTTAAGCAATTTGACTTATATCTTAATGTCTCCAAGTGTCAATGTTGACATTCCATCGTCTTGCTTTGTTCATTACTTTCTCTTACACCATTGGGGTAGATCATCTTGCTAGAGTAACAGAGAAAAAAGACCTAGGGGTTTTTTTTTTGTTGCAAAACTTGATTTTTCGTGGATTATGGGATCCTTATTATGTGTCTCATTCGTTGCGAATAGAGAGAATTCAAAGGCGTTTCACAAAGTGTGCGCCTGACTATAAATCCAGATGTTTTTTACTTGGTATTCAGATGTTCGACGAAAGTACTATCCCATAATGTTTGTAAGGGATGTTATTAATCATCAAATTGACTGCCCTTTTATATTGTCTCAAATGGGACTTTATGCACCTTCACTTGACCTTAGGTCTTGTGAACTTTTTAATGTTTGTTACCATAGAGTAAGTTATGGTTTTAATGATCCTATCTCGCTCGCTGTTTAAGGCTGGCGAACTAAATTTGTGCATTTGTAGATCTGAATTTCTTTTCTAGTAGAAAGTCTTTTAAGCGATATTTACTTTATAAAATTTTGATTTCTTGTAATTTGACTGTTGTTGGCATCTCAAGTAGTCTGTAATACAACGCATAAATAGGAATCCGTAAAAATCACAGGATTATTTCAGGATTCGGGTATCCGATTTATCAACACTATCCGGAACCTAAAACTATCCGGATATCCGACGCTATCGGGGTCCACCAGATCTTAGGAGGTGTCATATCTGACTATCCGGATACCCGGATAGTTTGAAAATTCGGATAACATTTGAAGCACTAATCGCAACTTCGGTCTTGTGAGCGAGTGCGTTGTCATGGTTGAATAAACCTACAGCTCGCAATTTTTCCCAACTGCTCGTATTCAAATGCATGTATCACCCAGAAATGATCGAAAAAATCGATTTTTCAAGAATTTTTCTTCACATAATAACACGTAACTCTTGAGCATATTTTAATGTTCTTTATTTGTAAACATAATTATTTTAAAAGCTGCTACAGCTGATCTCCGGGTGCAACTCTAAAAAAGGCGTCTTGCGGTGAGCACGATATCCTCTGGACTGGATCATCTAAAATGAAAAAACCAAAAATATTTCGTTAATATATTGCTTTATCTTGTAATTAGTCGAAGGAATAAGCAAAATAAATACTTTTGACAAAATGGCGGCTTCTTAAAAAAAAAATCGATTTTTAACAAAAATGTTGGCCCTAAATTGTTTATAAAATGGAAAATATTTATCGGTGAGCAAAAACCTTCGACTAATTACTAAAATATATATAAATATATATATAGGGGTTACTGTATGTAACCCCTTAATGCTTAACTAATGAGGGTATGATGAACCCAAATCAGTTTTTTTCTTTTCATTCTGTGCATTAGAAATAATCACTTATCAGTACTTTTGGCTAGCTGCTGAAATATTCCTTCCAATGTACAACACAACAGGTACGTTTTTCATTTTGCCTTTTGCGCGAGTTTTGACTAATACTGTGTAAAAACAATTTCTAGAGTTTTACAGAAATTCTTACCTATTTTGACCTTATTAAATGCCGCCGCGTACTGCTCATGCGAAACGGTGTCTTCCGTTTTATTAGAAACGGAATTATCTTTCAATTAGAATGATATCAAAATCAATGCAGCAGACTTATAGTTTTATATTTCCCTGAAAATGTTAATAATCAATAATCAATAATTCTGAAATGCCTCGAAGTACTGGCGTGAAATGAATGTAAATAAAACTAATAAATAAATATTATCTGAAAATGAAGCAAAATATTAAATTGGAGCTTAATTATGGCGCCATGACAAAAAAAGTTAAGAGTGAAGGGTCCAAGATCCTCTGCCCCTGCCGGGCGACGTATGACTCAGAGAAATCTTAGCTCTTTTCACTTTCAAAAAGTGAAGCAGCCAGTCGTCGTCGTCGCTGAAGCAGTTGCACCACAACTGCTTGGGACCCTCCCCCCGGGGGCCCCTTAGTGGTTAGATGGTGACCAAGAGGTGTCCCCCCGTGTGCCAGTTGCGGAGTATCTTCAAAAACAAAAAAAAAAGCAAAACAAATATAGAGAAGCAGAAAGCAGCTGGGGGGACAAAAAACAGAAGCAGCCGGGGCCGCTCCTTCGATGGTAAGTCACTTTTGCATGACTCAGTCACTAGCTGAACACCTCCTTAAGATATACAGATTTTTTTTTAATTTCTTTTTTTCTAAAAGGAATTAACCTCTTGCAAGGCTAACTTTCTCTTCTTCGCTAAAATTATAATGATGATGAAGCATCGAAACCATTGCACTCCTAAGCCCCGCAATGGCCAGCTTACCGGTCTCTTTCTTGTTTTTCTTTTTTAAATAATAAAAACAACGAAACTTGCGAACAACGAAGGCTTTTAACCCATTTTTCTGATTTTGTCCTTGAAGCAAGCATTAAGCATCGTGGGTCTGCTGCTTCACCGCTTGAACGGTCGTTCTAAAGGAGTTTTATTGTATTATTATGATTTATTTTTCAATTTTTTTGATACTGTTTCAAATTAATACCGTCCGCTGTATCGTGTCGTTGGCGATTACTGAAAACGTGATCAGTGTTCTGTTTTATGTTCTCCATTCAAGTCACGTCCTCGCTTTTTTTTCCTCTTCACTTCTTTCTGTTTTTATTTTGGTTTTTTTACTAAGCTTCTTTGGTTTCGGTTTTGCCCAGTTTTTTTTCAAATATATTTTGTAAAGCCGAGTGCGCAAGCGCAATTAGCACAGAAAATTGTTATTACTAAAAAAACAAGAAAGAAAGACTCAATTAGCGGTTTTTATTTCATCTTTTTTGCAGGGATTTTCTGGAATAAAGTGAGGTTTTCAGAATTTCCCATCAATTAATTGTCTCCGGGTTTTGTTGCTTTTACAGGGTTTCTCCAACTCTTTCTGAATCCCCAATTAAAAAGTAAACCGTCAAAAACAAACATTTTTTGTTTGTTTGTTTGTAAAGTCACCTTGCGGAATTAATAATAATTAATTTCTTAATAAAATTAATTGCTTCGTGGAAAAGTATTTTTATCTTTTTTATCAGGTTATTTCTACCTTAATTTTGATATCCCAGACTGTAAAGAACTTCGATTCTAATCTCTGTATCTATCTTATGAATTCTTGTTGTAAACTTTATATTATCTTAATAAACTAAACTAATTTTGATATCCTGACTTGATGAATTTCATTATAATTTTATATTTTGTAAGAATTAGTCAATTTCTCTTTTCGATTTGTTTCTAATATTATATTTATTTATTTAATAGCTGAGGTTAACCCACTTTGCAGGGTTTCTTTTTGGTACATCTGTGCAGTTTTTTTCTATATCTAATATAATAGGAGAAGTTCAATAAAAGACTTGTATTTTTTTTTTTTTTTCATAAATATCTTACATGCTAAATAATTTGATCACAGTACATTCTTAAACAAGGTGTCCAAAACAACCCGTCCACCCCTTCTAAATCGAACAAAAACTTTTTTTTTGCTAACACGGTTGCTCCAATTAAGTAAAGTGGGTACGCTCTATCGACTGGCGCTATGTTCAGCTTACAGTCTAGACCGAAAGCACGTTATTTAGACTGGAAGTACCTTTTTTTTAAAAAATAGAATAGGTATATCTTGACCTCGAATTTGGATTCACGATCAAAAATACACAACTTTCATTTGATACATTTTAACTCCGGAATTGCAATTTTTTACAGTGAATTCGCATTATACGTTATAACTTCTGCATGCTGGGTTTAAATGGGGACTTTATCGCCTCCACCTCCTACCAGAAGTGGAATATTCAGATTGGAAGTAGACCACCCCTCACACATAATGGTCTTTGAACACTCCAGGATATTCTCGATCCTTGCGGTCCAGTTCATTCCAGTACATTCGAAAACATTCTCGTAAATATCAGAACATTCGAGAACAATCGAAAACGTTCGAGAACGTTCTAGTACATTCGAGAGCATTCTAATACATTCGAGAACATTTAGGTAGATTCTAGTACGTGCGAACACACTCTAGTACACTCGAGAGCATTCTAGTACTTCCGAAAATTTTCGGGAACATTCGAAAAATATCCGAGAACACTTGAGATCATTCTAGTACATTCAAGAACATTCTAGTACATGCAAGAACTTTCTAGTACATTCGCAAACATTCTGGTACATTCGAGAGCACTCTAGCACATTCGAGAACATTCTAGTACATTCGAGATCTTCATAGTACATTCCTAATCATTCCAGTGACGAATGTTTGGTGGACGGTGGTAGACTCGCAGACCCAAACACACAAACCAAACTGGAGAAATTCCGAGCATTATAGGAAACTCCGAACATATTGCAGAACACTGTTAGAAATGTATGAAAATGCCCGACGTCAACCAATTTCAACCACCATATTTCCCACCCCTTCACAGCTGCCGACAAGCAACCACCGTAGTTATAAAGGGGAGAATCGAGGCTACTACCCCACCCAAATACCAATCATCTGCGCTGGGTAGTTTTGGCTGCAAGGTGAAATATATGGACACACAACTTTATTTTTGTATATATGTATATTAGGGTGATTCAAATTTTTTTTCGTTTTCTTCAAACGGGTTCAATCGTTGCTAGGACAGGAAAGAAAAGTCATGGCCCAACCTCAGCTCATAATATCAATATTTACTGGTGGCTCATCGAACTTTTTTGTTTTCCATAAGAATAACATGGGAAAGAATGCATCACTAGACGTTTTTATCTGTATCTCGTGAAAAAATGATCATACATGAATGGGACCAATTTCATTAGAAAGAGTATATAATTTTCCACGAAAAAGTATTCTTGCATTTTTTTCGTAAAGTTAACAAAATATTAGTTTATTAGCATTCAAACTCGAGGCATAAATTCAAGATTGAGGAAAAAAACGATTTTGTGACTTCTTCAATGAAACTATGAATATTATTGATTAACCAATTGAACCTATGCTCTTTCTAATGAAATTGGTCCCATTTATGTATGATCATTTTTTCACGAGATACAGACAAAAACGTCTAGTGATGCATTCTTTCCCATGTTATTCTTATGGAAAACAAAAAAGTTCGATGAGCCACCAGTAAATATTGATATTATAAGCTGAGGTTGGGCCATGACTTTTCTTTCCTGTCCTAGCAACGATTGAACCTGTTTGAAAAAGAAAAAAAAGAAAATAAATAAATTTGAATCACCCTAGTATATATTAGATTATTATCCAGTCTACAGAATACAATTCTTACAGCCTATAGCCAGGATGACTAACTAAATGTATGTGTATGATCAAACTAGCAAATTCAAGTAAATAAGTCCCTAGAATAAAAAGGGCAGTAAATCCGATATCTCTAAATATAAACCTATTGGGAAATTAAGTTGTGTGGCTAAACTGTTTGAAGCTATAGTCTGTGAAGTCCTCAGTTTTCAATGTAAACCCTTTCTATTGCCATTCAACATGGGTTTACGAAGGTAAAATCGACCACAACGAACCTGCTTGAATTTTCAAATTACTGTCTATCTGGTATCGATGCTGGGAAGCAAGTCGACTCTACATATCTTCACAGCCTTTAGTAAGGCCCAGCCCCATACAACTCCCTATGAATTCTGTATAGAAAAACGTATCGATTACTGTAGCCGCCGTACACTAATCCACGAGGTGGCGATAATGGTACTTGTAGGCGAAATAAGCGCCAATTCAAGATTTGATATTTATCGAAAGTTTATTTGACATTAAATTAATAAATATTTTATTAATAAATATTTTATTAAGCTATCTATTATGTTAATTCATAATATTTAAATGTTAATAATGTTCAAAAGTTCCGCTATCGTTCGCCTACAACACTGACATATAAGAACTGGACTGCTGATCCCGTACAAAAACCTTTGAGGAGGAAACTAATGGAGTTGGCATTGTATAGAGAGAACGTGTACAGCAGTCGTAGCCAGAAAACTTTCTTCTATGTGTGTGTGCACTTTGCTTTTAGGGCAGCCATTGTGGTCACTCGCTGTCAAATTTTCGAGCGGGAGTACACTGGCGCATAGACGTCGTCAAATTTAGGAAAAAAGTGGAATTTCCCAAATCAATGCTAAACCATATATAATTTATTCCGTCTTATTATTTTTAATTTTTTACATTAAATTTTGCTAAAATATTTTAATTCATGTAATTTCCAAATTTAACCGCCCATAAGTTAACTGGTAATCAGATATACTGAAAAATTTTAACGCCTTCACTGGTTTTCAAGGCAAAACTTAAAAGTGGCTACGCTGAATCCTTACAATGCCAACTCCATTAGTTTCCTCCTCAAAGACAAAAACTCACATCAAAAGTAAGACCAAATTTTGACCGAATTCTAACTATCTCGCTCTTTCTTAAGCCCGCAGGCAGACAAATTTACAAAAAAAAATGGCCAATAGCCAAATGAAGGTGGCGCCATGTATGTGCACTTCTTTTGGTTTTTTCTAGTATCTTCGCGTGTGATACATCTTTTTGATACTCCCAATAGATAAATAAAAGTAAACACAAGCTTTTTGCACATCACTTTTACCCACGACAGCCTTTACAAGTTGCCCGCCAACTCATCATTTTCCGTTGCAATCAGCTGTTAGAATAGTTTAACGATGTCCAACAGATGGCTACTTCATTTTGTGATACAATTTTTAGCTTGGGTTGGTATAAACGAGAAATGTGAAGGTTAGACAAAGGCAGAAAAATAATTTGTATAGCTATCTTTGTCTTTCTTAAGACCGCAGCTGATTGCCGCGAGGAACATTTTTGTGAAAAAACTTAAAATTAAGCGTGATATAAAAGAAATCGGTTCATGACAGCTTAATTATTTTTTATTTGCTTCATTTTAAACATAATTGTGCGGTATTTTAGGGAATTTTTAATAGCATGATTTGCGCCATGTGGTTTGAGCCTGCGCTAAAAATGGTCTCGTTTTTCAGACGGCGGTTAGCAGTCCAGTTCCTCTATGTCAGTGGCCTACAAGTACCATCAGCGCCGCGTAGCGAATGGGGACAATAAAAATTCGTCCTTGAGCACAAGTGACAGAGGGCTGGTAAGGCCTTTGATAGAATTAATCATCAAATTCTTGTACACAAGTTGTCTGCCCTGGTATTTCTCGCTAGTTTTGTCGACACATCTGGCGTACCTCAGGGTAGTTACTTTGGACCTTTGTTATTTATCATTTACATTAATGTCTTATCTTTTATCCCTACTCACTTGAGAATTTTCTGTTATGCTGATGATGCGAAAATCTTTCCCATAATATCTAACGATCGTGATCGTGAACTCTTGACTTAGACGCCTTTCATAAATGGTGTTCTATTAACTATCTACCACTTAATGTTAGAAAGTGTACGTGTATGACTTTTTGCCACTATAGGGCTTCATAAATATAAGGGAAAATGTAACAATTAAAATGTTACAATTTTTTCCTCTGGACTTTCCTGTTTTTTGGCTAGAATCAGCTAGCTATTCTACTTAGAGTCGATTTAGCCAAAAATCGCGATCCGGGGAGCCCTACTTTAGAAAGTAATTTTTTTGCCTGCTTAAGAAATTCAAGGGAAAATATAAAAAATATAAAAAAAATTCTGCAATTTTTTCCTCTGGACTTTTTTGTTTTTTGCCTAGAATCATCTATTTATTTTACTTAGAATCAATTTAGCCAAAAATCGTGATCCAGGAAGCCCTATTTTAGAAAGTAATTTTTTTAATAAATTCAAGTGAAAATGTAAAAATTGAAATTCTTCAATTTCTTCCTCTGGACTTTTGCGTTTTGCATAGAATCATCTAGTTATTTTACTTATAATCAATTTAGCCAAAAATCGCAATCCAGGAAGCCCTATTTTAGAAAATAGTTTTGTTGCCACTATAGGGCTTAAAAAATACAAAGGAAATTCTGCAATTTTTTCCTCTGGACTTTTCTGTTTTTTGCCTGAAATCATCTTGCTATAGTCAGGCTTCAACGTAACGATCACAAATTTCAGTTTGGTCCTCTAAAGTGTTCTTTAGCTAGCTTCACACATAGTGTCCGTGTTAAATTATACTCCTAATTTAGCCTTTGTAATTGTATTCAAGCGTAGTTGTTTGGTGTAATTGAAAATTGTATTATTTCTGGACTTGGCTACTTAATAATAATAATAAGACTTCTTCAACTCAGCTTTAATATAAAGACATATTTTACCATTAAACAAATCCCCAGTTGATGTGTAATTCTAAATTTTGGTTCTGGTGTCTCATATGTAAACCGCTGATTTTGCTATTCAATGTGGAATGTAGGAAATAAAAAGAAAATTACTCATATCAAAAATTGTACTTTTGTTTTTTATATATTTTTCTAATTACACTTACAAGTTAGGATTTCTCGTATTTCTTTCATAATTAACAAAAATAACCTAGAGGAATCAGCAACCAAGTAAAAATGATGAATTAAAACAAGAAAAAAGTACAAAAATAATATACATTTTTTCGTATATCTCTGGCTTTTTTTTTTTTTTTTTTTTTTATTTTGTTAACTCTAATTAATCTTTTTTCTTTTTTCACTAGATCCATACAATGAGCTGCGTAATTTTGGCAGTACTTCGGTAAAAATTATTGTACCACAAAATACCAAAATTGTTCCAATCCAGTGAAATACTGTGAAAGGATTTTTAAAATAAATTATAGAAAATAGCAGCGACACAAATTTTCTAAGCGTTACAACGAGGGTAACTGTTAACGATGAACATTCTGTTGTTAATACATACACCGAACTAATGCAAATGTATTGAGTTAGAACGTTTCCGATCAATTGAACGCACGTGATTGGTAAATTAATTCCTAAAATGGGCACTGCAATTGGTTGACTCGATGCCGCAATTGTCAAATGATCCCAAATGTTGTTGTACATTAAAAAGAATCCCGGAAGTGGTAGAAGATGCTGAAAGAGAGAAAAAATATAATAATTAAAATCTAAGGCAGTCTAAAGGAAAAAAAGAAAAAATTTACATATAAATGTTATACCATTTAATAATTATATTCATAATATGTGATATACATATAAAAGACGTCAAACTTTCACAAATCAAAAAACAAAATAGAATTTTTGTTGCTCTAATTCTAATTTCTTGTTGGATTTTGTTTGCTAAACTTTTCAGTATTCAAGTCACCGAGTACTGATAATAACAAAAAAAAATCTATATATTTTTTATGTTTCGATTTAAATTTATTGGTAAAAACTGCGATCGTTCCTTTTTATTATATACATATGTATATAGCCAGGTTTTAGATTTTGATCTTTTATTTTATTTTATTTTCACTGGAATATCTTAACCCCCAAGTAATCATTGTACCAATTTTTATTAAAATCCGTTGAAATCTTGAATATCTAGATGTACAGGGTGTTTTTTTTTATCTTGTAACAGTGAAAGATCTCGATTGGATCTCCTTCTTTCGGAAAAAGCTTCAGATAAAAGTTTCAAGGTTTCGAGGGGGTCAAATAATGATTGCCTTGAACTAGACCTTGACATCGACCTTCAAGGTTATTTGAAGGTAACTTCGGAAATTTAAATGGAAACCCCCACCTTCGACCCCGGAAATAAAAAGAACGGGGAATTTGACGACCAAATATGGCCTTGCCCTCAAGGTCAAGATCAAAAGTCAAGGTCTTTTCATCAATTCCTTTCCTTTTCCAATGGTAACCAATATCTTAAACCGCGGCAATGAAGTGGGGAGCAAATTAAACATTTGATCTTCACTTCGCGCTTTGACCTTGTACTTAAAATCAATCTTAGTTCAAGGTCAAAGACAACGGGAACCCACATTTTTTGCCACTGGAATGGATAAGGAGGCAATTTTACATTTTTCCATGACCTTGTACTTTGACTTTTAAAAGCACTTACTACCTTTAGCACTACCCAGGGGGAAATAACGTATCACAAGCAAACAGGAAGACAATGAAAATAAAGAATAAGCATAACATAGTTCGGGGATCACTAAAAACAAGCATCCCGATGGTCAGAGGGGGGACTCACCCCAAAGAAAGCAGAAAACTCCTGGCTAGTGGTAAAATTAAATTTTTGAAGTTACCTTCAAATAACCTTGAAGGCCGATGTCAAGGTCAAGTCCAAGGTAACCATTATTTGATCCCCTTGAAATCTTGAAACTTTTGTCTGAAACCTTTTTCGATATAATGAGATCCAATCGAGATAATTCATTGTCTCAAGATAAAAAACTCACCCTGTATATCCGGCCGTACTGTGGGGAGACGGTCTCGTTGTCGATGACCTACTGTTCCTAATTCATTTCAAAAATATGGAAGAGATGCCTGATGTTAAATACAATTTTATGTTTAAAATATTCAAACACCGGGATTTTTAAAAATTGCATTTAAAAAAAAAAAATATTTGTCAGTTTGTTAATGAAAAACTTATTAGCTAAAGATCCAATTTTAATAATAGAATAATTCAAAATCTTTAAACTCTCCTGCAATATTTTTTCTTCTTTCAGTTTTATATTTTAATAAATAATAAAAAATTTACCGTGTAAAACAGGGCTTCTTTTGGATGCTTTCCGTATCGTTTGTAAAGAACTTCTTGATAAATTCCCATCCGCGCAGAAACGAATAGGGCAACTGTTAACAGGGTGATTCCCAGTGTCCACCAGAAAAATACTGAAAATTCGCTTTCAGCTTCGTCAAGATTTTTCTCGACTTTAAGATCTGGATTGCTAGTGTCTTTCTATATTATTTTTATATAGGTTATATATATATAAAATTGATATCTTTATGTTTTCTATCTTACCACATCACTACCGGAAATTACAGTACAAATAATTATTCCAGCTGTTATCATAAACACAGACAGATATTTTGAAAAATCATATGATTTTTTCAAAATTAGAATTCCCATTATCATGTTTGCTATAAGAGAACCCTAAAATGTTATTTTTGAATTAGTATTTTGATTCTTTTTATTAAGAATTCCAGTTTAATTCCAACGTGGCACCATATGGTGCCACCACTCTGGAATATGTTTAGAAAAAAAAACTATAAATTAAACTTACCGCTCGAAAAATCATATGCAAAGGCATTGGTATATTAAAATCAAATGCGTAATTATTGCAAACGCTTGCAACAAAAAACATAACAACCAAAACTGAATAGTCTTTGAGACCAATTTTTGGTTTTTGTGTCCCACATTTTGCTGTAAATATGAAACCCTCGATTGAAATGAACAGGAACTGAAGGAAGGTTATGAGATTTCCAGAGCCTGGATCGGTCCTTAAATAAAATAAATAAGTTTATATATAAATAGATATTACAAATTATTTACTCACTTCACAAGCAATTCGAGAAAAACCACATTGCTACAGCATCCGACGAAAACAAAAATTATTGCGAGAAGAGCTTTGGTATTCATTCTTCCGGTCTTTATTATAATTATTTTTCTATACTGCAAGCTACTGTATTCTCTGGGCCGCTTTAGATTATATTAAAAATATTCGAACTTTTCGACTAGCTAGCATATTTTCTTTATTTTGTCTAAATAGCACTGTATTGTTTTATCAATCCATAGAGATTATGCTAGTTGTTAAAATCAAAAGAATATCGCCTTTTGTTTGCGGTATTATATAATAACCTGGTTTTATTCTTACTCTAGAATTATTCAATTAATTCAATTCCCGTGCGTGCAAGTTTCTTGCCATATCACTCCGGTTGTGTATCACTTAAGTTAATATAAATTGAGCCTCAAGGTTATCTCACGGGTTACGAGATCCGAATGCTACAATATGAAAATTTACTTGGAAATTAAATTCGTTTCAAATTATTTTACTTTATAGTATTTTGTCTTTTTTTGTACAGTTACGATTGGAATTTTAATTTTTTTGATAGAGAGATGTAAATCTTTAAATTGTTTCATTTATTTAATTTTGTTTTTTTAAGCCCGAACTGTGTGCGAATCCCCTCTTTTCTTTACCAGGCCTAGCTGGAAAAGTGTCAAATCCGACAATTCACTTGACAGTTCGATGAAAATTGCAAATATCAACATAGAAATAAAATCGGATATTGGATTATCCATGTTGGTGGTGTCATCTGACGGCAATTGTTGCAATTCCAGTTTGAGAAATGTTGACACTAGCTGCGTTTTTTTCATGTGGATCTGGTTCTGGATCAGTATCAAATGAAAACAACGATTCAGGTTAATCACTGAGATTACGATTTTGGGTTTGAGGAGCTGGAATTCCTGTTTTTGCTAATCTAATAAGAATTGGGAATTAGACGACAGTTTTCGTCAAAGAAAATTCAAAAATGGCCTTCAAAGTTTTGTTTTTTATTAAATCCCATAATCAGAAAAAAGATTTGATTTATTTTGTTACTATAAATTACTTTTTCTTTGTGTGATCAGAACCAATTGACTACAAATTTAATTGCTGCCATCATTTCAGAAAAGAAAAACTACAGCAGCGACTCTATTAGAAATTTCCAAACTATTCATCCGACACTAGCACTTCTAGTAGAATTTTTTGTAACCACTTCTTGCGGATCATTGATTCTAATCCGAATGAAAGTGTGGATCACGAGTTGTTGTTGTATGTCAATGTTAAGAGATTGATCCAAATCCTGCTCCGATTGAAAAAAACGCAGCTACTATTGTGGTGAGTAACAGCTATAATGAATCGCCGGTTGCCGCGATTTTTGGAATTGTGGTTGAGGTAAAAGTCTAACAAAGTTAGTTTTTAACACTAGAAGTGCGGGCGTCCCAAATTTGACCCATTTCGATATTCTTCCTGCAATGTTTGCAAGAAGTGCAAATCGAAAGAGTTTCCCATTTGCTCATTATCCGATTCCGAAGAGTAATAATTGCACTGTCATTTTTATATATGTAATAAAAACATTCTATCGTAATTACAAGTTTTTTAATTGTATACACTTCATATTACTGTAACAAAAATAAAACGGCCAAAATTGACCCATCCGCGCTTCTAGGGGTGTCGGTATGTTCAGCGCTTCTAGTGTTAAAGAGGAATATATAGCAACATTTATTTTTTATAGTTATATTAGAAAACAAAAAACCAGTGGAGAAGTTTATAGTAAATGGATTTTCATGAAACTTATTTCATTGGCCCACTCTAGAAACCTAAAAACCCTAGAAAAATCGACAGTGTTGAAGAAATACTATACTGGCTAATTGCTTTTTTATTTTAAGATTCAGTACCAATCCTACTTAGAAAATAGTATTGAAAATGGGCGGATAGAGCAAGCGAACAAACGCTAGCAGTTTGAAAGAAAAAGGAACCGGCGTACACTTGTTCGTTTTTTGTCATTGGTGTTTTCAATCATTGGATTGCAGTCTTCAATAAAAGTTTTTAACACAAGTTAATCGAAAAGACATAAGGTATGTTATGTTTTTGTTTTTACTAAGTCCTAGCTGGGTTACCCGGTTTCACCCGGCGTTGGTTAAATACTTACTAATTAAACACTTCTCAAATGTTCTAGTATGTTATATCCTAGAAATTAATTAAACTCGAAAACCCCTTTATGGATCCGCCATCTTGAATATCCAAATCGTGATAATATTCAAAATTAGTAGCCTTAACACAATTATTGTACCAAATTTGTGAAATCGAGAAATACTATCAGCCATATTGCATCCGCCATCTGGCATTTTGATAACATTCAAAATTAGTGGCCTCAGAATAACTATAATACTAATTTCTATTAAAATCCCTTGAAATTGAGAAATTTTTGGTCGCTATCTTGGATTTGAAAATCTAGATAATATTCGAAATTAGTTGCCTCAGAATAATAATTGTACTAATTTTCATTAAGATCCGTTGTAATCAAGACATTTTAGTCACCTTGTTGGATCCACCGTCTTGGATTTGGAAATTTTGATAATACTCAAAATCAGTGACCTCAAAATAATCATTGTACTAATTTTCATTAAAAGCCGTTGGAATTGAGAAATCTTGATTGGCAATTTACACATCCAAGATGGCGGGGATTTGTAAATTTTGGTAATATTCCAAATCAGTGACCTCAAAACAATCATTGTACTTATTTTCATTAAAATCCGTTGAAATCGAGAAATCGTGGTCGCCATATTGTGTCCGCCGCCATCTTAGATTTGTAAATTTTGATAATAATCAGAATTGGTGCCCTCAAAATTTTTTCATTAAAATCCATTGAAATTTAGAAGTCTTGGTCGCCATATTGGGTCCACCATCTTGGATTTGTAAATTTTGATAACATTCAAAATCAGTGACCTCAAAACAATGGTTGTACTAATTTTCATTAAAATCGGTTGAAATCGAGAAATCTTGGTCGCCATCATGGAGGTTAGAGATAAGGAGAACGATCGCTGTAGAAAATAGTGTCCCAGAAATAGGGACAAAATAAGTGAGGCGCTGCGATCGCGAAGCTGTCTCAATAAAAGCGGGTACTTTAAATAACGATGATTGACGCAAATTGTTTTTCAGTCTATTTTTCCGATCAGATGCTAAACCACTTGTACATCCACGCACAATACAATATTTCACCATTTTGTAATGTTTCTTTTTGTCAAAAATTAAAAAATTACGGAGCACGATTATTTTCTCACCAATGCCGCGAAGAAAATTTGTACATTAGCAACTAACTTCATTTAATTGTACTCATAAACAGCTAACTTCGCAGATACTACTTATCACGACAGCGCGGCTGGTGGCTGAAAAATGAACTATAAATTCTACAAATTTTCAGAGACAGGCGGGCTAATGCTTTAAGCCTAGTATGCTGTTCCCAAGAAAACAGCTCAAGGAAAATGTGCACTTATTCCCAAACGGAATTTTGACAGTAGGTCAAGGAATTTTGACAACTCAAAAGAGTCAGCTGTGCACCCACTTTTTTAGTTCAGGCAGAGTAAAAATGTCTTCATGTAATGCCGAGCTTTCCACGAACTCTATGATTTCAATATAATCCATCCTAACAATCACCATATAATCTCAATCTAACAATGACCAGTGTTTAAATCCAAATCTGTCACATTTACTTCAAGGAATATGTGCTTGGATACATATTTCTTGAAGGAAATTAGAGTTCCGTGATAATAGCGCCATCTGGTCGTGAAATCCGAACTATTTTTTTTCTTGCCGAACAGCATACCGCTTTGGTAGCCGAAACAGAAAAGAAATTCCTTGAGTATTCCTTGAGCGTTTTTTTACACGTGTTTTGTATAGGCCAAGAAATTTCTTGGGAACAGCATACTAGGCTTGAGCACGTAGCGTTCGTTCTCCTTATCTCTAACCTCCATGGTCGCCATATTGGATCCGCCATCTTGAATTTCTAAATTTGGACAACTTACCTACCTACTTAGTACCTACCAAATGAGATTATCTAGTACCTACACGAAGTAGTACATTAATTAACTGACTTTAAAAAAAGCAGGTTCTCAATTATTATTGTCGATATCTTTGCCAATTGTTTCGATGATTCTTGTTTTGTTTGTTAGGGTATGTTTTATAGTTGGTCCCATACAAATTATATGAAAATCGGTGTAGTACTTTTTTTAAAAATGAACAAAAAGAAAGAAAAATATTACAAAACTTGTGATTGTTGCGATTTTAAGCCGGTTGTTTTTACCGTTTTGAACGTAGTCAATTATTGATCATTTTTTAGTTTTATTTTAAATATTAAACAGAGTTTCTTTAAAATGATAATGAAAAGATGGGAAATACAAGTAATTCTAGTTCTTCTACATAACCTAAAGCATCAACAAGTTGCATCACTAGACTTTCAACTTTACTAAGGAGTTAAGAAAGACGCCACATGGTAGTAAGGAGAGTGAATGAATTGCATTCATATCTATCACTAGGCTTCATTTATGATTTCAAATTAAATTACTGTGGTTAGTTCAGCTGACTATAGACGGCAATTATACTCACAGGGTCGACTTTAAGCGGTGGTCGTACCCAGAGAATGTTTTGTGAATGTCAACTATAGGCGGCGATAGTACTGAAAAGGTTAATGCGAAAGTTACGCACTTTTAAAAACGAAGTGGCCGGAATTAGGTGCATTAATCCTATCCGCCAAAACTAAATCGTAAGTGAGTTAAATTTTGGTCCGTCAGTAAATCATTTATGATTTAGTTTTCGCAAGTAAATAAGGACAATTCATTTGGTTTTTGAAAATAAATCACAATTTTTTTTGTTTTTTTTATTTTTTTTTTTAAATATCAAAAACATATGGTCGTTTCTTTTTTCCTTTTTTTGGAATTTTATTTATGAGATTTTTATTTCTTGCACAATGTACACAACAAAATTCTATTTGATTTTTATAAATTCTTTAAATGTATTTTTTTAATTAAGTTAAAATTATTAATTCTCTTGGATTCAACGTCTTTTCCTTACTTTTCTTCTTAAAGTTTTTTTTCTTTTGGCATTCGGGAGGATGAGCACTTTTTTGTTGTTTTTCTTTAGAATTTTTATTTAAACTTGTTATAACTCGGAAACGAAATGTGAACAAAAATCGAACTGGACTTGAACAAGTCATAGCTCCAAAAAAATAAAATAAACCTTCCTTCGGTTGACGTTTCGTTGAACAGTCACGTAGTGGGAGGATGCACAGAAGAAGAAGAAGACAATATTTACACCTGCGGCAGCGAGAGAGAGAGAGAGAGAGAGAGTGAGAGAAAGAATAAACTTTTGAATTGTCAATGTCATTTTTCAAACTAAAAGCCATAAGCAGGATAGAAGTGGGTGGGTAAGTTGCTACGATGATGGGATTAATTTATGCCAAATATCAATTTCAAGAAATGTTTTCTACACTAGTTATATTATAACGAATTTTTGGAAAATTGAAAAAATGAGTTTTCTCGAAAATGGCTGAATCGATCTTGATGGCTAAAATATATGTTATACAAAGTACCAAAGCAGTTTTGGAAAAAAAGTCGAAAATTAACTTCGTTAATTAGAAGGGGGTAAAAAAAAATATTTAAATTTTCAAAAATAATTTTTTTATGAAATCCTTTTTGTACCTCCATCTAAGTAACGAAATTAATTTTCGACCCTTTTTCCAAAACTGCTTTGGTACCCTGTATAACAAATATTTTAGCATTGGTTCAGTCATTTTCGAGAAATTTAATTCTTTCAATTTCTAGTGTAAAAAACATTTTTTCAAAATTGATATTTGGCATAAATTAATTCCATCACCGTAGCAACTTACAAAATTAAAATGGGCAAGATACATGCGGGGGCAACTCACCCACTCTTATCCTGCTTACGGCCTTTCCTTTAAATTTTAATACTTACCAGTAAATATTTTTTTTTTGATATGAAAAAATCGGCATAACAAATTTTGGTTTGATTTTGGTTTCTGTCCTAAAATTACATAATTAAAAATGTTCGAGGAGTAATAAATGGAAGAGGGTGAGGGGGGAAATTGGATTAATTTAATATTTAAAATTTAGGGCCAATTTAATTGGCAGTTACCTGTTTTTTCGGTTTTTTGGCGCGATCCCGCCTTTTCCTACCTTTCGTTGCTAAGAAATTTTGGGGATTTGTGTAAAAATTTGTCAGGTATTTTTGTTTGTTTTTTTTTGTTTTTGATTTGGAATTAAAACGATAAAATTTTTTAATATTTTTTGGTTCATAAGTTTTAGCCAGAACAGAATGCGACTGACAATTGATTTTTACATAATTTTCAGACATATCTCAATATTATTATTAAATTTTTCTTTTAATATATATATATATTTTTTTGTTTTCTTACTCTTCCTTTTTCACTTTTTTTTTCTCTTTAATCTAATTTCATTTCTCACTTTGTTTTTGTTTTTTTATCAATAATCTTAATCGTTATATTTTTACGAATAGCAATAATAATTTTAGATAGTAATTTTTTTTAAGTAATTGTTCATTTTCTTCTCACTTTTAAAACTTTCGTATTTTTTTTTTTTTTGTTCTGTTATTATTAAAAGTCGGATGTTTTTTCTTCTTTTGGTATAATTTTGAATTAAATTCTTTCCTTATTTTTCGATAAATTTAATGTGATGAAAATTTTCAGTTTTGTTAGTTTCATTTTTTTACTCTTTTTTTTTAAATACGAAAAATTTTATTTCATCATTTTATTTATTTACTTTTCTTAATAGATAATAATAAGAATAATAGCAGTAATATATTCAGCAGATATTTAACAACAGTTATTTATATATTTAAATAAATATAAATATTTTTTTTGTTTTTGTTTTTGCTTTTGTTCTTCCCTCATTTTTTTATATAAAGAACACATTACATGTGTACACACATAGTTAAACTTGAGCTTTCACATATGTGCACACATATGTGCTTATTTTCTCTTTAGTTCCACGGTATTTTTATCTTTTACAGTTCGAAGTTGCGCTTCGAAAACTCCTCTCTTTGGTTTTTCTTATTCTTTTTAATTTAGTTAATTTAATTAATTAATTTACTCATTTATTTATTAATTAGCCAGTACTAAATTTAATGACTTCAAATCCTAACTACCTTACCTAGAAAAAAAAAATATTTTTTGCTTATTTGCCTCATATTTTTTAATTTGTTTTTACAATTTTTTGGGAATTTTGGGTATAATTTAATTAATTTGTAATAAATCAAAATAAACTGATTTTGTATTTCAATTAAATATTTTTCAGTTAAAAAAAAAACGTTTCTTTCGAAATTAATATTTAATTTAGTTAAATAAGAAATTTAATGGAATAAAAATCTGGGAAAAAAATAATAAATTTTTTTTTTTGTACAGTACATAAGGAGTGAGATATAATAAATTTTTTTTTTTTGTACAGTACATAAGGAGTGAGATGCAGTTAGATTTTTCTTGTAGTATGATGTTTCGAAAATATTATCCGAAAATTTCAGATCAATCCGATGAATAATTTCCGAGATATCCTACAATTACTGAAGGACTCTCTGACCATCGATGGGCGAGTGTAAAACTTTAAGGGGTTATACAGTTAGAATTTTCAAAATATCGATTTTTGCATTGGCCATATTGGACCCATCATTTTGTAAAATGAAAATCTGATACGATTTTTGAAATGAGCGACTTCAAAAACATGTATAATGACAAATCGCATGCACTATATTTGCAAAGAAAATTGTTTGTTGTAATGGCGGCCATATTGGATCGGCCATCTTGAAAATATTTGTTACTAACATTTTCATGTATTCTGTTATTGTTATACATTCCAAAGATACAGTATGAGTAACTTTAGAACGACATTTCTTAGAATAAATTAATACTAAGTTTATGAAAAATGGAACAGTCGATGCTTCAAGTTTAGGCATCTTTGGGCGGCCATATTTAATTTTTGGTGAAAATTTTCTCAAATCTGACCTTAGCTTCGAAAAGAACAGGTCTTTTTACTTAAGAACATGTAATCGACTGCGAAATGTCCGCTTCACCGTTAATGGGTTAAGAAGCCGCCATTTTGTCAAAAAATTTTATTTTGCTTATTCCTTAGATCAATTGCAAGATAAAATATTATATACTCCTGACTGTATATAATCCCTTAAGGTACTACTATCGCCTAAAATTTTCGACTCCTCATAGTCTCAGAAATCATCTCCTAAATTTTTGTTGAGAAAATCGTAATAGAAAAAAAAGTTATAGCGTTATACAGCGAAAGCGCGCGGATGGGCTCCAAGCGACTCTCTAAACTTTAAACGCGTTTTTCTCGAAATTACATTTTTTGAGTATGCCCTTACATAATCTCCGGATCTACCGAACCGATTTGAATAAACTTTGGTGCGTTTTATTTATTTAGGTTGCCTCTATTGTAATTTACCACAATTCAGCCCAAAAATTAAAAAAAAAAAATTTGGCAAGAGAAAAAGATGAAAAAAGACGTCCATTTGTTCACTTTTTTTTCAAACTTTTGTAATTTTTTTTTGTTTTTTGCATTTTTCGACTAAATGTAGTAAATTACAAGGTAAGGGACCTTCCTTTTTAAAATCCCGTTTGAATTTTTTGTTTCAGACATCTCAATCCTGAGATTATCTGTCGGGAATGGGACTAGCATATTTTCTAAATACAAAAATTAAATAAATTTTTTTTTCAATCTAAAAGGATTAAATTTATTGTAAAAAAAAATTGGTTGTCATATCGCAAAAGGGTCTGCGAAAAAAAAATCATAAAAAGGTTCCATTTTTTTGCTCTCTAGACGGTAGTAGTACTTTAAATACGTTTTTCTCGAAACTGTTTTTCAAGCCGTTCACCACTATAATTCAAAAACCACTACATGGATTCTGATGAAATTTGTACAGCTTATTAATAGCATTAAAAACTAGTCTTTGATCGAAGGATTTTCATTTTTGTTCAAAATTTCGGGAGTAAACTGTCAAAAGCCGCCATTTTGTTAATTTTCAAAAATAAAAAAAGAAGCTTCAATTAAAAACTAGATTTATTATTAAACTAATGACTTTTAATTGTTTTATTGATTTTAGATAATTCAGGAAGGGGGTCCAACAGAGATGGTGATATTTGTATATATAATTAAAATTTTTTTTTTGTTTTTTCAGAAATCAAGTAAAAACATGACATAAAAACTCTGTGTATTCAGTTTTATAAAATAAACTTAATTATTATGAAAAAAATGCACGCATCTGACTGCATTTCACCCCATCATACAAAATTCGGGTTGCATTATTTTTGTTGCTTTACTTTATTTTTTTATCCTTCAAAGTTATCGTTTACTTCTCCGAAAAAACACGTTAATAATTTTGTAGTTTAAATAAATATCGAATCAAATTGCCTTTTTTATAGAAGTAATTTTGTACAGTACTGTACTTATTTTATCAAAAAGTCCTTTATCTTTAAAAAAAAAATGTTTATGATTTTTTTTCGTAATTGTAGGATTTTGCTTATTAGGAGAAAAAAATGAATAAATAAAATTTTTAAAATGTTAAGACTTAAAATATGTTGATAATTAGATTTTTGCTTTTTATTTAATTTTTGTTTTTATGTATTAAATATTAAAATTTATAAAATTCCTTTAGATTGAACTTGATTAAATGAAATTTTATTGAATTAGTTTGATTTTATGTGTGCCTAGTGAATTTAAGCTTCAGATGTAAAAAAATTACTTAGTTTTTTTTTTGTTAGATTATTTTAAATACAACGAAAATAAAAAACAATTTTTTTCTTGGTTTGTATTTTTTTTGTTGCATATTTTTTTTTTTTTTAATTTACTAGCGTTTATAATAAAAATATTTTTTTTCTTTTTATAATTTTTATCGAATTTATTTCAAAAAGGAAATGCAATTTTTTTTTTTTTTATATTTATTTTGAAGCATTATTTTTTTTTTTTGTGTTTTTCTTTTATCCATTTTCGACTACAAACAGTTAACCTACATTTTTTTTATTTTAATTCTTTCTAATAGCAGGTTTTTTATGCAGTAAAAAGGAAATATATGAAATAAAAAAAGTGAAAAAAACTTGTTTATTCGTTTTTAATAGTTCCCGATTTTTTTATTTTAATATTCACTTTTAAATTACTTGCATAATTAAATTATTTTCACATTAATTTGAATATTATTTAAACTATTTTTTGTTATTTTGTTGTTTTAAATTGCTTAAAATTTGCAATAGGAATATAAAATTATTATTATTATTTTTTTAGTTTAAATTCTATATGTCTTGAAATTTAATATCTAAAAATTGAGAAGAGGATGAAGAAAAATTGATTGGTTTTTCTTTTCTAAAGTTATATTTATCATTTTTTCTCTTAATCTTGTGGTATGAATTCTTTTTTTGTCTCTTCCATTAGTTGTTTTTTTCCTTTTTTCTTGGTTTTGTTTGTTAAATTCATTTGCTTTAATTAAAAAATTAAAATTTTACCTTAAAAATTTTCTTTTAAGTATATATATTTTTTTTTTTAACTTTTATCTTATTCCAAAAATTTGAATCGCGTAAGAAATTAAAAAAAAAACAAATAGAGGATATATTATTTAATTGAAAGAGAAAAAAAAATTTTATGTAAAACTACTGCAAGATTTTTCTCAAAAATTCAAAATTTTATATTATAAAATGGAAATCTTTTTTTTTTATAGTTTTTGTTCGATTTTAAATAGATAATAATTTTAAATATTAATAACTTTATATTTCTAATAGTTGTCATTTTAATATAAAAAATGTGTCTTCTAGCATTTTCTTTTTTTTTTTAAACAGGATGTTTGTAACGGAAATTGAACGTTTCTTTAAAACAAAAAAATTTATTTTATTTTATTTTTCTAAAAGGATATTGAAAAAAAAAAACAAAAAAAACAACAAATTGGAAGATTTAAGATATGAAATAAGCGGAACTGTTTTAAGTTTTTCTCTTTGTTGTGGCATAATAAAATTAATTTGTGTTCTATTTTTTTTTTAATATAACTTGTTTTTTTGTTTTCATTGTATAAATTTCTTTTATTTTTTTAATTAAATTTTTGTTTTTATTTTACTTGAAAACGTTTACATAAGTATCTATTTTTATTTATTTTTCTTTTTTAAATTATTCTATACGGCCATTTATATCACATAAATATTTAAGCAAAACTGTTTTCCCTTTTTTCGGATTTTTTTTCTTCGTTCTTTTAATGAATTCATAACAACAAAAATAAATTAAACAAATTATAAAACAAATAAATAAAAATTAATAAAAGGGGATTTTTCTTTTTATCTCATAAATAAAAAAAAAAAAAAATAAAAAAAAAAAAAAAAATAAAAAAAAAAAATATTTCTACCAAATTTTCTTCTAAAACCGGTAAAGTTTTTAAGGCATGTGCACTTCATTTACACAGGATGTCCTATCTAAAAAAATAAAAATAATAATAACATGTATCTATATATATTATAATATTTAATAATTCATAACTACAAACAAGGAAATTGAGATCATCTTGACTACATAACAAAATTTTCAGAATCAGAGCTTGAAACAAAAGTAGAGAGAGGCAAAAATGCGATGTAACTAATTCATAATTACTTAAAATTACATAATAATTACCCAAGTAATTATGAGTAATTTTAAGTTGCAACCGGGGAAAAAAAAAAAAAGTTCGCACTCATAAAATGTAAGCAAGTAGTCGCTTCGTCGTTGACCTATTACAATTTGAACTTCCGAAGTGTTAACACGTGCAAAATGGTTACTAAAGTGAGTTGCAGACTGAATTAAATGGTGAGACCCAAAAAAAATGTGTGGAAATTAAATCAAAATTCATAACTTTAAAGTATTTCCAGTGGTCCAATAGAGAAATTGCTGAGATTTTTTAAAAATTATAGTGAAAGTTGCATTTTATTGAGAAAGTAGAGTTCCGGAAGAAAAAGAAAAACGACGATTCGACAAGACAATTTTTCAAGCGGCTAACTTTAACCCCTTGCCTTATGAATCAAACGACGATTGTGTGTGCCACTTTTGATGAAAGCTTTTCTGATACGTGGTGATTCACGTGTCTGATACGTGATTCCCAATTTTAGGCACAGAAGTAGGATCACGTCTCCCACACGTTGTTTTAAGGCAAAGGGTTAAGAAATCGATTTACCTCTTCTCGAAATTTAAGGGCACAGATTGAGGAAGCTACAGGAGTTCAAATTTAATTTACTAGGGCCAGATGGAATTACTAGAGTTCGCCGTCGCAGAGCAGAGCGATACAGTGATGAATGTATGATCTCTATTGTGAGGCATTCTCCTTATGTTATGATATGTTAATTTTGTGTTCCTCTTTTATCGAAAATTTAAGTCTACACAGAGGAACTGGGCATAACATCTTTTTCTTGGCCTGTCAATAGCCCCGATCTCAATCTAATAGAGAACATTTGAATAATTTGAAGGAAGGATTAGAGAAAATATGGCACAACGATATTAATTTAGAATATTTGAAAAAATTGTAGTCTTCTATCAAAAATAGGGTTAAAGAAATAATTACGAAAAAAGGTGGAGCAACTCGATATTGACTGTTAAAATAAGATTTAAAAAGGTTATAAGTTGTAAATAATGCATGAGTAAATAGTGAAAAATGGAAAAATTCATTTCTAATATATTCCTGGGTACACAGAGCGTGTCAATTAAGTACCGGGACGGAAGAATAACTTGAAAAGTAGGCATCACAGAGAAAAATGTCTTAGACAAAAGTTGTAGGATTTTTCCCTGGCAATGAAAAGGTAACCTTAGATTTTACCTTCACCTTGGTCTTCAGGGTCATTTTAAGATCAAGTCGATTTTTTTAAACTGCAACCCCTACTTTTGAACCCGGAAACTAAAAGAGCAGGAAATTTTACATTCAAGTATGACCTTGACCACTTTAGAAACTTGACCTCGGCGGCAAAAATGTTCCAAGCAGGAGTTGTAGGATTATTCCCTGGCTATCTGTTGACCTTAGGTTTTACTTTGACCCAAGGTCATTTCAAGTTCAAGTTCGTCTTTTCGAGTGGAAACGCATAATTTTGTTGCGGGAAATGAAAAGGAAGGATACCTGAGTTGTTGTAGTTTGACCTTGTGGAGGACCCCAAAGGGGGAGGCCTTTCAAGGCCACTCCAGAACGAAAAATCTTCCTTCCTTAATTCTACAATGACATGAAACGCAAATTTTTATTCCTTAAAGCTAGCGGTTACTACATTTACTAGGATTTTAAAAGACAACTATGATATTTTATACATTCTTAATAGAAATAATTTGCAAAATAGCGATTTTTCAGTAGTGTGAACTTTTTTTTCCACGGCTGTGTTTCAAGTAATTAAGAATTACTAGGATTATTAATTTTACTGGTAATTTAATATTTTTAATTATAATTCGCTTATAATGGTATTTTTTGGTAATTGAATATTTCGTCATTTTAAACTCTGATTTGAGATTTAAAATAAGAGAGCGAAACTATATATATAAAATTTTTTATAAGAGCGCTAAGTACTTAACAAAAAAACAACAAACATATGTATATATAAAATAAATAAATTATTCGAGTAAAGTAAAAATATATAAAAAATATTGTGTAAAATAAGTAACCTAAAAAAGAATCTATAAGTTCGAAGTTTTCATTATTATTTGACGTCAATTTTCTTTAGACAGGTCATCCTCAATTTTTTGTTTTTATATGTTTTTAACGTCTCCATTTTTTAGCGATTTAAATATTTTATTTTTATTAATTATTATTATTATTTTTCGTTCATTTTTCTGTTTTGTATATAATAAAGATTAAAATGTCTACGCTGCTGTTTTTCTTTTGTACAAAAAGGATAAATAGTTGATATATAGTTTATTTTTTTTAAGCGATTTTATTTTATTCATCTTCATAGTTTTTTTTTTGATTCTAATTTTAAAAAAACACACGTAATAACGAAATTCTCTTGCAAAAAAAGAAAAAGGAACCTTGTTCCAGTATTTTTTTTTTTTTTATTTATAATTTTACTTTTCTGTAATGCATGTTTTATTTTAAACTTAAATTTGACTAGTAAAACCATTTTTTGGTATATTTTCTTTTTAAATTCTTGGTAATAAAACTTTATTTTTTTTATATCCGTTCAACTTTAAGGATAATATATTTTTTTTTAGATTTTTGTATTTTGTTCATGATTTTATTGTTTGAAATAATAAGATTTTAACAAATATTCGCCTAATCAAAAAAAATTTAAAAAGAAACAACTGTATCAATATTTATGTAAATGAAAATTTTTCTAATTATAAAATAAATCTTCTTCTTTTAGATGGATACAGATTTTTTTAGTGGGAGCTAGAGAGGGGGGATAAATCTACTTCTGCTGATGATTTATAAAGTCAAACGTCGTTGCTCCGCTGATTTTTCCCGATGCACTCCGATGGAAGTGGACATTTTGCCATTTGCTGTCACGCTTGTGCCAAACTCGAGTCTCTTCCGATTGGTGCGTGTGTGCATGGCCTTGTCTGGAAATTCAAAAATTCAATCTTTCACCTCTTATTATAAATGACGTTTTGACTTGAATGTTTCGATGTTATAATTTTTATTTCACTCATAATTTAAAATTGTATTTTTATTTTAACATTTAACCACGACGGCGACTCGCACACGTTTTTTTTTTTAATTGAACTAAAATTTCTCCACTTACTTGTCAATGTATTGAGTTAACCTCACATATGCAATACATGCAGCATCTTCTCCTAATAGATGAACATGCGGATTCAGAATTGTCGTGTTGATGGCCTTGCAATTTTTCCCAAGCACTGTAATAAAATCATAATCATTAATTATTCTTCCGATTACATAAAATTATCCCAATCCAAAAAAAAATAAAATAAAAAAACAATTTCTTCGCCTTTAAGAACTTTTTTAAAAATTTCGAAATGTTGAGCAATTGGTTGCTGGTTGGGGAGGGGCTTAGTTTAGAAAAATAACGGAAAACAGGAATAAGAGGATAAAGTAGAAAAACTATTATTATTCACCCTCCCGAATTGAACATTGCCAATTGGTAAATAACCGCGGTTTGGTATTGTGGGTCCTTCGTTTTCATTTTTGTTTATTATCTGAATTATTGAACCGTAGGACCTAAAAAATTTTACTTAATCAAGTTACATATTGTATTCTTGTTTACTTACACAGGTAAATCTCGCGACAAGCCTTTATATCATATAAATTGTATAATGTAATAAACTAATGGGTTTGATTTAATTTAAAGTTTATTTTTTTTCATTTGCATTTAAATAAAAGCTTGTTTTTAAAAATATTTTTCTATAATTAATTTATCTACACAAATATTATAAAGAGGAAAGATTAGTATTTTTGTGTGTATGTTTGTAAAGAATAAACTCAAAAACTACTGTGCCGATTTCAGAAGTTCTTTTACCATTAGAAATCTACATTCACCCTGAGTAACATAGGCTATATCGGATAATACAGTTTCAAAATGGCGGATCCAAGATGGCGGCTGAAAATTTTAAATTTAAGGCGATTTTCATGAAAATTGGTATATAAGGGTTTTGCGGCATGCTGATTTCAAATCCGCTGTCAAAATTTAGAAATCCAAGATGGCGGATCCAATATGGCGACCAATATTTCTCGGTTTCAACGGATTTTAATGAAAATTAGTACAATGATTATCTTGAGGTCACTGATTTTGAATGTTATCAAAATTTACAAATCCAAAATGGCGGACCTAATATGACGACCAAGATTTCTCGATTTCAACGGATCTGAATAAAAATAAGTACAGTGATTATCTTGAGGTCACTGATTTTGAATGTTATCAAAATATACAAATCCAAAATGGCGGACCTAATATGGCGACCAAAACTTTTCGATTTCAACGGATTTTAATGAAAATTGCTAGAATGATTATTTTAAGGCTAACAATTTTGAATATTATTAAGATTTGGAAATTCAAGATGGCGGATCTATAAAGGGGTTTTCGGGTTGAAACAATTTCTAGGATATAACAAACTAGAACATTTGAGTGTGTGTTTGAAGTGTTTAATTGGTAAGTATTTACCCAACGCCGGGTGAAACCGGGTAACCCAGCTAGTTTTTTATATTTTTGTTTTCGCTGGACATGTTCCTTAGTCATGATGGTAGATAAGAAAATTTTGCCCGCCATCTTGGAGCAGCGGTCATATTGAATTTAGTGTGATTTCGCTCACTTTATTGGTTTCTAATCTTCAAGCTCTTTCATTTGATACCCATATTAACATGGTTGACAAAATATACACCATCCGCCTTCTTGTGGCGGCAGCCATTTTAAAAATATTACAATATTAAGTATTACATAGTGCATTGTCACCAAAACTAAAGTTGTATGCAAAATTTCAGCAAAATCGGTTGGGAGGAAATAGTTCAAAATCAGTTGCAAAATTTGACCTAAACAAACAAACATGCAAGCACTTCAAGTTAAATAAAAGCTTGTAAAAATATTGATATATCGAATAGATATAATTATAGATAAAAAGTTTTTATCTATAATTAGAACTTTAATTTAAAAAAAAATACGTTGCTACCAGAATTCACTCTTTTTAAAATGCTCTGAACTAAGTTGATAACACGGGTCGGCATGGAGAGTCTATACGGCCCTGCAGGCAATCCATCGCAAAAACAGTTTTGAAGATATTACGTCTAAATTCCAAGGAATCAAGGCTAATCAGCTTAAGGCGGTCTAAATAAGGAGGCCAAATCCACTCGATTAATTTGAGAAAAGTAAAAAGGCGACCAAACACAACAAGCGTATTCGAGAATTGGTCTCACAAAAGTACAGAATAATAGCCGCGTAATGTAAGGATAGTTGAACTCCCTTGACCATCTTTTAATAAAACCAAAGAGGAGTTTGCTCTATTAACAATATTATCAATGTGGTCATCGAAACTAAAGCGGCCATATACCCAAGTCTTTGGTCTTGTCAGGTTTAGCCAATACACAATTGTTTATTGTACAGTCAAAAGTAACGGGCAATATTTTTCATGAAAAAGACAAAAGCGAACATTTATTTACATAAAAGGGAAGGGAATTAATAGATAACCATCGATAAAAGGTGTCTAAGTCAAAGTTTAGTAGCTTACAGTCCTGTTCAGAAGATACCACACGAATTATAATTTCATGGTTAATTTTGTCTCCAAAACTAAAATTGTATGCAAAATTTCAGTAAAATTGGTTGCGAGGAAATGGTTCAAAATTCAGCTGCAAGATTTGACCTAAACATACAAACATAAAACAAATTGGGGTATGTATCGCAACAAGGGTGCTCTCCCCGAGGCGATTAAAAATTAAAACAGGGCAACTTTTGTTTTTTTTGAACACCAAAGAAATTATTCATAAATATTTCTTACCATTTTCAAAGTAAAATTTGTGAAAATCGATGCCTTCAACAAGATTTCCTAGGGCTTCAGGTTCAAATGCTGTTAGGTGTGGATCACAAATTTTTCTGCAATTTTTAAAAGTAACGAAATTAGTTGGCCTATAAACGTACAAGATGCATCCATTTCCGTATCCTATAGGCCCTTATATATGCCTAGTAAAAGACCAAAATTATAAATAAATAGCAAAAGGCCTATGAATTGGCCACGAAAATAATAAAAATTTAAAAAATAATTGTAAATGAAAAGATATTTTTTTAAACTCACGTGTAGGCATCAAAATCTCCACTGTTAATTGCTTCAATCAGCTGCTCGGTAATTTTGATGATTTCTTGCCGTCTTGCTGTAGGGCGAAAACGCGAAAAATATAAAAGAATTTGGAAACTATGTGCAGACTATTTTTTTGAATTAACTAATTAATGATAGAGAAAAACAATAGATAAAAAAATGTTTTTTTTTTCAACTTAGTCCGTTTTATTTTCAATGCTATAAAGTTATTTATAATTTTTTTTCTTTTCCTAATCGTTTTTTTTTAATATTTTTCTTCTAGCAAAAACTAATTTTTTCTTAAATAACATAGAGTCGTTAAAAAGAAAGAAAAACAATCAAAATTAAATTAATAAATACGAAAAAATAAAACAAGAAAAATATTGTTAAGTATTAAATTTAAGAAAAATATAAACTAAGCGAATTTACTACAAATTCCGAAGTATACTAAAAAATTCTGCTAAATGTGCTTTTTATAATATACAGAAATAAATTAATAAAAATACTTAATGAATTTTACAAAGCCGCTGATATTCACCAAGATATTTTATAAAAAGTTTTAAATGTTGTTTTAAAATAAAGCAGAGAGTTTAAAAGAAAGCACCATAAAAGACAAATATTTAAATAAAATTAAAAAAAAATAATAAGCGGGTTCTTGATTTTTTAAATTTTTATTTCTAACCACTTCCCGACTAAAATCCTACTGGCCAAATTATTTTTATTTTTCTAATATATGAGTTACGATGAAATTGCATTTTGGAAATTAATTTTATTTTTTAACGTTTACAAACAAAAAAATGGCGGGGAAAAATACGATTAAAAGTTTTTAAATTTAGATAATAAAATGCGAAGCTTTTTTTCTTGTTAGCACATATTAAAACAAATTGAAAACGAAAAACAAATAAAAAATAAAACTAAGATAAAAATAATAGATTAAAATTTTGGAAAATATGATTTTTTTTTTTGTATTGTTTTTGTTATCTTATTTTATTTAAATTATAATTACGATGAGATATTGTTTTTTTTTTTTTTATAAAGCAATACTCGGCTATAAATTTCTTTAAATAATTCTCAATTTAAATTTGTTCAATTCAATTTATTAATTTTAAAATGACAAAAAAAAAAAAAATTAAATAAAAATATATCTCCTACACAGGAAATAAATATTTTTAAAATATTAGTACAAGAATTAAATTTCACTTAAATTTAAAATAATAAAAATCTGGGTAAATTAAAATTATGTATTATTATATATTATGTATAATAATAAATAAAAGAAAAGTACACAAAATACAGAGAGAGACAGGCATAACATGCTTTTTGTGGTTTATATTATTATTAATTTTAATTTCTTATTCTGCAACAAATTAAAAAATAAATAAAATATAAATGTGAACGATTTGCGAGAACATTGAGGGGATGATTACAAAATATTATTTTATTTTTACAAATTCCCTTTAAATAAATTTTATTTAATAAAATACAATTTTGAGCCTGTAAAAAAGCAGTTTTTTTTTTTTTTTTTTAATAATAATAGATAAATTTAATTTTATATTGAAAGAGTATTAAAAAAAAGTGCACTTATTTTTGTATAAATTTAAAATATATTTTAAAGGTTAAGAGAGGAAGAAAAAATGATTTCGCTTCAATATTACATACAATTTTCTCATTTTTCCTTATTTAAAATATTCAGGTTAACGTTTCGACTTTTAGATAAGAAAATAAATTAAGAGACGAGGGTTTCTTTTAACTATAATTATTATATGGAAATTTTGCGGATGTTTTTAATAGCTTAACTGATTTTTTATACATACCTGAGCATTGCGAGTTTGTGGAAAGTTGGTGGCAAGCCTTCGCTGGACAAGCGATCCTTATTTCTGAGAGAGTCGTATTTTTTGGTTTTCATAAAAGTTTTTGAATCGAATTCAATTGATTTTTGTATTTTTTGTATTTGTGTACTTCGCACGAGATTTGTTCTTTGTTTTTCGATAATCTTTCAAGCTTATTTTAATATTTTTATCTTCATTTCTTATTCATTTAATTAATAAAATCCAGAAAATTATACTTGAAGGATTATTCGAAATTAAAATTATGTATGAAAATTTGTTTTGTTTGTTGTATTTTTGTTGTATAAACACACATTTATCAGAAAAAAACAAAACAACAGAAAATCAATAACAATTTTAATGTTTCTAATCTGATTTTTATCTTTTAGATACAAAATTAAAAGGAAGATAAAATTAATGTTTATATCACATAAATTTTTGCAGCATCCTCAATAGAAAATAAATTTTATAAAAATTTCGAAAACTATCAAGAAAAATAAAAAACATACTGCAAAAATTAAAAAATTTGTCGAAATTTTTAACTTTTAGTCAGAAATAAAATAATTAACAAAATTTACACAAACATTTTTTACAGTGTGAAAAGTGTGTGTACGTGTGTGCAGGCTACGAATTAAAAATATTTTTGTGATTTTTTCATTTCTGTTTTTAGAGTGTTATTTTTTTTTAATACTTATCTTTGAGGATGAAAGGAGCAAAAAATTAACAACAATCACCAAAAATAATGATTTTTTCTTTTTTAACAAAATTTACAATGAAAATGAAATTAACAAAAATTTTTAGTGCGTATTTTATTTTTATATTCAGCTTGTGAGAGAGAGAAAAGTGAAGAAAAGAAAAGTAAATTATTATACATAAAAAAGGAAATTGTGATGTATATTAAATAAAAATAATTATCTTTTTTACAGTATTTTTTTTTTTTAAATAGTGTAATTAATTCATTCACTAAATATATAAAAAATATTTAATAAAAATGAAATATACTCCCTTTTTTTAGTCTGTTTTATACGCCGATTTTTCTTTTTTCTGTTTTTGGTTTATTTACTACGATCGTATTTTTGTTTTTATTTATCAAAAAAAAAAAGCTAATTAAGAAATAAAATTTGTGATTTGTCTTCTTTTACAGAAAATAAAAATAAAGTGCGCAAAATAAGCAAGATTTAGGTGTTGTTAAATATTTCTTTGCATAAAGTAATTTGCTCTTGTTAATTACAGTAATTTTCCGGATATAATGGAAGAAAAAACATAAGATCAAGATGCTTTTGTTAAGGGTACTTTTGGTATTTTGAAATTTTTACACATACATTTTTTAAAACGTGTACAACATATTTTTTGGTAATTTTAAAACCATTCTCAAATACTCTCATTAAAAATATATAAAGAAAATTTAATGGATAACCCCCCCAAGTGCCAATTTTCATTAACATTTTTTTAATTTCAAAATCATCTATGCCATAAATCGTAAATATTGTGTGGGAAAAAGTTCGTGGCGTTTTTCCGATAGATGGCGTCAATTGCAAATAAACCAGGAAACACAGGCCGTAGCGACACCACTTAACGCTTGTTGGAAACATCGAAATTGGACAAGTGATTGGAAAGTTGTTTGCGTTTGAAAATGGAAATAAATAATTAAGAATTGCGTTATATTTTGCAATATTATTATGACAAAGGGAAGAACGCTGCGCAGGCTTGTGAAAAAATTTGTGCTGTGTACGGCGAAGGTATTTTATCGAAATCTGCTGCACGGAAATGGTTCGCTCGCTTTCGTTCCGGTAATTTTGATGTGAAAGATGAGTCACACTCTGGTCGTCCAATTACTGGAAAACCAGATGGAATTCTTGAAAAAGTGTAGCAAGATAAGCATATCAGCAGTGTCGATATTGGTATGGAGCTAGGCATTGACCACAAAACTGTTTTGAACCATTTACGCAAAGCTGGCTGCAAGAAGAAGCTCGATGTATGAGTTCCTCATGAGTTGAGCGCGAAAAACATGATAGACCGAGTTAACATCTGGGATGAAACGTAATTAAATCGAGCCATTTCTGGAATGTCTAATACCCGATGGTGAAAAATGGATCACATACGACAATCGGAAGCGTAAAAGATCGCGGACAAGGGATGGTGAGCCGTCACAAACGTTCGCGAAACCAGGATTGACGCCGAACACAGCATCACCTTAAGTGTGGTGGGATTGGAAAGGAATCCATCCATGAGCTACTTCCAGTTGGTCAGACGATTCATTCTCAAGTCTACTGTGGACAACTAGAGAGATTACGCCAGGCAATTGAAAGAAAACGGCGCGAATTTAATAATAGGAAAGCCGTTGTCTTCCATCACGATAACGCCAACCCACACACATTTTTGATGACTCGCCAAAAATTGCGAGATCTTGGTTGGGAGGTTTTGATACATCCACCATATAGTCCAGACATAGCACCCTCTGAATATCACATGTTCCGATCCCTGCAGAACTCTCTCATTGGAATTAAGCGGGTTTCAACAGAAGCTTGTGAAAAACAATTGATTCAGTTTTTCAACCAGAAATCACGGAAGTTCTTCACCGACAGCATCATGGTTCTTCCCAAAAAATGGCGAAGCATTGTCGATAATAATGGAGCATATTTGGTTTAAATAAATTCATTTCACACTATAAGAAAACCATTTGAATAGTAAAAAAACGCCACGAACTTTTTCCCACACCCAATATATATATATATATATACTTGCGATCATAAAAACCGCACCACGCAGATAGTTTCAATAATGCACATAATTAAAGAATGTAGGGGTAGGGGAGGAATGCAATCATTTGACCTGCTATAAGGGGTTATAAAAGCAACTTATCTTATACAGCAAATTATCGTCAGATAGCGGCTAGAATAGGGTGCGCCATTCAACTATCGTTCGATTAATGAAGAAAAAAGAGAATTTAGACCCTCTCGAAAGGACGAAAGGATCTGGAAGACAAGGCTTTACAACGGATGGTTTCTGAAGGATCACTTTAAAACCGCTGTCCGTATGAGGGCAGAGTTAAAGGACTTTAGGACCTAAGCGTCCAAAACAATTCGTAGAAAGTTACGAGAGATAGAACTTTATATGGAAGACAACCAGCGAAAAAACCCATGTTGACAAAGAAAATGAAGACGGCTCGTCTAGCATGGGCGAAGAAAATTGGACGAATTAAGATTGGCGTCGTGCGTGATTTGGTCCAATAAAAACTTTTTAACAAAAAAATTAAACCCCCGAAAAAACTGAAAAGCAAAAAATAATAAACTACGCTTTACGTAATTAATTAATTTGCTTGTTTGGCGCTGACTCAAAATTACTTATTAGGTATACTTACATTAGTTTAAGAACTTATTTATTAAGTTTAATTGAAACTCAAAATAATTACAAAAATATACACTTAGGTATACTTACATTAGTTTAAGAACTTAGTTATTAAGGTTAATTAAAAAAGGTTTATTATTTTTTGCTTTTCAGTTTTTTCGGCGGTTTAATTTTTTTGTTAAAAAGTTTTTATTTTATAATTTTTTGTGGCTATAATCTACTAATTATTACATCCTTAATTTTTGTTTACTTTTAAAATAACTACCTACTTTACTTTAGCTATTAACTGTTATATAATCCTAATTTAACTATTATTTTTTGTATAATATAAATACTTAAAAAAAACAGGCTTTATATACCAACATGGGTAGGTAGCCTTTGGTGTAATACACAACTCAGCATTAAAATCTGTGAGTGCACAATCAATCATCCCCTGTTTTCCTACCCTTAGGGTTGGAATTTTCTAAATTTATATGGGACCAACTTCGGGGTATACCCTTTCCAATAAAAAAAGAATTATCAAAATCGGACTACTCCGTATGAAGTTATGCGTGGTCATACATAAAAAAAAAATAAATATATGCGTCGACTTGAGAACCTCCTCCGTTTTTTCGTCGGTTAAAAAGTAAATTCAACTTGTTGTATGAAGACAATTTACCATACGTGCGACGTTCAGTAGGAGAACGATTTAAGGAAATCAAATGGTCTGGGGATGGTTTTCTTTCTACACCCTAGGTCCTGGCATAATGTTGTTCTACACCCTAGGGATGGCGTAATGAACGCTCAGAAGTATGGGCAAGGCATAAAAGAATTTTTGGTGTACCAGCCATTGAAGAGCACCTTTCGTTTATTGACAAAGTCATTTTCCAAGATGATTCTACACCTGGCCATCGTGCCAAATCGGTAAGGATAGTATGGCATATGACACGTGGACTTAGTTCACGTCCAGCCTAAGTACTTGCAGACTTACCAAGTACTTTATAGGTAATCCGAACAAGAATACTGCGAAATTCTTACTTAGCTTAGGTAGGAAAGATTGTAGGGCTCTAGTAGGGACAATTACAGGGCACTGAACACACTTGGCAAACACTTGACCCTGGGAATTATCGGCAACCCTACGTGCACTTCCTGTGACTGTCCTGCGTTCTCTTGTGCACGTAGGGGCGCGTTTGGCGCCGATGTCATGAGAATGGAGGATTTAGATTCTCGATCTCTGTCTGAAATTCTTCAGTTCATCAGGGCAACGGGGAAATTCAGATAGAGCGGGGGTTTTCAGCGCAATGGACTAATGAAAGTCTGACCGTTCGAGGTGTATTGCCTCCCTCCCCAGTAAATCAATCAATCAATCAATGGCATATGAACTGCAAAATGTCTATTATCACAATAAATAAAAAAACGAATTTATCCTCTTACGTTATTTTCAGCTTCAGAAAACATTTTTTGATCTTGGAATTCAGAAACTAGACTGGCCAGCTAATTCGTACGATTTGAATCCTATCGAACATTTGGGGCATGTGATGAAAAACGGAAAGTAGCAAATCATAAACCTTCTAGGATCGAACCGGTTATTACACCCAAAGGTGAGGCAACGCGATACTGAATACTGTATATAAAATGTAAATTATGTCTAATCTATATTTAAATAAAAATATATCAAATTATCCACAAATTTCATAATTAATGTAATAATCAAGTTAATAATAATAAGGCATGAAAATCAGTAGAGAAATGAATTTCTGCCAAACTATTTATGAGGTACTACTGATTATTATGACAAAGAATCATAACATTCGGAAAAGTAGGTACCCTTTTATTCAATTTTTTCATTTGAATTTCAAGTGGTGCGGTTTTTATGACCGCAGGTATATATATACAAATATCTCATATCTAAGAAAAAAATACTTCAGATAGACTTTTTTTTACTCCGACAATTTATGATATATATTTTTAAAGATTTACATAAGACTTCTAAGTGTAAAGAATTTCATAAAATAAAAAAAAACAATTAACTAGCCGTTCTTGGGGAAACAAATTAACATCAAATTGTTCAAGGTAAATACACTACTCAAAAAAAATTAAGGGAGCAAGAAATTTATGGAAATTTTTTGTTCAATTTTCTTAGTGAAAAACGACTGTATCAAAATTAAACCAGAAGACTTTTTGAAGCTTGAAGTCTCTAGTTTTAAGATCTTTTGGTCAACAATTTTTTCAAGCTACGGTTTTCGCGTAATCATTAAAGAAATAGTGCAAGAAAACATGTTTTACGAAAATAGCACACTTGAATTTTTTTAGAATTTTTCGGGAGATTTTTGGAAAAAAAAAATGGTCCAAAAAATGCACACGTGTTCTCTGGATAATTTTAAGCTTTTGTCATATGAAATTTATTCGCAAAATTGATCCTTTTTGAGTAAAAATATGGCGAATTTTTTAGTTAGTCACAAGATAAAATTAATCCTTTAGTAAAACTTTGATCAGCCGAAACAAGAAAACGGTTTTAAGTATCGATTTGAAAATGTACAGGGTTATGGGGGGTACAGTAGGCTGTAACAAAATCAGACAATATTAGTCTTTCCGTCAATATTTGTAAATCAGCGGCAGGTTTTCTAAAAAAAACGCAGAAAGTAATTTTTTTTTCAAATTAATGTCAAGGGGGAAAACATTTTTTTACTTCAAAAACCAATGATTGGTCCTTGTAGAGAATTCATTCACGTTTTCGAAACCGTCCTTAAATTTATTATGTGGTCATTAGTTGCTGAGATATCGATGATCAAAAACAAAAGAATCCTTTTTCATATAAAGTCGGATATTTCAGCGAACAATTGACGTAGAGAGAATTTGGAAAAAAAAAAACAAATTAAAATTGAATAAACCAGCTAACTGACCTATGGCATAAGTTTAACTGAAAAATTTATCAAAAGAAAAAATCTCGAAACATTATTTCTTGCGCTATTTATTGATTGCGCGAAAACCGTAGCTCGAAAAAATTGTTTAATTTCGAATCATTTTTACTTAGATACAGCTCTTCTAAAATTGAACAAAAAATTTCAATAAATTTCTTGGTCCCTTAATTTTTATATATTTTTAATCAGAGTACTATAATAGTCCACGGGTAGAGCAAGGGCGGTAGGGGGGCGGGGCACTGTGAAATACATATAAATATATATAAAAACAAAAATTATTATTATTTTTGAAATTTTAACACCCTGCTGAAAAATTCATAATTTACTTTCCTCTTTTGTAAATCTCGTTTTAATTTTGTGTCATTTTTATTCAAATTATTATTATTATTTTTTCTTTTGTGTGTTTTTAATACTTTATTTTTAAGGTTTTTCATGTTTTTATCTTATAATTTGACTCACCGTTATATTCACAATCTGCGTCATCGTTGTCATTGACGTCGACATCCCCTGGACCACTCTCTGTTTATTGTTTTTTTGGTATATATATATATTTTTTTTTTTTCATAATAAATTCAAATAAAAATTATGTGGTAATGGTTTTTGTATAATAGTGTAGTATTATTTTTTTTATTTTGAATTTATAATCTACTTTTTACTTTTATATTTACTTTACTTATATAAAGTACTCTCTTTTTTGTGGGTATTAGGAACTTTTCTGTTTTCTTGTTTTGGTTGATTCTTGAGACTGACATAAATTAATAATAATGTCAAAAATATAATTATGAAACTAGAATAAATTAATAGTAATACAAATAGTACCTATAAAGCTTTTTTAACTGCTTTGTTTTCAATATCTCAGAGGAAAAATAAATGTAAATAAAAGAAAAAATACAAATAAAAATGTCATAGTAATACTAAAGAAAATAAATAAATTAATTTAAGCGTAAGCATCAAACTTTATAAATTATAAAATTATAAATAAAATGTATTAAAACTGAGACTACATTTTTTTTGTCATTTTGTTATACTTCTTTCAAGCAAAACAAATTCTAAAAATTACCATCAATTAATCTTCGTAAAAAAAATTAAAGCAGAGGAAGTAATTTTTATTTTTTACTCATATTTTTACGTTAAACCAAAACAGGTTTTTTTTGTAAAATGTTTATATACTTGTGTACTTATTTTTTAAACAAGTTAAAGCAGGAGCAAATGAATAGCGACTTATTACTTTTAGGCTGGCGGCCAAATTCCTCAAAATCTTTACCTTGAACACTTTGTAAAAGGGCGGCGCCCACCTGACTCCCCCCACCACCAGAATTTTGGGTTAGGTGATTTTTATGCTGTTGTTGTTGTTGCTGCTGCAGCTGTATTTGTTGGCCTCCACCACCACTCCCACCGGATGCTGGTAGCCTACTGAAAGCGTTTGCAACAATTGACGACAAGTTGGCGGGCGGCAGCGGCGCTGAAGTCGCTGTCGTAGCTGACGTCGTTGTCGCCGTAGTCGCTAGCGAAGAATTCGAAATCGAATTCGAGTTCGAAATTGAATTCGTCCCTGAATTTTGACTAGTTGCAATCATTTGAGCTTGAGATTGATTTTTTGCCGGCGACAGCGGAGGCGATGAAGTTATTGAAGATCCTGACATTGTTTTTAGTTTTATCATTTTATATATTTATTTATTAATGATTTTTTCTATTTTCATGATTTTAATTTTTAAATTTATTCAAATAAGTATATATAAATAAATATATTTCTGGTATAATATTATTAGTACAAAATAGCTATAAACGAGGTTAACTCGTTTTAATTATTTTTCAAGCAAAAAACATCACTGAAACTCAGGCAGGATTATTAATTATTTATTATATTTTATTTCCCTCTTATTTACTTATTTTCTCCTAAATCACCTAATTTTTACATATATATATATATGTATTTTTCTTAAGGATTTCTTTTTATCACGATTAGTTTCGTTTTTCACTCAAATCAACCCATCAATCAACAATTGTTATATACAAATCAAAGCTTTCACCAGTTAAAATCGTTTCTGCAATTGCAATAAAAAAAAAAAATTGGAGACAAAGTAATGAAAAATAAAAATAAAATAAATTTAATATTTTTCGTCTCATCTACTCTTAATAATCCAAAAGAGGACAAAAAAAAACGCACTTAAAAGTCGAATAATTTTCCTTTAATTGCTAGCGCTACTAATGATGAGAATTGAGGACAACAAAAAAATAAACTCTTTTTCGTGTTACATTTTCATCTGGAAATCCGAAAAAATTTGATTTCAGTATAAATTCAAGCTATACATTCAAAAATTTCCCCAAAAATTATTATGACCTTGAATAATTTCTAATAAGTAATATATAGCATTACTAGGACTACATGCATGTAATTCCAGATGGTGATGCATCTACAAGAAAGTACTGTCGATAAGCTGGAACTTTGTGCATGTTAGTTCGTCACAGTGTAAACAAGGTTTTTTCCCGAGTTCTGAAAGTGTCGAGTTTTGTATCTAGTAAAGAGTATTTACGGGGAATTTTATTACACTATTTTATTTAAAAGAAATCTGCAGCTGAAGCACACCAAATTCTTGTTGAGATTTACGATGGGTAAGCTCGGAAACGACATGTAGAGGCTGATTTTATTGCTTCAAAAATAATGAATTTTACCTTGAAGTTAAAAACCGAAAAATTTTGAAGACAAAGAATTGGAGGAATTACTTAAAGAAGGCTCACTACAGACGCTAACTGAACTTGCAAAATCATTACAAGTAGATGACACAACAGTTTCGAAACGTTTGAAAGCATGAGGAATGATCCAGAAGCAAGGCAACTGGGTGCAGCATGAGTTAAAGCCGAGAGACGTCGAACGACGTTTTCTTACGTGTGAACTGTTGCTTCAACGGCAAAGAAGGAAAGGTTTCTTGAATCGCATCGTGACTGGCGATGAAAAATGGATATAGGTAGTATTATCCTATTACTCTAACCGTAAAAAATCGTAGGGTAAGCCCGGCCATGCTTCAACATCATCCGCGAAACCAAATATCTATGGTTCGAAGCTTCTTCTGCTCGAACCGAATGAAACTCTGACGGGAGAACGCTATCGACAACAATTGATGTGACTGAGCCAAGCTCTAAAGGAAAAACGGCCGCTATAGGAACAGAGACACGACAAATTAATTTTGTTACATGACAACGCACAGCCCCATGTTTAAAAATCGTTAAGAAAACTTTGGAGGCGCTGAAATGGGAAGTCCTATCCCACCCGCCGTATTCACCGGACATAGCCCTTTCCAACTAACATCTATTCCGTTCGATGGCACATGGCCTGGCTGAGCAGCATTTCCATTCTTATAAAGATATCAAAAAATGGGTCGATTCTTGGATAGCTTCGAAAGACGTGTCGTTTTTCAGACGTGGAATTCAGATGCTGCCAGAAAGATGGAACAAAGTAGTGGCAAGTGATGGCCACTACTTTGAGTGACATGTTCCTTACTACATACTTTAACACGTTGAGTGCCACGTTTTTACTCAGCTTCACATTCAGCTATTGGGTGTCAGTCTCGGGTGACTGACGTGGCACTCAACGTGTTAAATAAAACATTGATTTTTACAAAAAAAAAAACAGCGAGAACTTATTCAAGGTCCTAATAAAATTAGAAGTATCCCGTTGAAGAAATGATTTTTATTTATAATTTAATTGTACCAATTTTTAGTTTTTAGTTTTCGCTGGTCTTTTCATTTCATTTAAATGCGAACCCTTTCATTTGATGCACATATTATGATGATAGATAAGAAAATTTTGTCCGCCATCTTGGAGCGGCGGTCATATTTGATTTAGTGTGATTTCACTCACTTTATTGGTTTCTACTCTTCAAGCTCTTTCATTTGATACCCATATTAACAGGGTTGACAAAATATACACCATCCGCCATCGTGTGGCGGCGATTTTGGAAATATTGCAATAATAAGTATTGCATATTGGATTGTCACCAAAACTAAAGGTGTATGCACGATTTCAAAATCGGTTCGGAGGAAATGTTTCAAAATTCAGTTGCACGATCAAACGTACAAACATTGCAAGTTAAATAAAAGCTTACAAAAAGAGATAAAATTATGAAGAAAAAACCGCAGCCTAGTCGACGAACTAATAACAGTTAAATTTAAAATGTCGGTGGTACAGAGAGAGAGAGAGAGTTGGGGGAATCTGCGAATCATTTGGCGGGGAATTTAAACTTATTTAATTCACTGAGACTCGAGACGGAATTTTAGGCTTTCAAATATTTAACTATTTTCACAATTTCTTGTTTACTTTTACTATTAACTAAATTTCGTTTGTATTTTTTTTCAATAATTTTTGCTTGCAGACAAGCACGCATTAATTTATTAAATTATAGAGAAAAAACACAAATATATTACATAAGAATGCATAAAATAGATATCAGTCTCAAGTAGAAGTTGTAAATAATTTTATAATATTTATTATTTCACATGTTTTATTTTCCTGTTGAATGACAAAAATCGAAAAAACGAAGATATTTAAAAAATTCATTTACTTTTATCGATCTATTTTTTGTGATTTTTTCCAGCAAAAATTTGTTATAACGTTGTTTTCGAAGTACCCAAATTTTAGCATCAATCTTAAGTTTTTACCACAGTAGAAAAACAAAAAAAGAAGCGATGTAAGGCGAATAAAAATTGTATGTTAAAAGCGTATTATACAAAATATAAAAAATTGTAAATTTTTGCAGTGATAATTATGATTTAATTTAATACGTGTCTAAACATTTCAAGAAAAATTTTAGAAGAAAAACGGAAGATGAAAATTATTATTAATTAATGCATTCAACTCGTGAACTGGATTTTTTTCTTTTTTTTTTGTGTTAGAATAGAAACATTATTTTTTGTTTTTAATTCTATTAAAATTAAACAAGGCTTCATTAACTTTTTAATAAAAAAAGCGAATAAAATGTTCAAATATATAAAATCTTGGTATTTTGTAAATCTTTTAAAAAATGTGTTGCTTTGTGTGAAAATTAATTATTTATTTAAAAATGTAAAAAAAAAAAAAATGTGTGCTCTTTATTATAAAACAAGAGGAATAGAAAAAAAAAATGTAATAATGTTTTTTTTTCGATTAAAAACTAAAATTAATAAGAGAAAAAGACTATAAAAATTAGTTTAAAAAAAATCAATTGTAAAAAGTCGAAATTTAAAAGTACTTCTAGTTTTGAATAAGTTTTTCGGTAGTATGTATATATATTTTTTTTAAATAATTTCTGTATGTATCTTTGTAATAAATTTACCTTCGGGATCTTTAGCTATGACTGTTGTGCTGCGATCAACACCTCCTTTTTTATCTTCTACAAAAAACATAAAGAAAAAAACAAAATTGGAAAGAAATAATCACGATAAGTTCTAAGATCTTGTTTTTTTTTGTATCATTTCATATGTTTTTCTTTTAAGGTAAATTTTATAAGTATTGAAAATATTTTGTGAGAGTACAAATAGAAGAAATTTATATATATATTTTTTATTTTAATTTAATTTATAAAAATAAAGGCCAAGCACTTTGGAACGTGATAGAAAAGAAAAAAAATATTAAGATATACTTTTTGTGTATTTAGCATTTTTAATTTGTGCATTTTTCAATAAATAAATAAATTGCAATTTCGGGCCTTATATATAATAATTTAAAAATAAATAATTCATTGTTTTGTTTTATAATTTTAATTTGGGAAAATGTCAAACACTCTAAATCATAAAGTTAGTCAAAATTTAAAGCATAATTTTAATTATTGCATAAATGTAAACACGAATTTTCTTTTTTTTTGTGCAGCATTAAAAATGTGTTTAAAAATTTACTTAAAAACTTAACATCCTTTTCATTCATAATTTGTTTATTTCCTTTTAATATGGAGGAAATCAAACGTATTAAAAAATATAAAAAATAATTTGTTGGGGAATTACAATTATCTGAACACGTTTAACGACTTCTTGTTGCATTACAAAAACAAAAATACTATTTTTATTTTAATAATAAAATAAAATATATTAAAAAACTTGGGCTCTTAAAGACTTAATTATGAAATTAATTATTTGGTGAGGCTCTAGAAAAGGCAATTTCGATAAGTAGTAGAAATAAAACTTTTATTAAATTGGGAAATGAATAAAAACAGATGGTTAATTGTATTGTGAATTTTTTTTAATATGTTGTCTAATTCATAATTATTTTATTTAAGCGGGAATAAGGTCCCAACAATTTTAGTTTTCTTTTTTTTTTGATTTTTTATTTCGGTAGTGTTTGGTGCAATAATACTTTTATTTCCTAATCTGGTTGTATATAGGGGATCATCCCATAAGTAATGCGAAGTTTTCGAAATCACTTTCAATAGGCTAATAAGAAATAAAGAACTTTTTATTTAGTCATTTATATATTTTCCTTCATTTGCTACAATGGTTCTCCATTGCTTAGGAAGTTTTCCGATTCCTCGTTTGTAGAAGCCCTGTGGTTTGGAGGTAAAAAAATTTTGAAGGACTCTTTTGATCTCTTGCATATTACCTAGATTTTTATAATTTAAAAATGCCTTCAGACTTAATTCCCAACCAAATTCCGTTATTTCTTCTAGGGTACGTCGAGAAACATGAGGTCGAGCGTTATCCTGGCGGAACAAAAATTCCCGTTCTGTTTATTAATCCTGGCCGCTTATTTTGTAGCTCCTCTTGTAAGCGCTCCAGTTGTTGACAGTATATATATATATATATTGTTTGGCTGACTGGCAAAAGTTCAAAATGTACTATTGTAATCAAAAAGTAAAACCAATTTTGAATTTTTGAATCGACTAATGAAATAAAAGAAAAATCGAAGAAGGAACTGAAGGCCATTCCAATCATCGAGTTTCAGAAGTGTTTCGAGGATTGGAAAAATCGCTGGCACAGATATATTGTATTGGGTGGGGACTACTTTGAAGGAGATAATATAGATTTGGAAGATTAAATAATAATGTTCAAAGTTATAAACAAATTGGCTTTACTTTTGACTCCTCGAATATCCCACCAAACAGAGAGCAACGCCTTCCGTGGATACAATCTGGGACGAGCTTGAAAAGTTAAGGGCGTGCGGCGATCCACTCAGCACCTTTTTCGTTGACCACTCTTGTAAAGAATCCATTTCTCAGTTCTTGCCACAATTCGATCCAAAAATGGCTCTTCTGTATATGCTGAGAGTAAACTGTGACAATGTTCCACCCGTGTTTGGTGCTGAGCCTCATTAAGCTCATGTGGTACCCACTTTCCAAGTTTATTCATCTTCCATAACCTTTGAAGGTGGCGATGGACTTTGATGGTGGCGGTTTCGTTTTTTCTAAAGATAAACAACATCACGTGCCGAATATGCTCTTTGAATGGTTCCATTTTGTTGTCCTATAACTTTGTCCTAAATTCATGTAGCCACTTCAAAACCTGCAGTTATACCAACTATGACTAATGAACCTGTATTATCGACTGAGTAGCCGCACTTTTATATAGACAAACTACTAGTCTCGCCTGCTGTCGATATTCGACCGTTACTGTTTCTATTTCGAATTTATCTGACTTCGTTTCTATGACTTCGTCGTTCAATTCGACCGGTTAAAGTAGGCCGTTAAGGCAAATTTATAATAAAATAGAACACATTATCTTAATGCGAGTGTACTAATGCGTATGTGAATAAAAAGCTTTTCAGTATAGATAAAACTTTACCTGGCTTTCACACCTTTTGCTATGAACGTGCCTGAATAAAACATATATTCTGCACATCTATGAAAAAATACCTTTTGTTTGATATATGTTTCATTAAGATACGTGCAAGGGGAATAGGTTAAAAAAGGATTACAATTTTTGGCTTTGCCTATTAATACATAAGATTAACTCGCGTAGGGGTACCAGTGCAAGTTTTCGCATAACTTATGGGATGACTTGATAAAATAAATAACTAAGCTTAAACATCAAAAAATTAATTAAAATTAAAATAAGTTGTGAAAAAAATTTTAAAAATTAAAAATTAAAGTAATTTTAAATATAAAATTATAGTAAAATAATTCCAATTTTCTAGAGCCTTTTTATTAAAATTGTTAATATTTAAATATCAACAAATTCTATTGGATGAAAATTTTTTTAATATTATAATTAAAATTATAGTTTTTGCTTTTTAAATGTAAAAGAAAAAAAATATATATATTGAGCCATTTACACACAATATTTAAATAAGCAAATTTCTAGGGATGTGGGCCGGAGGCAATTATTCAAAATTACGTAATAAATCAAAATTAAAAAGCAGGAAACAACAAAAACAAACGGAATTATTCATTTAATAAAAAATTAATAAATGCAACATAAAGTATAACAGAATAATTAAAAATTTTATTTTCTGCTACGATTTTTTAAATTTTTAAAAATAATAATTAAAAAATACAATTATCTAAAACCCAAGATATATATTTTTTTTAAAAAATAAAATTTGCTAGATATCTAATTCTTTTTATAGAGGTTTACAATTTTAAAAATAAAACATCATTTAAACAAATAGTAAATTAATAACAAACAAAAAAAAAAAAGGTAAATAAAACTCGTCGCATCATTTTGAACATTTTGAGCCGCAGAAAAGAGATTTTTTTAATGTTTTATTAATGTATATATATATTTTCTTGATATTGCATTCTTTTTAATTTTTTTTTTTTTTACATTATAATGGTCTTTTCCTCAAGTCTACTTTTAATTTATAAACTAAAAAACAAGCAATTAAATGTTAAAATTGAATAGAAAACGCAAGCACAATTTTTTAAAATAAAATAATGTTTTCTTCTTTTTTTTAAAAACGCTTTTCTTCTCGGGGTAATTATGTATAAGTCTCATGTTTTTGCTTAATAAAAAAAAGAAAATGTTAGCTTATAAAATTAACTTCATATATAAATATATTTTGTTTATATTTTTCTTCTAATTTATCCGTTTTTTTTTCAAATAACAGATACAAGTAAAGCAAATAAAAAAGCAAACGAAAAATTGTTTATATAATATATATATATATTTTTTTATTTTTATTTTATATTAAAATAAGAACTAAATGAATCGCCAGAAATATAAATAAAAATAAAATATTAATAATGTATGACTCACCTTTCACGTCATCATCTTCAAGAGTTGTGCTTGACGAGTCTGTGGACTCTTTCACCTGAGATCCATCACCTTTTTTGGTTATCATGCTTCTGCCTGGTAAAAGTAAATTGTTAATAATATTATTACTGTATAAAAATAGCTGAAGTTACATTCACTTACTTGAAAAGTTTCTTGTGGCTAGCATTGTTGTTAAAATAGCACCCTAAATATAATATAAATGAAATAAATATTAAAATAAATTTTAAATATAAAAACTACCTTAAGTTTACGGCGAGCATTGAATTTCTTGAGGCAATCGACTGTTTCTTGACGATGTACAACGGATGCAACGCGTTCTCTTTGCTGAATTTTGATTATAAAATTTATACAATTAATTTACGAAAAAACAAACTATCGAAAATAATAAGATATTTACGCAAATCCAAGGATGTTTGAGAGCTTCAGCCGCTGTAATCCTTTTGTATGGATTAACAGTCAACATTTGATTAATTAAATTTTTAGCCTCTGGTGTTACTGTGTCCCATTCAGGTGAGGGGTACTGTTCGAAAAAATATATATAAATATATTGTATATAATAGATTTAAAATTTTAATTACATCATAAGCTCCGGCCTTGATCTGTGAATATAATCGGTGCTGATCTTCGTCCCAAAAGGGCGGATAACCGACAAGTAAAATGTACAAAATAACACCTGTGGAGAAATCAAAAAATTTTATTAATTTTTAACAAGCTGAGATAAATATAAAACGGAATTTATTGCTGACAAGCACGCATTTCCCATTTTATAAATTATTATTCATTAAAAGGTATTTTATTATTTTTACTTATTATTGCTAGTGGGTCATTATGGCAATCTAGGTGTCACTCGAAAGCAACGCGACCTATAAGGTCTATTGTGCTATCCCCTCTATATTGAACCCCTTCCCCGTCTAGATCGTTAAAATAGGCTATAGTGCTTTGGGGAGTCACCTTTGACACGTCTGCCAGAGCAATGGTGGACGCCGACCTCTACACCTATATTTTTAAGGTGGGACATTAGGGCACAGTGTCCCGCGAAAGTAGGTCGGCTATGATCTTTAGTCCCGACTTGTTGATCGTAAGAAGTTTCATCGTCCTCTGCTTGAAGGGATAGATGAATCTTTTCGCCTGCCTTAGTCCAGTTAGGTTGCTCCAATGTAAGGCTTTACTGTCTTGTTCCCATAGCCTAAGGAAGGAACTGTAGTAACTCTTAGCCAAGCCACAGTAATACCTATGACACACATAGGCTGGTTAACCAACTATTCTAGTTAACCAACATCAAAACCAACCACAATGACACATCAAACTTTTCTTGGTTTCTGACCATTTCGTTTGTATGGTCCATTGTATGTATGTATGACCATTTCGTTTGTAAGTCGAAACCACCTGATTTGAGCTGGTTAAGCGCTAAACCAAAAAGGTGCTTGGTTAACCAAATGGTGTGTCAATGGTATTCGACTCTATAGTATAGGTACAAAGCGTTCTGATCGCCGCTTGGCGATATTTTGGCACCTCTGATTCCTTTTTATATAATCGTTTGGGCGCAGGTGCTTATAGCAATTATCTCAGCCTGAAAAATCATGGAAGTTTTCCCTAAAGCCATGGAGATCTGGCAGTTGGGTCTCTAGATCCTTGCGCCGAAGAATCCGTCGCATCTAGAACCGTCTGTATACCATGTCAGGATTCCCGGTCGGGCGATTTTTCTGTATTCCTTCCGTCACTGTCGGTCTTTTATTACGGTTCTGAATGGTAACTCCAAATTTAGACTTTTCGGTACACCTCCATTATTTGTGTGTGTCCTCCATCGTTCTGAGCGTTACTATGACCTAATATTTGAAGTTTTCGAGTACTGCTAGCCGCCTCTTTTTTTTATGTAGAGGTGTACCAGTAGTAGATCTAGTAGTACCTCTAAGGACGCAGTCGGGCACGTTTTCATGGCCCCTGTGATCCTGATGCAGTCGAGTCTTTGCACTTTATTGAATGTGGCTATTGACGTATACTGCTCTGCTTTTTTCCACCAGATAGCTGCTGTATAGGTGGCGATGGGTTTTATTACCGACTCCTATTATCATAGTATCATTTTAGGCTTTAAAGGTATAAAAAGTGCAATATTAAAACTATAACTAACCGGGAGGGAAAAAGAGTGCGACCATAAGATCTTTTTTGCCGAATCCCCTTTATAGTAGAAGACGGTCTGCTACCCTAAGGAAGGTCAGTAGGTCTTTGCCTTTCCATAACAGGAGCCATGAGGTCTCGACCAGTGGGACTCGAATACTTGCACATTTTTATCTTGAAATCAGCAGCAATTAATGTGTAGATAGTCCTCATGCGATTTTATTGCTGGTCTCATGTAACAAATGTTTTTGATATGACAGAATTATACCACTGGTCGACAAAATTTAATATTTAATTTTTCCGACAACAAGTCATATATCATTTTTATAGGATTTTTTCCGTAGATTACGAATATGTAAACAAAAATATTCTATCACGTCAACTTTTTGAAAAAAATAGGGTTGAAAAATACAAAATATAGTATTTCGGCCATTGTTAAAAATTCATTACAAAATAACGGAACGTGGAAAAAGCTCGTAACATGACTCAAAAGAGAGCGTGAATCCTTATCGATATATATAAAATAGCACTAATCTATAGCACTTATAAAGCGTCTTCGGGAATAAGATTTTCATGAGCGTGTGCAAGCAGTGATCTTCATTAATTTATCTATTAGTAAGTAAGCGGCTTATGGAGAAAAGTGAATTCCACGGAATATTTCGAAAAGTTTTATAGCATCTCGTTTTTTATAATATAAGAAGTAAAGGTTCATGCTTTTATTTGAGCTACTTTACAAGCTCCTACAAAAATTCGTTATTTTTTAATTAATTTGCATAAATGGCCAAAATACGGTCTTTTGTACTTTTCAAACCTATTTTTTTCAAAAACGTGACGTGATAGGACATTTTCGTTTGCGAATTCGAAATCTACGAAAAATTCCTAAAAAAATGATTATAACACTTATTCTACGGCAAAATTGGTGTCGACCAGTGTACTTTTAACATTTAACAATAATAATAATAGATTTTTGTATAACTCTTTTCATCTTCCTCCGTGTCTTGTGTCATATCTTGTGTCACGTCATGCCATATGTCTCCTGTCATTTCCAAGTTAAATTAAACAAAAGAGCAAATCGAAGCAAAATTAAGCGTTCCTGAAAACCTTACTATTCAACTTAAATCAAAATTCCATAGAGTTTTAGAATTTCACAGTAGTCGGCGTCCCCAGAATTCTCCAGTATCTAATTTTCAGTATGCTTTGTTTAATGGAATTTAGAAGACTTATAAAACGATGTTTAATGAAATTAAATAAAGGTTGACTGAATAAAATAAATTAAAATTATTATAATACTAATATAAAATTTGTGCTTGTCACCAAGTTAAAAAAATAGAAAATTTATTTATAAATTTTTTAAATTTACCACACGCCCAAATATCTACAGATTTTCCGTATGGTTCCTTTTTTAAAACTTCCGGTGATAGATATCCAGGTGTACCGGCAAAACCGAACCATGCTTGATGATCACCCTGTATCTCAATAGCTAAACCAAAATCTGCTAGTTTAACAGCGGCACCCTTCGCCTTACTCGCTAATAATAAATTTTCTGGCTTTAAGTCCCGATGTACTACACCATTTTGATGACAGTGATTAACAGATTCCAGAATCTGCTGGATACAGTGTGATGCATCTGCTTCAGAATAAAATTCTCTAGCGACAATATCTTCAAATAGTTCACCACCGGTGACGCTGAAAATTATTTTTAAAAAAAGAACTTAATCAATAACTCTGTTATTTGCTTTTTTTAGAAATTATTATTAATAATACTTACAGGTCAAATACTAAATAGTGGTAATTCTCCTCTTGTATACTATCGTGCAGTCGTACTAAAAATTAGAAATAGAAAACAACATTCAATAAATTAAACATTATTAAATTAAAATGTTAAAAACAAACTTACCAATGTTTGGATGTTGCAATTTCCGACAAATTCTAGCTTCTCTTTCTAATTTTTGAAAATCTGTTGAGTATGTAAAGATTATTTTATTATTATTATTATTATTGTAATATTTTTGATTGATTTAAATTAAAAATTAAAAAAAAGAACTATTTAACTTACCTCTTGCTGTTAACTTTTTTGTGTTGATAATTTTTGCTGCAAATTCAAGGCCAGTCGATTTTTGAACACATCGTTTCACAATCGAGAATGCACCTCTGAAAAGAGAAAAATAAATAAAAATATTAAAAATTATATATCGAGTTGCATGATTTAACCTTGAAATAATTTCGAGGGAGAAAGCTCCTGGATACAAAACAATAAAATTAAATAAAAAAGAAAAAATTGAACACCTGAATCCACAATCGTACAAAAAACAAAACTAAATAAATAAAAATGTGGATGGGGGGAAAATGCAAAAGCTCCAAAAGGAAAACAGAAAAATAAATAAAAACAGAGCCCCAACAATAAAACCACCTGTTTAATTACACCCCGGGGATTAGGACGGCGGGCCTTAAGCACTGAAATTGGATTTGGATTAGCTTGAAGCACGCAACAAAATGGGGGAAAAGCGAGCCACATTTTGTCGAATGGAAAAATGCTGCACAAAAGGGGGGAGCACTCTGCGGTGACAAAAAGAATTAAATGAAATTAGGTTAGCAGACACCTTTAATTTATTTACTTGTTACATCACATATTTTTGAACTGCAAGGTGACCACAGATATTAAAAAAGAAAAGAAAAACTTTTATATTTCTTTTATATTGTCCTACCCAGAAAATTTGGTAAAGTTTCAAAAAAAAAACAAAAAAAAAAAAACATTTTATAAATCAGCGTCCCCTATATCCACCAAGTACCAAATTTTCAACTGTCAAATGCATATAAAGAAATTTCACTTTAAGCAAAAACACAAATATCAATCTTCACCTGAGTTTCTCGGACATCTAAACGGTAAATCTCGCGACAAGCTTTTATATCATATAAATTGTACAATGTAATAAATTGATGGCTTTGATTTAATTTAAAGTTTATTTTTTTCTTTTTAGAGAATTTAAATAATAGCTTGCCTTTAAAAATGTTACTATTAATTTTTCGTATTTTCCTCAGCAAACGCTTTTATTTGATACCAATATTATGATAAGCAAAATTTTGTCCGCCATCATGGAGCGGCGGCCATATTGAATATTTATTGGTTTCTACTCTTCAAGCCCTTTCATTTGGTACCCATATTAACAGGTTTGACAAAATATACACCATCCGCGATTTTATGGCGGCGGCCATTTTGAAAATATTACAATATTAAGTATTGCATATTGCATAGTCACCAAAACTTAAGGTGTATGCAAAATTTCGGCAAAAGCGGTTCGGATGAAATGGTTCAAAATGCAGTTGAAAGATTTGACCTAAACAAACATACGTACAAACATTGCAAGTTAAATAAAAGCTTGTAAAAAGGACTTTTACAAAACGAAATGCAGCAGAAAAAAACCAATTATCCTGCTGAAGAAGAAGAAGAATACCTCGAACATTTTTGATTGGAAGTCTTTTTATTTTATTTTTTTTTTTGATTTATTATACTTTTTTGTAAGAGGAAATGACACACAGCAGGAAATTGGAAATATTCCCCCCCTCCGCGGAATTTTATCAGACCATGGCATTTACTTTGAACATCTCTTTTGTATCTTTCTATGTGTTGTTTCCATCATCATCTCAAGACTTTTTTATTGTGAAAAGATCTCATTTAAAATTAAGACGAAAAAGATACAAAAACTAGACAAAAACGTTATACATTTTTTTCTGGTATAGATTTTAGTACGGTTATTCGAAGCCAGTCGTCAAAAATTACAAGGTTATGAGACTTTTCGAAATTGCTGAAAAATAAACAGCTCATAAAAATATAAATGTTAAATCTCTGAAAGTGAAAATTGCTGTAAACAGCTTGAAAAATATCTTTAATCTTTTCATTTTATGTAATATTATTCTTTCATTAACAAGAAATTCTTCCTTTTCTTCTTTATGTTAATAGAAGTCTTATTATTAAAGTTTTTTTTTTTTTTAATTATCGATTCTTTTCCCCCAGTTCTCAGTTAGATAGAGGAAGCATCCCTAAAATAAAAAGGGCACCCGAAAATCCAAAAATATTCCATTTGTTATCGTCTGGAATTCTTTTTTTCCTATAAAAATAGAAGATAAATATTTGTGAATGCCGGGAATGAAATTAGAAAATTCGCCCTAGCCTCAGTTATGCCGTTATAATCTGATTACTCCCCTCTGTCACCTCGACCGTTTTCCGTAGTGAAAGCAATTTTATTCAAGGAACAAATCTTGTCACATTTTTTTCCTTTCTTTAAATAAATTTTATATCAGCTTAAATGGTTACAAATAATATATACAAAAAAAGAAAATTGGTATATAAGAGTTTATTAATATATAATAAAAAAAATATATACAGATGTGGCCAAATTATTATCACCTCTTAAAAAAGTTAATCGATAATTTGTTAGTAAGTTCGCAAAAAATAGAGCTGCTCGACAAGTCCTAAAAGAAAAGGGAAATGCGGTCGCAGCCGGAAAACAAGATGCAGCTAGGACCGATATTTGCTGCGGAAAGCTAAAGTCCAGACTTTTCCCACTCTATGCCGTTGACTGGACATTGAAAGTGGATCAGTATTCAACAGTCTTTCAGAGACAGGTGATCCCAACCATGAACGCGAAATTTAACGGAGAAGGAATCTTCACGCACGATAAAGCCCTTTGCCATACAGCGAAGATAGTTACTAACAATATCCAAATCCTGGACTAGCCAGAGAATCACCTAAATATGAACTCTATCGAAAATATCTGGGCTATTTTTAAATAGAAAGTGGCAGAAAAATGTCCGCGGACCAAATCAGAATTGATTGCAGCCATGAAGGAAGTTGAACGGGAAAATAATGCCGATTTGGTCACGAATGCTAAAAATGCTATCATTGCAATGCCGCGTAGGATACAATCCTTGAAGAATGTTAAGAGAATGTTTACTAAATGTTAACAAAAATTTTTCTTTTTGGAGTCATAAAGCTACGTTTTCATACAATTTCACTGAAAATTTCTGGAGGTGATAATAATTTGGCAATATCTGTATATCCACATCCGAAGGTATTATTAACTTCATCATAAAATATTAATTTTAATCCAACGAACATGTCTGCTTACAATCCAACCGAGGAGAACAAGAAGAAGAACAGCTCAAGGCCACTTTTAAGTGATTGATTAAAACTTGATTTTGTCGCTGTTTGTTCGTTAAATTTTAATTTAATTCTTCTGCCCCACTTCGCCCCGACGAACCGCAACGAAATGAACTGTTTGAAAATTTAACAAGGTGCAAACACCAACACTACAGAAAACTGTTTTGAAGAAGGGTAAACGGGGCTTCATATGGTGGCTGCGGGGTCCTGAGAAACGGATTCTCCTCCCCACTCCTCACCACAACAAATTCGCAACCCACAATGTTTTTGTGGAGAGGAGAAGAAGAAAATGAAATTTTTGCCCAGATAATACCATGGAAATATTTCAGAACGAATTTTCTTCTTCTCTTTTAATATCTCCTTTTTCCGGATCTTCTTCTTTTTTTGAGATTTTCTTTTCCTAAAAAATGCCATTCCTGATATGCAATCAAATCAAACAAAATCCGGGTGAATAAAATTCAATAAAAAATTTGTTTTCAATGAATAACAAAATAATTTAGCAATTTCAAATATTTCTATAAATATATATATATATTTTTTGTTATTTTTTATTACAAAATGAATGCTAATTAAAAATAAAGAAAGAATTTTTAAAATATAAAGAACTCTACCGAGATATGACCTTTAAAAATATTTTTTTTAAATGCTCCATCATATTAATATAAATCAATTGAAAATATACAAAATAAACCCTCTTTAAGCGACATATCATTAACAAAATTAATTAAAGAGCAATGAATTAAGAAAAACACTGTTTCAAAATAAAAACAAAATAAAGGCCAAATTTCCAACAACCAGATAAATATAATTTTTTAAGTAAAAATCAAATTGGCTTTGATTTTAAATAATTTATTTTTTTATTCATTTCTTTAATACTGTGTTGAACATTTTTCCAAATAAACTGGAAAATAATTTTAAAATTGTTTTCAATCAAATCAGTAAAAATGGTAGATTAATAGGGCATTTTGGCGGGAAAACCCGAAAATATTTGAAAAAATGATTTGAAATTTGAACAATTTTTGAATTTTAAGGATTTATAGCTCCCGATCAGAGAGCGGCAGAGAGAGAGGTGTTTGTAGACTCGTTGGAACAGGTCAAGGGTTTTCTGAGGAATAGTATGCATGAGCAATATGCGGCTATCGGTAAAAAAGTTACGGGGTGTTCAGTGAAACTAGTACCTGAATACAGAAATTCCCTCTCCCTCCCAAACGAAGCATTTTCGAACTATACAATTTTTTGTTTGTCTTAACATTCTCTACCATTTCTTAACGTCTGATTGTTTTAATACGAAACACCCTGTATATTTTTAAAATAACATATTATAAAGCTATAAATACAGAATTCAAACTTTGATTTATGTTCCGACTTGCTACCAAACGTGTAGCTAAAATATTTCATAGGATCTCAAAATATGACTTAAATAGAAGCCTGAATCTAGAGATATGAAGAAGTTCTAATCTAAAGACTTTACTAAACATCTTGAGGAATATGTTTTTCATAAGATTGCGACAGGTGAGAACTTCATTCATCTGTTGAAATATTTGAAAGCGTTTTACATTTTTACATTATTGCTTAAGGTTAAAATTTTCATTTAAGCTGCGTTACAAATTCCTATCACGATCCATTATTTTTTAAATGATTTTTCAAATATTCTCGATTATTCTTTTTGACTCTATTTTACTCGAAAATGAAACCTAATTAAACATTTTCGTTTAAGAATTTTTAATCTACGTCATGTCATCTGTTGGTCCTCTAACTTGGTGTTAAACTGTCTAATCGAAAGGTTTACTATCTTTAGTAAAGAAAAAATCATTGTAAAAACCAAAAGTTGTAGTTGAATAACAAATTTAAAAATAAACTAACCAATAACCCACTCTTCAAAATTTAAAAAAAAATTAAAGAATTGCAAAAGTTCACTTACTTTCCGAGCTCCTCTTTGATTTCATAGTTGTCCGAGAATCTGGTGCAGGCTGCGGGAGCAGCCATCACGAAATAAACTTATTCCGAAAATTACAAACTATAAAGTATCTTTTTTATTTCCTCCACACTTTTTTGTATTATTAATATTATTAGTATTATTATTTATTTTTCTTTTTTATTTATTCATAACACTTTTTGATGCACTGCTGAAAAAAATAAATAAAATAAACACTTTATATTACACAAAATATATTCTCCAAGTGAGAAATAAAAAGAAATATATATATATTTAAATGAAATATCCCGAAAATCACAATATAAATTTTTATTAAATTATTTGTAATTAACTTTAAACTTTTCGGATTTTTCTCTTATTTTATTTTGATTAATTTTTACAACATACACTCAAACGAATTTTTGTGTTGACGTTGATTTAATTACTGCTTTTGATCTGTAAGAGAATAAAAACAGACATTTTAAAATTCTTAATCAGCTATCAATTGCTTATATTTTAAATTTTAAAGGAAAAATATATATAAAACTTTTTGAACTTGTTTCTTTATAACTTAATTATTATTATAAAGTATCAAAAAAACTGTCGAAAAATAATTGTGCTAATGAACGAGGCCGGTAAAATTAGTTTGAATCGTTTTCTTCTTTATATTCATTTTGTTCTTTTTATTGTAGGAAAAACGTTCGCCTTTAAGTTCGCTAAGATTTAAAAATAGACCAAATGAAGGGGCTCCGGACGCAGCACCTCCCGCCGTTTCTTGCTCGAAAGAAAGGCGAGAAATAAACGACAAAATATAGGGAGAAAATATCACAACTCTTCACTTTTACTTTTTATTAGTATTTCTATAATTTTATTAATTTTATTCCTCCGCAAAGATGCCAGGACAATTCCGAATATAAAAACACTGAAATGACGAAAAATTATTAACTCACGCTTTCCCATCGTCACCTCTTTTTTTTCGTTTTTGGTATTTTTAACACACTTTCTGGGGAGCGGGGACAGGGGGGAGCGAGAGGAAAACCGCCGAAAATGAGAGATTTATTTTTTATTTCTTTTTTTGTACTCCTCAAAACGCGCTTTTGTCATAATTTCATACAAAGATAAAACTTACTTTTTTTTTTGATTTTTTTAACAAATTCCTTTTTTTAATTTCGGATTTTATTTCCCATGAAAATATTTCTTGCGTTTCGATGGCGGGGAGCCAAACTAAAAAATTTTTCGGGTGTGTCCTAATTTTTTTTTTTTTTAATACTTTAAAAACTATATCGAAAAAATTTTGTCAAAAAATGCAACTAAAAATTAAGATCTAATATTTGTTGGTCAAAAATCAGATGTAAAACAAAGTACACTTAAAAATTAAAATAAAATTATAAAATTAAATTTTGAATTGATTTTATAAAAATACATCGAAAAATCAACGTGACGAATTTTATTAGGGCAGAACAATTTTATAAATTTCCTTAACCCTTAACTGTAGTCGAGGGTACAGTAAACCCGTGTTCAATCTTTGCGCCTTTCGCTCCTAGTTAGAAAGCCGAAGCGCGCAGAGGGAATTGACGTTAATATTTCAATGTAAAGTATTACAAAAAATCGTAAAATTGAAATTTAATTTTTGTTTTATTTTAAATCAAAAGTAGGCGGTTCCCGTGGACCCACGACTATAGAATTGTGACTATTTTTCACCACTATAGTTAAGGGTTAAAGGACACCGCAGGAAAAACACATGGAAAATGGTGTTTCTGTAAATCTTTCTGAAATTTTGCATAAAGATAGGTTTGAGTATGTCGGTCAAAAGTTCCAATGGGCCCAAGGTCCTAACTCTAACCCACCCATGGCAGCTAGAGCTTGCCAAAGTGTCAGATACTACTATGGCGCAAAGCGAGACAAATGAGCTGCAAAGAAAATGTATTTTAGTATATGAGGCATTCTTTGTGAACGGACCACCCCTGCTGTCCAAAAATGGTGAGCTCCATTTAAGGTCTACCAAGGCTCAAAAGAAAGGTTTTGATTTCTACTTTCAAAAGCTTTCATTTGGGCCTTTGTAGACCTCAATCGGAATGATGCGTCCCATTTTATAGCCTCATAAGTAGTAAAAGTAGTGGAGGTCACATGTTTTTAGCCGCCATATTGGGCTCTGTATAGGCGGACTCCTCGAAAGCCAGTGTGCATTCGAAAGTAGAAACCAAAACCTTTCTTTTGAGCCTTGGTAGACCTTAAATGGAGCTGACCATTTTTGGACAGCAGGGGGTGGTCCGTTCACAAAGAATGCCTCATATATATCTGCTGGACATTGAATACTAAATACTGGGTGTTCGATACTGATAAGAGCAGTGAGCATACCGTATTGGATACTGCATTCTAGTATTGAATTATATTTGAATATTCTATACCCAGATACTAGTACAGAATACCCTTAGCTTAGTACTCAATATCAAGTATTTAGCATCTAATACCCCCAGTACGTAGTACCCCGAGTAAAATACAATTGACGTATTGTGGCCCCCTCGACAACCGGCACAGGACTGAACGCTCCCGGTCATCTGACAATTTTTATATAGTATGGCCATAGTAGTATCTGACACTTTGGTGACCTCTAGCGGCTACGGGTGGGCATTTAGGACTTTGGGCCTATTAGAACTTTTGACCTGTATGCTAAAACTTACAGATGTATTAATTACATGAATTTCGGAGAAAATTTGGGGGAATTCTAATTTTAAGATGTGACCTTGATGAGATTGCTCTCCCCCTGCCCTGCAAACAGTATGATTTGTAACTAAGTGTTCCGACATATACCGATCCATTCTAAAACCAATCCAATTTAATTAAATTAAAAATTAAATTCAAATTAATAATCGTATACTGAAGCAAGGATAACGAAATCTATTAGAAATAAATAAAAGTGAAGTCTTTGTCTGTCTATTTGTCCAGAACAGGCTCCGAAGTTGAATGGACTTTCAAGAAACTCCCAGCAATTATTATATTAATATTTACAATCTGTTTTTATTTTCATCTTGATATCTTAAATCTAAATTGTATAGATAAAAATGAAATAGATAAAATCGATAGTTCCTTTTGTCCAGATAAAATATAGACTATAAAAATGGCGGTAAAAGTTTTAAACTAGAAGTAATTTGTCATAAAAATTGGTACCTACGAATTTTCTGATGGATGCTGACTTTGAATATACCCAAGAAATATAGCAGTGTTAGGCAAATTTTAATTATAAGGACAATTGATTAATTGTTAATCGTGACCATAAGAACTAAAAATTGATCAACTTTAATTGTGAAAACTTGCAATTAACAATTGATTAATTAATTAATTAATAATGAATATAATGATGGATGCTGTTCAGTTTTTATCAATGAGTAGTATTGAATTTTATTAATGTAGATAGAAATTTCTACATCTTGTAATACTTTTAATTGATTTCTGTAAAGATATAATTAGGTTAATTGTTAGTTTTAATTGTTTCGTAGAATCGATTCAATTAATTAGAATTAAATTAATAGCAATTACTTTTTTAGTTTTTATTAACAAGTTCGATTTTTCACAATCGCAGGTTTTGATACTAAAGACATCTCGTGGGACCACTGATTTCGATTCTTTTATCAAAATTTGACTTCTGCAGCAGCATCTTTTCGCGGTCAACGCTTTTAATTTTAATAATACAAAAATCGAAGCAATTAGTTTTTTAAAAGGGTAAATCAAAGGGTCAATCAAATCGAATCCAATGAATTTATGATTTTGAAGGGTGGGCAGAACAAGTCCTAAACAAGGTCAATATCAAAACAATTTTTGTTATTAATTTTCTTTTCAATAAACACGCTACTCAACTTACAAGAGGTTGTGTATGTGTGTGTGTGGGGGGAAGAGTGATGGGGATGTATTTTCTTTTTTTCATTTCCATCATTCCCACTTATAATTTTGTGGAAAAAAAATAACCTGCATCGTATTGCCCCTACAATTCCCCTACCTCTATAAGTTCACGTTTAAAAAAAAGTAGCAGTAAAGCAGATATACACAAAAAATGGAAAAAAAGGAAATTGAGGAAAAAAAGAAAACTGTCACTCCTGCGTCCAGTAGAAAAAAAATAAATAAAAAATAAATTGGAAAAAATAAAATTGCTCTCCACTTCAAGCCCCTTTTCCTTCACGTTTCCCACGTGTGTCCGGCGCGACCAGCAAAAGCCCCGAATATTTTGTGCCTACTCCCCCTCACGCCCTCCCCTACCCTATCCAGCGTAGGTAACGTTCCTCGAACGGAATTTTCTTATCTCCTCATGTCCGTCTGTGTTCCCTGCCTCTGCCCCTCCCCCCCTTTACCCATACAATAACTTTTATGTCCCATTAGGTGCACATGTACCGTTGCTTTTCCCGTAAACGATTAGGGTTTTTGGGGGGATGAGGGGGTGGGGGTTATTGATCCGGTCAAAGTTTTCTCTGTTTCTCTCTCTCTGTCTTTTGCTTCTTCCTCCTCTTACACCTCATATTAACGGGATTCAATTTTGTATTTTTATCTTCATTATTTTTAAACAATATAAAATAAAACGGTAATATGTTTTTTTTCCTTTTAAAATAACAGAATAGGTTACAAAAAAAAAAAAAAAAAAAAAAAAAAAAACCATATTTTTTTACACCCCTCTCCCTCTCGCACCCCCACAGCAGCGCTCCCTGTTCTCCTCTTTTTCGCCTTTCAACAAGGCGCCATGAATAAATTAAAGGAAAATATGTCACAGATGTACAGTTAGTTAGTATGACAGGTAAAATTTACAGTTACTACACGACTTTTGGTCATCTCTTCTCCTTCATCCTCAAATTCACCCCCCCCCCCCCCCCCCCACGCCCCTGTCCGCAATCAACATTCAAAGCAATCTAACGCCATCGAAGAAGAAGAAGACGAAGAAAAAGAGGAAGAGCCTTTAACCTATCCATTTTTTGATCGGTTCTAATAACACCGTTAAAAAGGTAACGGTTGGAGGGTGGGAGGAGGTATAACGGAAGGTTTTAGTCAATTCACAACTCTGTAGAAGGGCAGGGGGTTGCTGGTTGGTCAGTGTAACATGGGTGATGGGTGGCGGGTGGTTGTGTCATGGAATGACAATTTTTAGATCCCATCCCCCGCATTCAAAATATCATTTTTATTCAACGGGTAGAAAAAAAATAATAATAAATTAGGTTTTTACCTTCGAAAATTAGAAAATTATTATTACAGAGGCTGGACACAATTTTTGTGATTTCCGCTTTTAGGAGAGTTTTCAAATACTTTATGATATCGGCGCGATGACCGAAAATATTTCGGATTTTATTTTTATTTTTCCTGTAGAAGAGAAAATTAGAAGTTTGTGAAATTTCCGATTTAGATATTCATTGATAGATAATGAAAAGGAAAAAAGGGGCGGGAAGCAGGAACATATTCTGATTTCTATACAAAAGAAGTTGAAAAGAAATTTTTTTTTAGATTGAATATCATGAGATAAATCCGGAAGAAAAATATCTAAAAAAGGGATTATTATTTATCGATCACACATCCATGTAAATCAGAATAAAAAGTTTCATTGGATTATATTCCCTATTTAGATAATAAATAATATTACTAGACAAAGATGCGAGTTTCTGGCTTTATCCTTGAATTAAATGAAGAATATTACGGCCTAAAACTAAGGTAAATTATAATAGAGAAGTTTTAAGGGTAGCTGATTTGATATAAATTTAACAATATAATGTCTTACTTTAACTTTACAGGAAATTATAGCGAACGTTCAAGGTCTTACAGATTTCTAGAAATTCTAGTAAATATGGTACAAAACTCTTTGCCCTGTCTTTTTGTTAATTGACCTGAAATATGTCTTTTTCAGATTTTCTTTTCAGGAATTTACCTCAAATCGATTTTATATTTCAAGATTTAAGGAGCTTTTCATAAATACTTCGATCCCAAGACCCCTGAGATATTTTTGATAATACTTTATTATTATTAACCTGTTAACCGGGGAATTAACTTTTGTGCAACTCGCTTTACGAGGGGGACTTTTTTTTCGCAGTGAGAAGTAATATTATCACAACTAAAATAATAAAAGAAAATGGATTTCAGTTATTGATTATATTTATTTCGAAAAATTTAAAAATCTGCATGACAAAAAAAAGCCGCTATGCCCATTTGAGTTGTGTTTTTGGTATGACGAAATATTTCGTCATACCCTGTTAACAGGTTAAGTATGTAATATAGATATTACATGGCGACAAACAAAAACTCGAATTCACATCGCTTGAATGTGTCTTTTTTTGTACATTTCGAGAGCATATCGCTTAAAAATAACATACTAAAATTTCAAGTGCATATCTCAAATAGTTTTTGAGTTACAGCCATCTGAAGAGCAGCCGCTCATCGTACCGAGGTATTGATAAATGTATGAATTAAACTATAAACGCGTTTTTCTTGAAACTACATTTTTCAAATTTGCTTCTGTTATAACTCGAAGAAAAATCATCCGATCGATTTGATTATTATTGCAGCTTCTTTTAAATATGTTTCTCCAGTTTTCCGATCGAATAAAAATTGTAAAAAAATCATAAAATTTTCGTGCGAAATTTGAAATATTTTTTAAAAACTCTGTCATTTTTTTCCCCCCCATCAAGGTTCATGGTACAGGCAATACTTTTTGATTTTTTTTTTTTTTTTTTTTTGCGTCTTAAAAGATTGCGAATAACTCGATGAATTTTCAATTTGTTGGTCCAAAAATTGTATCATGTATTTATTATATATCCACAAATATGTCCTTAAAACATTAATGGTGCCCCTTAAGCCCCAAAAGAACATTTTTTCTCGTTGATCTTTGAGCTCGAAACTCATTGAGAATAATGGAGTTACTATAACAAAAAACCATGTATTCTACTATTTCCGGGTGTGCTCTATCCATTTCTGGAGCCCAAATTGCATTTTTGTGGCTCTGAAAGAAAATATGGCGGATTTTAAGTAGAAAAGTACCCAAAAATACATGATTTTTAGTTATAGTAACCCGATTAATGAGTTTCGAGCTCAAAGATCAACGAAAAATTATTTTCTTTTGGGCCATAATGGGTTAACTTGGAGAATTTATCAAAAGCTACAAAAATAAAAGAAAAACGATAAATTTCTTAAGGGGACAAAAAATCTTAACTCGCTAAAAGTCAATTTACAAGACTTTGTTTCTTTTAATAATTCTAAAACATCACAGAAATATAGTCCCAAAACCGTTTTGAGAAATTCAATATATAAAAAAAAGGTATAGTTATCGTACTTTAAAATTATCGAATAATAACTTTAATCGCGTTTTTCTCGAAACTACGTTTTCTGAACTCGTGGGACAGATTTCTCAGGCTTTAATCATACGATTTGAAAAAACCAAAAAGCATTCGATTTTTCATACAAAATATTAGGGGATATACCTCTAAAAACTTATATATATATATATATATATATATATATATATATACAAATCCACCCTTTTTACAGGGGTAGTTAACCCCAAGTCCAACACTTTTTGGAAATCTTGAATAAAGTGAAAAACTCATTTTGAATTTGGACCTGATTTTTTCTAGGAAGCTCAAAAAGTGTCGCACCGTTTAAAACTTGACTTTTTTATGTACTTCAATACATATATTATAATACTCAAAAGAAAGTTTACAAATAAATATTATAGATTTTTCTAAAAAAAAAAAAAATCAGATTTAGAAAGTAAATGTCTCCTTAAAATAAAACTAAAGAGGATGTAGGAGAACATTTTATATAATTTTTTTTTAAATACTGTAGGAAATCGGGTGTTTATATATTAATAAATTGTCTTTTTTTTTCTTTTTTCTTGTAATGTTAATGTGGGAGCCCCAATAAATTATATACCAAAAAAAAAATTTTTTGAAATATTTTTAATTTTATAAAATTCCAAATTTGTTCGAAAAAAAAAAGTTAAACAAAATGTAAATAGTTTTTTGGTTTTTTTCTTGTTTTATACTTTTAAATAATTATTTTTAAATTATTTTTGGCATTATTCTTCACCAAAAATGTGTGTTGTTTTTAGAAAAGTATTAAAAAGTGATATTTTATTGCAAAATTAAATTGATAAAGAAATCGCACGTACCTTGTTCTTTTAAAAAATGATATAAATGGAAAAGTAGTAGTAAAAGAGCAGGTTATTTTATTTTATTCTTTCTTAAGATCCTTTTTCAGAGTGATACGGAACTTTTTTTTTCTAAACTACTGAACTCATTTTAAACTGTATTTATATGTATATATATATATATATTATTTTAATTATTTTTTTTCACACCGAAATCAACTGAGAAAATATTTGACACAAAAAATTCTCTTTTTACACTAAATATTTAAAAGCGATTAATTAAAATTTTTTGGTTGTTTATAGAATAGGTTTTTTTTCGTATTTCGCGAGAGAATATTAAAAATAATTTTTTTTTATTTTTTTTTATTTTTTTTAATAGGTGAAATAAAATTGCGACAAGGACATTTATTTTTTACTAAATTAATTTTTTGATTTATAGAACACAACAGAAATTTATTTATTTTTTTGTAAAGTTTTACTTTTTATTTTTCACACCTTCTAACTATATCGAAGTTTGGAACGAAACTGCACAAAACTGTATTTTTTTTATTTTTATGTATATTTTCTGCAAGATTACAACATTCAAAACATACAGATATATGTATATATATATATATATTCTTTTTTTTGTTTTTCTAGCACCGTTATAATTTAGAATATAACAGGGAAAAAAAAAGTTTAAAACGGAATCAAATACCAGCAGCGAATGAACGACGAGCACGAGTAAAAAATAAAATAGTAACAGAAAAAAAACGGAGAAATTAAAAATATATTTTTTTCTCTTGGGAAGTGATGAGTAGAATTTTTTTTATTTTATTTTTTTTTTAATTATTATACATTTATTTTTTTAATTCATTTATTTATTAGATTGAGTATTTTACTATTTTTTTTGTTTTTACTTTTTTATTCTATTTTTTTATATAGAGGAATTTGCAAAATTTGCCTGAAAACCGCTCAAAAACACTCTACCAACTGTAAGAAATATCGAAGAAAATTTTGTGTGAAACTTTTATTGTATATATATATATATATATTTACCGCTATTTTCAGAGAGAACGAGAGCATGAGGGAAAGAGAAAGGATCGGAGAAAGAGAGAGTAAGAAATTTTGTTGTAGGTTTTTTTTTTTTATTATTCCTGTTACTTGAGCAATTCTTCGATTGGAGGAGAAAAAGCTATTTCAGTAAAATTCCCCTCATTTTAAGTTTAATTCTTGTGTTTTGAAGGGGGTGGTAAAGGGAGGGGGAAAAGAATAAAACTTTAGAATAAAATAATTTCTTAAAGGTGGGGCCAGAGAACGATGACAGAAAATTAAAATTATATTTTATTAGATTTTTTGTTGTTGTGTATTATTTAGGCCCTAAATTTTCCGCACTAGAGTTATTAATATAAAAATAATAAATTCACCACTGAATACCTCAAAAAAACGAATATCAAAAAATAAATAGAGCATTAAACTTCTAAAAAACCACAAGAAACAGCGAGATCAAAACATAATAAACTGAGAAAAGTCTTTTTTCTTTATTATTTCATCTTTTTCCTGCTTTTATATCTTAAAATTTTAATGAATAAGTAACGAAAAAAAATTCTTTTATATTTATGAAATGTATTAAAAAAAACGCCAAATATTTTTATGACCTAATCACACACAAAATTCCACGAAAAATTTTATCGTGTGGCATGCGTCAAACCGCAGATCGTTCCCCAGAATGACGAGTAGGAGATGGGTAGGGGAAGGACAAGCTCTTCTTAAATTGGGGGAAAATTTAATTATTATTCCTCCCCACCACCGCCCTCGGCAATATTTTCGACATTTCCCCCTTCTATGAAGTCTAAACAAATACAATAGCGAAAATTTCCCGGGGGGAAAGTGCAAGAAAGCTCTTATTTTTGCTGGGTTTATTCAATTTTAGAGAAACTGCAAGGAAAAAAGCTCTTCTTAGTTTTATTATTCTAGCAATTTTGAAGAGAATGGAAGGGGCGAAAATTCCCAAAGTTAATTAACTTTTTCGCGTAAAGCTCGGTGGTAAAACTACTGATCAAAAATTTACACAAAACATCTTATAATAATTAATAATAAAATACGAAAAGCTGCTTATGAAAGCAAAAACCGCCAGAAAATTGGTGTTTAAAATAAAAGCTCTTTAATTTCTCCTTCTCATTGCGTGTTGTGTGAACTTAAAAATCAACAGTTCAACGCTACAAAAAGTAGAGAGAGATGATAATAAGAGAAATTTCCCCGCTTTTCTCTTATTATCATGGGTTTCTTTTCCTTCTTCTTTCCTCTGCAGCATAAGAAAAAGAAAGGAAGATGTTTCGTCTTCTGAAGTGCATAAAAAAACATGCGCAATGAGGTTTTCTTCTTCTTGTTAACGAAAGCTTTTAAAGCTCAGAGGAGTAAAATTTTCGAATGTAGAGAATGAGAAAGTTTTATGCTTCATTCAAAAGTTGTCTCACCGAACAGGCGGGAGGTCTTCTCTCCCATGTCTCCTCTTATTTTATTCATTTATTTTTTGTAACTCCGCAGGCGCGGTGCACAAATTTTTCTGTGCTCCATAACTTTCTTTTACAGACGCACAATTTTTGCATACCCTTTCTCTTCACTTTTATGAAGAATAATAAATAAATTTTGTGATTTAATTTGAAAAAAGTACGCAACCTTGTTTACTTTACCGTTATTATATTATATAAAGAAAATTAAGAGTAGTTTTACTATTTTTTCCTATTTGGCGCGAAACTTTTAAAAAAGATACATATATAAAAATTGATTTGTTTGTCAGAATTTTGTTAATATAAGGGGCACCACTAGTGTGAATTTTGCATATATATATTTTGATAGTCTATACCTTTAAAAATAACATACTAAAATTTCAAACGGATATCTCAAATAGTTTTTGAGTTACAGCCATCTGAAGAGCATCAGCCGCTCATCGTATCGAGGTATTGATAAATGTATGAAACTACATTTTTCAAATTTGCTGCAGTTATAACTCCAAAAGAAAAAATCCGATCGATTTGATTCTTATTGTAGCTTCTTTTGCATATGTTTCTCCATCCCATGAACCTCCAGTTTTCCGATCGAATAAAAAATGTAATTTTGGCAGGCCAAAAATCATAAAATTTTCGCGCGAAATTTGAAATTTTATTTAAAAACTCCACCATTGTGTTAAATTTCAAATTTTTTTCGATCTAGGGTCATGGTACGCGCAATACTTTCGAGTTTAATAAACTTTTTGATTTTTTTGATTCCAGGCACTGTGAAGGTCGCTATCACTGCAGCAGTCGAGGGAACTTTATTTTTCTTTTTTTCTTGGAGTCTTGGGAGGATGCGAATAACTCGGTGAATTTTCAGTTTTTTCATCCAAAAATGTTATCATGTATATTATATATCCACAAATATGTCATTAAAACATTAAAACATTCCATGCAGAAATCATGAAAATTGGCAACCTTTTTCAAGACGGTGAAATTTTTCACATGCAACAGGTCTGAGGGAGGATTTATTTTTATTTTTATAGAAAATCTCATTTAGATTAAGGAAATGAAATATTTATTAGAATTTTCGTACAATTTTTACGGCGTGGTGGAAGCCACCCAATTTTTCAAAAGATTGCATTATTTCTCGATCAGGAAAAGAATTGGACAATTTTCAGATATATATTTAAATTTACAAAAAAAAAAAAAATCAAAAAAAATTTTAATATCGTATTACCTGCATAAAATTGTTAAATTCTTTTACCCAGATGGGCAAATTTCCTCAGTTTTTTTTTCGTTTGTTATATGAAACACACAGAAATTTTTTTGTTCGAAAACTACAAGAAATTCACCATAAAATTTTTTATTTCGTATTTACTATTTTTTTCCTTTTTTAACTCCTTGCTTCACACAGGGAAAAAAAATCCACTTTTAATATTAAATTCACAAAAAAATAAATAAATAAAACATTCGAACCCTTTCGGAGCACTTTTCAAATATTTATTTTTTATTTTATATATATGCATATATACAGTATATATGTATATATATATATATTTGCATTAGCCGAAATTGTCGACTTTATTGCTAAAAATATAAAATGAAACAGAATGAAGTAAAATAAATTAAGAATTTTGAACTGACATCACTCACAAATTTTATTTTTTATATCGTCTAATCGATAAATTTTTAAAAAAAAAAAAAACCTATAAAAATAAATAAGATTTTATTTTTTGGTTCTTGTTATGCACTTTTTTTTGTTTTAATATTCTAAATAAAGGAAAAAATAAATACCTTACAAAACAATATAGTTTTTTCTTTGCTGTATAATAATTATTAATATTAAAAACATACAAAATTATTATATATAAATTATTACTAAAAAAAGGTGCTATCTTTATTTATTCTTTTAAAATTTTACACAAAATCGCATCGAACGCTTCTATCCTCTGAGGTCAGGTCATAAAACCGAAAAATCCCTTCATCGACTGGTTGAGGTGAAATAAAATTGAGGCTGAGGAGCGTCGTCCAGTCGGCGTCGAGGACAAAATCTCTCTCTCTTTATCTCTTTGAGAGAGTACAACGAGAGAGAATGGAGTGAGAGGAGAAAAGGAAAAATTATCGCTGTCTCTCTCTCTCCTTTGTATCAGGTTATATTGCTCTCTGTGCGCAAGAATAAATCGGCCTGACCCCCTGTCACTTCAATTCGTTGCTAGAAAATGACGTTTCAATCCCCACTCAACCGCAAATTGAGTTCTAAATTTCTTAACCCCTCTCAAAAGCAGAAATTTACAATCGTCTCCCCTTTTTTTTCCCTCTCTCCGGAACCCAACAAAATAGGGTCAAAAATCTGTTAATTTTATGGGTACATTTAAATATTAAATACAAATAAAAATAGGACGATTAAAAAAACAAATAGGATAATGGAATGCACCACAAAAGCTTCCCTCACCACTGCTAAAACATAATTCTCCTACTTTTCCTCTACTTCCCCACCTGCCAAAAACCCTTATTACATTTGGGTGTGTTTGTGTAAGAGAGAGTTGAATTTTGACGTTTCTGCGCAGGACACTTGTTACCATTATTTTTTATTTATTTTTATTATATATTTTTTCTACAGGAGAGATATCAAAAACCTACAAGGTATTTTTTGCTTTTTAATAATAAAAATAATTTCTGAAAGTCCTATTTTAAATTTCTGCGAATTCTGACAATTTTCAAAAGGGGATGCAACCAAAAGAATAAAGCATATAGAAAAATGGAGAGATAGAGAGAGAGAGAATAGCGGATAAGGAATTTAACTGAGATTTTCGGATGGAGGTGAAATATCGGGATCAAAAATTTTAATCCAGCAACATTACTGATTATTCAAAAAAAATAGCATCTCCCCAAAAACATTTTTATGAAAATTGGTACCTAGAGATTTTTTTTTTTTTTTAATATATATAATTAAAATTTCGAAATTTTACTTATTCCAAAATTATTTATTTATTTTTTTTCTTCTTCCTCCTTCTCACCTTCTTTACTTTCTCCTTCTTCTTTGATTGTTTTTCACCACAACGCGCCCTGCCCACACGGTTTTTGTTTGTTTTTTTTTTTTATCTTTAATTTTCTCCTTCGTCTCAGGTGTGAGTGATTTTATGCACAAAAGCTTTGATTGCAAAACCCCTCCCCCCTCCCCATCCCCCTCTCCTTATCTTTTCTGGCGGGCAATCCCCCAACAAAAACAGGTGAAAAAGGGTTAAAAGACCTTCACCTCAATTTTCAAGTGACTTTTAAATGGACTTTTGTACCGCTTTATTTGGGGGGAGGAGGGGGGGGGGGGGGGGGTAGTTTGAGTGGTGGGGGAATGTGTAACGGAACACATCTTGGTAAGCGAGTGGGGGGAGGACTTGCGGTATCCGCAGTATTTAAACAATTGTATTTTTTTTTTTTTTTTTTTTTTTTTTTCAGTAACTTTCACCACCGAATGGAAATGAGAAATATGCTGCAGCAGTTGGGTGTGCATTAATAACCCTATTTTCAAGTCTTGTTTTTCTTTCATTATTATTTTTACTCCTTTAAATCTATTTTAAGGTTATGAAATGATTTAAAATAATTAAAATTGTTTGTTTTTGGGCTGAAGTTTATTTTATTTGATGGCGTACTTCTGATGATTTTAAGGGAGTAAACCACAATTCATATTTGAAATTTTAAAAGCGTTTTTCTCGAAACGAAGATGGGGGACTACTAAAATGACTTCACTATTTTTTTTTAATTTGATTGTTGTATTTCATATCTTGGCTGATTATTAATGCTGCAATAAAAACACCAAAACATTTTCCTTTTCCAAATATTTCACCTTCAACATGAGTCCAGATGAGAGTGAAATTGATGAGATTCTTCTTTAAAAACAAACGTAAAAAAGGTGTCCAACAAACAATTTATACGTGTGAGAAGATTAAGAAAATCAGATTAACAAATTAAGAATATATATAATTACAAAAGATATGTAACCCAGCCTAATAATTAAGGATTTGACTGGAGATAAGTTATAACCTCAATTCAGTTTTTATATTATGACAATAATAATAAGCTTAGTACAATAAAATCATACAGCATACTTCAGAGATGTTTAAATTTATGTTTTATCAATTACAATAATTCAAATTCGGTAAAAGCTAGCCTTAAAACATAGAGGAATGAAAAAAACATGATTATAACCTAACAAACTTGCATCCCAGTGTATCCCAACAAAGGTTACTGAACATGTTTCCTTGGGAATCTACACAAGATTTATCAATTTTGAAAATAAAAATGAACAAGATGCCTACCTCTAGGCCGTAAAGTCAACGACGATTTTCTCTCCGTATATGGAATAAAAGCTGTTACGTATACGTAGGCTGTGCCCGCTTTTAGTTCAAAATAAGGTTCCTACGGACATGCGAGGAAAAAACCCGTCCGGTTGTAAAGCCTATTGTTTTATCAGCATTTCACAATTTTTTGTGGTAAAATAAGAGTTCGTAAACCTTTTTACCTCAGGCATTTGAGAAACCCCAAATTAAATTTTTAATACATTTTACCACATCGAATTGCCAATAATATGACCTAACAATTGATATGAACGAGGGTACCTTTCCTGATGTGGAAGCATGCGAATATTGTTCCTATATTTAAAAAGGACGACAAGTGTTGTGCTGAGAACTACCATCCAATTTAAGTTTACTAAGTTGCTTTGGTAAACCTTTTGAAAGATTTGGTCCATAACCATCTTTCAAATACATTCTGGCCCTATAATCGCACCTAAGCAACATGGTTTTATCAAAGGCAAATCAACGATGAGCAACCTACTTGAGTTCCATCATTTTGTTGTGCATGCTCTAGAGCAACGTGGATACGATTTACACTCACTTTTCTAAAGTCTTCGATCATGTTTCAAATGAAATTCTTTTAAATAAAATAAATAAATATGGCTTGCAGGGGCCTTTGTTGCCTTGGATTTCGTCCTATTTATCTAATTGTAAATTGCGGATTGTATTTTCTGAGTGTTCGTCATGTGAGTTTGTTCCATCGTCTGGTGTCCCACAAGGTTCTATTCTCGGACCGTTATTCGTTTTGTTTATTTATTAACGACTTGATCATGATGATTAGTTCTAACTGTCTTTTATATGCCGACGACCTCAAAATCTTCCGAGTGATCCACTTTCAAAATGACTGTGATATTCTTCAGATCGACCTCTTCGCTCTTGAAGACTGGTATAACGCTGCCTGTCTATAAATGTTAATAAGTGTTTCAAAATGTAAATTACGTTAAGAAAATCACCTCTGTTGCATGATTACAGCCTGAATTCTGTGACCCTGTCAGAGGTTAGCCATTTAAAACATTTGTGCGTGATGTTTGATAATAGGCTAAGTTTTGACAATCATTTGGATGATATCTGCAAGAGATCTTACAGGCTAGCTGGATTTATTTTACGCACTTCTGCTAACTTCCATAATTTGCCCACATCTAAACTATTATTCCTGACAATTGTTCGCAGCATTCTCGAACACTGCGCACCGGTCTGATTACCTTATCACCATAAGAAAGTGGATAGATTGGAAGTTGGGCAGAGGAAATTTACTCTTTAGTCTTTTGAGTAGATTTAATATATCATTTTCTTCTTACACTGATAGACTTTCTATTCTTAACCTCCCATCTCTTGCTAACAGCAGACTCTATCTCAAAACATCATTGTTCGATGAATTGAGCTTAAGGGTGCCTACATTCAATAGCAGGAAGAATAATATTTTCATACCACCCAGAGCCTCGCTAGAAGTATACTTGAATTCTCCAATAGTGCGCCTTCAACGAAACCATGTTAGACTCCAAGTTGGTCCTCTGAACGGTCATTTTAGCAGATTCAGACAAATTGTCCTTGATAACTTGAACGATTAGTTAGTTTTCACTTAAATTTGTATACCTTTCTTTGTCAGCTATTGTATAATTGGAAATTTTAATCACTGTACAAAGCTTACTATAAATAAATAAATAAATGATATCATTGTTTAAAGACTTTATTTAGAACCCTGAGGATGATGGCAAAATAGAAAGTCGGGTGAAGACCTGCTGTGGAGAACTGGTAATAAATTACACTGGTCGACACCAATTTTGCCACAGAATAAGGTTTATACCATTTCTTTAGGAATTTTGCGCAGATTACGAATTCGCAAACGAAAATGTCCTATCACGTTTCAAAAGTACAAAAGAGCGTATTTTGACCATTTTTGTAAATTAATTTAAAACATAACGAATTGTTGCAGGAGCTTGTAAAGTAGCTAAAATAAAAGTATGAACCTTTACTTATTATATTAAATAATATCTGAAATTTTCCGTAGAATTAGCCGATTACTTCATACAAATAGATAGCGAATGAAGATCACTTCTTCCCGAAGACGCTTATAGATTAGTGGTTTTTCATATATTGGGTGTGGGAAAAAGTTAGTGGGGTTTTTTTCGTAAAATTCAACTGGTTTTCTTATAGTGTGAAAATGAATTTATTTAAACCAAATATGATCCATTATTATCGACAATGTTTCGCCATTTTTTGGGTAGAACCATGATGCCATCGGTGAAGAACTTCCGTGGTTTCTGGTTGAAAAACTTAATCAAGTGGTTTTCACAGGCGTCTTTTGAAACCAGCTTAATTCCATTGAGAGAGTTCTGCGGGAATCGGAACAATTGATAGTTAGAGGGTGCTATGTTTGGAGTATATATTGTGGATGCATCAAAACCTCCCAACCAAGATCTCGCAATTTTTGGCGAGTCATCAAAAATGTGTGTGGCTTGGCGTTATCGTGATGGAAGGCAACGCCTTTCCTATTATTCAATTCGAACCGTTTTCTTTCAATTGCATGGCGTAATCTCTCTACTTGTCCACAGTAGACTTGGAATGGAAGTAGCTTAAGGTGGACAATTCGCTTCCAATCTCACCACACACAGAGCATCACCTTTTTCGGCGTCAATCTCGGCTTCGCGAACGCTTGTGACGGCTCACCATCCCTTGTCCACGATCTTTTATGCTTCCGATTGTCGTATGTGATCCATTTTTCACCACCGGTTATTAAATGTTCCAGAAATGGCTCGATTTCATTGCGTTTCAGCAGAGATGTTAACTCGGTCTATCATGTTTTTCGCGCTCAACTCATGAGGAACCCATACATCGAGCTTCTTCTTGTAGCCTTAATGCCTAGCTCCATAGCAATATCGACACTGCTGATATACTTATCTTGCATCACCAACGAACGTTAAGTGGTGTCGCTGCGGTCTGTGTTTCCTGAGTTATTTGCAATTGACGCCATCTATCGGGAAAAACGCCACGAACTTTTTCGCACACCCAATATGTAGATAAAAATTTAGGCTCTCTTTTAAGACATTCCGTTATTTTTAATGTATTTTTAAAAATACCATCCTCGAAATTTTGAAAACATTAAATTGAATTCTTCTCTGTAAAGAAAAATCCCACTTCTAATTTGACTTCTTAATGTGATTTCTCCCCCCTTTAATAAAAATAGGGGTAGAAGTGCTCCTCTCTATGTTACCTTTTTAATATTTTATTAGTTTTGTTTCCTAAAAGATTAAAAATATAATCATAAAACATATATTTAAATCAAATAATAGTAATTATTTTGAGTATATAGTTTTTATGCATATATATTTTTTTTTTGCTTAAACATTTTAATTTCGTTTTTATTAAAAAAATGTGTATGATCCAAAGAATAAAAAAATAATAATTTAATTCTCGCTCCATTTATTGCACCTTCAGGTAATTTTTTTTTCATATTTTTGTTTTCTGTTTTTTTCGTTCTCACAGTTTAAATAATCCCAAAAATGAGACGTGTAATTTATTCGATTTTATAAGAATTGTTTTTTGCATAGCGAGATGATATTTTATACAAAATATATATATATTTTTTCTTTTTATATAAAAAAAATATTAATTAAATATAAGAGAAAGATCACTCAACAGTGACTGATTTAGCCAAATTTCTTGGACAGTCAACATCACAACCTCGGAGGACGGCAATGTGGTATGATAGAAGTTGCATTGGAATTACCGTTAATATTCCCTGGAAATAGAACATAAAAAAAAATATATGTATAAATTAAATTTTTTTAAATTCCAAAAAAACCTCTAAAACCGAGTTTTCATCGAAATCTTTTGAATTGAATCGTTTATTTTGAAAGTGGTTCAAGTCCAAATGATCATAAAGAAAGTAATTTCGTTTTTTCCCAACAGAGGACTTAATTGTATTTCTTCGCAGCCAACTTCACACTTAAGCCACAATGTCATTATATATTTTGACAGCAGATATAGCAAGGCTTATTTGTGAAAAAGTTTGTTATATTCTGAACAATAGTTTTTGTTTGGTGCCCTATTAAATATTTGAAGCTGATGAAGACAAAATAAAGGCATTGATTGATGCGGACCGCCGAATAACAACTCGTGAGATCATTGAGAGATTAAATTTTTCGAATTCTACCGTTCATGATCACGTGAAACGCCTTGGTTTTATTTCAAAACTCAACATATGAATTCCAAGTATTCTTACAGAAAGAAATTTGCTCCGTCGCACTGACGTCTGTGATTCGCTTCTCGGGGACGAGAACTGTCTACAGCAATGTTAAACTCAAGATCATGGAGTAAAAGAGACGAACCGGCTCAAAGCCGAAAACCGGTATTCAAAAGGTGAATTTCAAGGAAACCGTTTTTTTAAGCTTTTGACAATACCACGATCGATTCTGAAGTGTATTGTCATCAACTGGACAAACTGAATGATTCACTCAAACAGAAAATGCCAGAATCGATCAATAGAAAAGATATAGTGTTCCACCAAGGTAATGCGAAACCTCATACAATTTTGGTAGCTCGCCACCAGATCCACCATATTCCCCGGGTCTGGCACCTTCGAATTATTATAACAAAAAATTTTAGACGGCAAAACCTTTACTTCAAATGAGGACGTCAAAAATGACTCAGGTCAGTTTTTTGCCAGCAAAGATCAGAAGTTTTATGAGCGTGAAATCATGCTACTGCCAGAAAGATGGCAAAGGTATTGGACCAAAATGGAGAATATATAATTGAATAAAATCCATTCACTAATAATACACTACATCATTTTCACAATAGAAAAATAGTCTTTATGATCACTTGCACTTGGGCTACTATCAAAATAAACGGCCAAATTATTCTCTTTAAAAGTTACGGCAACACCAAACACGAAACGAATAATTTTAAAATTTGTTTTACATACAAATTAATTGAAGTGTCCGAATAGAATGTTCACAATCTCAAAATACATTTTTATTTGCGTTCACGCTGCGATATATTAAAAACCTTTTCCCATTTATCATTACTTATTTAAATGTTTCGCGTTTGGTGTGTTCCGTACCTTTAAATAGAAAGTTTCAGAAGACCGTATAGCAAATATATTTAAATAAATATATTTATATATGTGAATACCTGCAGACAATCGACAGCGCTTGGGATTTGAAGAACTCGCGATGCGTACGACATTGTCTCCTCGTCGTTTTCCTGACAAATAAGAATTGGGCGACAGTCACGGGCAGTGACCTGTTGCAGAGCGTTCATGCATTTAACATAAACGGGGTCCCTGGTAACAATCATGAGTACAGGCATTGAATCGTCGACAAGGGCTAGAGGTCCGTGCTTTAATTCGCCGGCCATAATTCCTTCACTGTGCATATAAGTTAATTCTTTAACTTTGAGTGCGCCCTCGAGGCATGTTGCAAAATTATATCCACGTCCCATAATCAAAAGGGATTTATGTTGATAGAGGTCTTTGGCTAGCTCTTGGACCTTGTTGTCAAGGGTCAACACCTTGCGAATCTGCTTATCCAAATCGGCGAGACCCTGAATAATTTCCTGCCGTCTCTGTTGCAACGAAATTCGATCCTCGCTCATAACCAAACCGAACATTACTAAAGATATAAATTGTGAGGTGTATGCTTTTGTTGATGCAACACCAATTTCGGGCCCAGCATTGATATGGACTCCACAGTGAGATTCCCGACAAATTGAGCTGCCCACTGTATTTGTGATGCCAACAATTAGGGCACCTCTTTGCTTGCAGTATCTAAGGGCCATCAGGGTGTCGGCCGTTTCTCCAGATTGTGATATGAAAAAGCATACATCATCCCTGAAAATTGGAGTGTTCCGATCCAGAAAATCTGAGGCCAATTCAACCATTACAGGAAGTTCGGTGAGCTCCTCCAGAAGTTGTCGGGTCGCAACAGCGCTGTGATACGAGGTTCCGCAACCGATCAGCATCAATCGACGGCACCTCTTTATTTCAGGGATGTATTCCTTAATACCGCCCAAAGTAACAGTACCATTCACAAAATTCACCCTTCCCCGCATCGTGTTAATCACCGATTCGGGCTGCTCAAAAATTTCCTTCTGCATAAAGTAGTCATAATTGCCCTTCATAATTTGCTGAATTTCCATTTTAAGCGTTGTTATCTCCCGGGCATGAGGATCATCAAGACATTTCCTTAGTCGGTGTATACTCAAAGCGCCATCTTTTACAGCAGCAACATCGTCATCCTGAAATTAAAATTTGAGACATTTTTCAACGAACTTTAGCCGAAAAGAGTATAAATATATTAAAATCCAAATAGGAGGATTATTTTTATACTTTTCTTCACTTCCTTCAATTCATTCAAAAGCCGCTATAAATTATGGTAAATTTAAATTAACAAAATATGTTAGTACTTATTTACTTTAAGGTCAAACTCCCCCCGATCACCCTGACCACGGGATATATTGTAGGGGTTATATAGTCTGCAAATTAAGGAACAGGGTCCATGGACGCGATATTATTGCTTTTCCATCAAATTTTTCATTGGTTTCGAACCATAAATAATGATTTTTTAAAAAATTTTTTTGAAAAAACACGATTTTTGTTAAAAAAGCGAACATAACCTCTGCAGTTCCAATTTTAATTCAAAATCATTATCATACTCTGAAAGTTCATGAAATTTTACAACAGTATTGAACAATTCAAAATTTTTGTGTGAAGGTCAGTAGAATTTAGGGCGGCTGAAAAAGCTTATGAAAATGCGTCCGTTTGGGCCTTAACGGGCTCAGGGTCTGTAATATAACAGACTACATGATCAGGACTTCGTTTCTGGAGAAGATTCAGGATCCTCATCCCTGAACGTGCCGACTGGAATGGCGACGGCCTCAGAATGGACCCCAGAACTCTCAATTGGTTCACATATGACTCAAAAACGGAACATAGTGCTGGCGCTAGTGTCTATGGACCCAACACCAAAGTCTCGATAGCAATGGATAAATGGCCCAGCGTTTACCAGGCCGAAATCCATGCCATAGAAGCCTGCGTTCTTCTCAACATTAATAAGAGGCTAAAGGGAGCCAACATTACTATTTTCTCCAATAGACAAGCGGCCCTCACAGCACATAGTGTTTCTCGTCTAGACTCGATAAAGAGTGCTTCGATACCCTTCAACACTTAGCGACTTCCAAGAGGGTTACTCTCTGTTGGGTACTGGTACACTCCGGCGTTGAGGGAAATGAGCTTGCTGATGAACTAGCTAGGGAAGGTTCATCATCTAGATTCAAAGGTCCTGAGCCCTTCTGCAGCATTGTCTGGTCTTCGTCCAAAGCTGTGATAGAAGAATGGGCTAGGCATCTACAGTACATACACTCGGAAAATTTCCCTGGCAAGCTAAAGAGCTCGTCAGACCCTATACCTACACTGAAATCAATGCTCTGAGAAAAGCGGATCTCAGACTGATAGTAGTCTATCTATCCAGCCATAGGTCTGCCAAATGAGACGGAATGTCGTCTGTGTCTTGAAGACGACGAAGCTACATCACACATTCTGTGTGCTTGTCCTGCTTTAGCACGCGGCTTTAGATCTTCAGTCAGGAGTTCTTGGACTCGGCTGAAGTTCGTTCATATTCTGTTTAAGACGTTCCTTAGGGTAGCAGGCCGTCTTTTACTTTAAAAGGGCTTCTGCACAAAAGACCTTTCGGTCGCAGTGCCCACCATAAGGGTCACCCCTAATAATAATAATAATAAAAATGCCAATATATTGCCTATCTGATTGAGTTGAAACTTTTTGCTTATATCAAGTATACACATTTTGTGACATTAAGTTATTTTGGAACCTCTGAACTAGAATTTACACTTTAAAAGAAATACTGAATAATGCTACTCACCTCTAGATAAATAACTCGGTTCGTGTGCTCGATTACGGCCGACGCGTCCGATGCGAAGAAATACTCGACCTCCTTGTCCTCGAGGGGCATAAACTCAGAGGTGCTCTCGGTGCGCGGCAGGACTGGAACATCACGAGCGGCGCCATGAGGGCGATGTTCTTTTGTTAGTTTGTTTTTGGTTTGGTATTTTGTATTGTTTTATGTATGGTTTAATTCAGTTTTTAATTTTGCAATAGCAGCAGTACACCGTGTACCATAAAAATAATGCAGCAGTAGCGTCAGGCAGCAGCGGATCAGCATCAGCAGAAACAACGATGAAATTTATTTCATTTCATTTTTTTTATTTGTTGTTGTTTTTGTTATTATTATTTTTTTTATTAATTTAAATTGCGAGTCCGTCACCATATAGATTTTTTTTTTTTAATTTAATTTTAGTTTTTGTTGCAATATTTACAGCAGTTTTGTAGAATTTTTAATTGATTGTTTTGTTTTTTTTTTTTTACATTATGAAATGATGAAAGGGAGTATATAATAAAAAAAAAATTTATACATTAGTTAATCATTTGAAAAATTTTGTTTTTAAAAATATATGTTTATAATTCTAAAATAAAAACTACGTTTAGAAATAAGCGAAGTGGATTGAAATCTAGTTAAGGAAAAATAAAAAACAAAATCGATCCAATTCACCTTCTTAATATTTAATAAATGAAAAGGTTTAATTCTATCTTCCACCTTTGTTCAAAAAAAAAAAAAAGAAAAAAAAAACACTAGCCTTGTAATTACAGCTTGAAAGATATATAAATAACTTTATGATAATTATATTTTCTTTTAAAAAGTGCAATTGAAAGTAACATAAAAAATAAATCATTAACGCTTTGAGTGTTCAAAGTCCAAAAAAAATCCAATCCAAAATTTACTATTTTGCAATTTTTGAATTTTCTGCTTCTACTCAAAGAGTTAACTTTAGCGATCAAAAAAATTAACATTAAACATTTAACAATTTGGAAAACATTAATTAAACTGTAAACAGGGTTAGCATATCAAAAAACAAGAAAACAAAAAAACACCTCATACCAAAAGACGTGAAGGGTCCTAATCTCAATTTCATGATATTGTTTTTAGTTGTCCTCAACCATTTGGGTAAAGTTGTTTTAAAATATAGTTCATCAATTAAATTGCAGCTAAAATAGCGAAAACAGATATAAATATAAAAGAGCGCCAGTTAAAATAAAGCGATCTATAATTTTAATACACTACTTTGACCAAAAAGTAAAGTCAATTTATTTATAACTTTGAAAATTTCTATTTATTTTTCCAAATCTATATCATCCCCTTCAAAGTAGTCCCCGCCCGATACAACACACCTATGCCAACGATTTTTCCAATCGTCGAAACCCTTATGAAACTCGATGATTGGCATGACCGTTAGTTCCTTCTTCGATTTTTCATTTACCTCATCAGTCGATTCAAAACGGTGTCCCCGAAGCGGTATTTTGAGCTTAGAAATTGAGTATTTTGGGAACCAATCGAGATGTGACTCTTCTCAAGCACAAATGTTCTTTCAAAATGGTTTGGACCGATCCAAATGAAATCAGCAAGGTCTCTATTATTGTCAACCGACGATTTTTGAGCACGAAATCTATGATTTCATTGAGATGTTGTTCATTGATTGATGTTAATAGTCGTCCGGGACGCTCTTTGTCTTCAACGCTTTCTCTACTTTCTTTGAACTGTCTATACCACTTGTAAACATATCTTTAAGAGAAAACCTGATCGCCGAAGACCTTCTGCAACATTCTAAACGTTTCTGCAGCAGAAATTTCATTCCGCAAACAAAATTTAATGCAACTTCTTTGCTCAATAAAATCACACATTATAAAAATCGAAAAATTCACATTCAGTTGCTCAGAAAAGACAACGAACCTAACCAAACAAATGACGTACTGGCGTGAAATTGGAAACACAGATATAAGTGACAGTGCTGCCAACCTAAAATTAAGAAGATTTGATCGAATCGATGTACCCGCGCAATTTAAATTCAAAATTGGCTTTACTTTTTGATCACAGTAGTACGATGTTAATATTGTGATATTTGTTAGAAATTCAAATGAATTCGCAGACATACATTTAAAAAAATAAAAGTAAAATTTATGTGTGAGAAATTATTTTTAAAAATATTTATATATGTAAATTAAAATTATTATATTTTAATTACCTTGAGCGTTAGCAGGATCAGCGTCTTTTTTTTATTTCACATTTATTTTTAAATCGGACATATTTTATGAGAACATTTGCACATATATATAAGTAAAAGAAAAAAATATATATATAAATGAGCTAAATGAAAACTGAACTTAAACACTAATGGAAAAATTAAAATAAAATCACTAGGCAGCAGTAATTTAATCTCTAAATAAAATTTAAAAAAAAATGATAAAATTAAGAAAAATATAACTGAGTAAATTTAAGAAAAATATATAAAATAAAATTAGTTGTAAAAGCCATTTAAAAGAGAAAAAGAAAACAAATTTAGTAAGATCCCAACACCTTAGAACAAAAAATCGAAGAAGAAAAATTTTAACTACCTGCAGTTTGCTGGAGATCGTCTGAGTGTTGATAGTATTTTTTAAATAGGAAACAGTTTTGTTAAACACAAGTGTTGAACACATAGAAATAGTATTTTTTTTAAGATCCCATTAATTAAGAAATAGAATTAGGTAAATCGAGGTGATTTGGTGATTGGTGTAAATTTGTTGGATCAAGGCACAAGAAAACCACAAATAGAAAGAAAACATTAAATTATAAAAGAATAAATAAAATAATGAGACGAATCAAAATATGTTAATACACAAAAAAAGACAGTAACTAGCACTTTAAGAAAAGCAGTTTTTCTTTTCTTTTTAATTAAGACCCCTACCTTTTTGAGAATTTATTTTTCCTCAAAAATCAAAAATAGAAATAACATTAAGGTGGAAAATGAGAATATTTTGAGAGAATTAAGTAAATTTATAAAAATAAAATGCCTACAAAATTTAAAATACCGAATAAAACATACCTTTTCCATATAAAATTGGAATATGATCAGTTGCTAGCCGTGTTTTTGTTTTAATTCCAACCAAAAGTGGTGATCCACGTCGGCTAGCAACGCATTCGCCGGGAAAATGTTTTGATTTAAATGCCAGAGCAAATGCACCTTCCTAAAAATAAAATAAATTTGGGATAATATTTCGTAATTTAAGGGGAATTTCATAGAGCATTTTCAGATTAAATGAAACCATTCTAGCACTATTCATTAATTTTTCCTTTAATGCCATAGAAAAGGGATTTAAAGTTGATTTTTAGTCGATTTATACCGATTTTTCGAAAGCTATCTACCTTAGTACAAAAACTTCACTTTGATTCTAACTTTCTTCAATGGATCTATTCGTACCCTAACAAAAATAAAACAAATTGTCGTAATAGAAAATTTCCGTTCTAGAATAATTACTATGAGTTCGGGTGTGCCTCAGGGTAGTAATTGTGGTCCTATTTTATTTACCCTATTGATCAATGATTTGCAACACGGAAATGTCAGACTCTTTATAGAAGAAAAAAGCAATGACAATATGAGAAATTATTGATGACATCATTAACAAAAATAATAAAAACAATCGGACCCAAGTGACTGGGGAACACCTAAAAGGACTTTGAACGTATGAGACTGACATGATTTTTACGCACTGATAACGATTATTTACATCAGACGACAATTAAGTATAGCATAGCAGAATGAAAACCAAATGCATTAAGTTTTATTAATAAGAAGGTCTAAATTAACTCGATTAAAGGCTTTTACAAAATCGGTTTAAATTACATCAACTTGACGTCCTTTTCAATTTCATTAGATACATAATTTTTAAATAAAACGAGATTGATACTAGTAGACTTACGAATCCGTGTTGTTGAGGGCAAATGCTCTCTTTTTAATGTGAAAATATAATTTGTCTTTAACTAAACATTCAAAAATCTTACCAATTGGTAACAGTTTTACTATTGGCCTATAATTAGATTCTAGATTGCGTGAACCAGATTTAAATAGAGGTTTTATATAGGAAACCTTCCACCGGTCGAAAAAACAGCCCAAACTAAGTGATCCTCTATTTTTACACTATTACATTGTTCTATCTTTGAAATATTTAAAGAATACAAAAATTTGGTATTTTGAGGTTTCATTCAATCTCAAAATATATTTCATTTCATATGAAAATGGTTTCATTTAATCTGAAAATCCTAATACTTACCAATTGTTGAATAACTTGCGCAACAAGTTCTCTAAACGAGTACTGAGGATGCTTAATGTAGAGATGATGTATCAATTTAGCAATAACTTCAGTATCAGTTTCCGACTCGAAATTGTATCCGCGCTTCTCCAAGAAAGTCTTAACGTCTTTATAATTCGTAATAATCCCATTGTGTACAACAACAAACGAATGATTCAAATCGGACCGTTGGGGATGGGAATTTGTTTCCGATGGAGGCCCGTGTGTCGCCCAACGCGTGTGGGCGATTCCAACATGAACTTCGGTTGTTTCCTCACCATCAGAACCGTTGAATTCTGAAATTTAAGAAAATATTACACCATAATGTTATGAAGGATATTAATTTCAAACTTACTCTCTGCGATCGCATCTTCGAGAACTTTTACTTTCCCAGAACGTTTCACCAGGACGATGTCTTTGCCGTCGCTTGAATCGATCGCGACGCCTGTTGAATCGTAACCGCGGTATTCGAGCCGCTTTAAACCATTCACAAGCAAATCGAGGACCTCACGACGGGTTTTTGGGGTCAAATAGTTCAAATACGCAAAAATTCCTGCATAAAGTAAATTGCAAAAAATGAAAATTATTTTTTACACATATCTGCTCATATATTTTCTTGGGTTAAATTAAAAATGTATTATTCAAAAATCAAATGAAAAAAGATTTCGGGCATTGATAGCATAAACTTTGTTGGCTAAAAGCAAAAAGTTGGCTTAACGTAATGGCACCGAATACCGGCCGGCTACCTAAATCCGGCCACTTGGTTATTTAATAAATATCTATGCGAAAACTAAATATAAATTCATTTTTACTAGTAAAATATATAAATTAATTACTGTACTTGTAATTAGTTAAAAAAAACATGGCAGTCGCGGGACTGGCCGATGGAAGCTTTGCTTTTCAAAATTTTTTAAATTGTGAAAATTTAAAAAATTTTGAAAATTTAAAAAATTTTGAAAATTTAAAAAATTGTGAAAATTTAAAAAATTTTGAAAATTTAAAAAATTTTGAAAATTTAAAAAATTGTGAAAATTTAAAAAATTTTGAAAATTTAAAAAATTTTGGAAATTTAAAAAATTTTGAAAATTTAAAAAATTTTGAAAATTTAAAAAATTTTGGAAATTTAAAAAATTTTGAAAATTTAAAAAAATTTGAAAATTTAAAAAATTGTGAAAATTTAAAAAATTGTGAAAATTTAAAAAATTGTGAAAATTTAAAAAATTTTGAAAATTTAAAAAATTTTGGAAATTTAAAAAATTTTGAAAATTTAAAAAATTGTGAAAATTTAAAAAATTGTGAAAATTTAAAAAATTTTGAAAATTTAAAAAATTTTGGAAATTTAAAAAATTTTGAAAATTTAAAAAATTTTGAAAATTTAAAAAATTGTGAAAATTTAAAAAATTTTGAAAATTTAAAAAATTTTGAAAATTTAAAAAATTTTGGAAATTTAAAAAATTTTGAAAATTTAAAAAATTTTGGAAATTTAAAAAATTTTGAAAATTTAAAAAATTTTGAAAATTTAAAAAATTTTGAAAATTTAAAAAATTTTGGAAATTTAAAAAATTTTGAAAATTTAAAAAATTTTGAAAATTTAAAAAATTTTGAAAATTTAAAAAATTTTGAAAATTTAAAAATTTTGAAAATTTAAAAAATTTTGAAAATTTAAAATTTTTTGAAAATTTAAAATTTTTTGAAAATTTGACGTTTAAAATTTGACGTTTTTCGTTACTTTTTTTCGTTACCGTCGGAAATAAAATTGTGAACGAATCTCCCGCACAACGTCCCAAAGGAAGCAAAGCTTCAAAAAAAAATAATAAAATTATTTATTGTTAAGCGAAACAAAATTATTAATGTGGTCGAAGGTTAGATTTTGCTTCAATAGATCAATGAAATGCTAAAAATCGATACTTGAAAAATGAGAAATGTTTTTGTATCATCTCAATAATTAATTATGATTTTGATAATTATTCTAGACTCATATATTCTTTAGTTATGTAATAATCTCGGTATTAGGATCAGTACGAGATAGTGGCCGGAGTTAGGGTCCTAGTCCAACAATGGCAAGCTTTTTATTAAAAATTAATTTTAAATATACCAACGACAAAATAAACGAACGGGAATAATTTATTATCGTTCAGAATCGTTTTCTCATATTGAAACCACTAACACAATTGAAATAAATGTTCCTATTCATTCAATAACAATAAATAAATGTAGTCAATCCTTAAATGGCCGGTATTCGGTGCCATTACGTTATTTAAATTTTTGTCTTTGTTGGGATTCTACAAACAAAAATTGTTTACCGGAAAAATTCCAAAAACACCCCTTCCTATTGTATTTTTGAATTAAAAAAAATATATATATATTTAGGGTGCTCTTTTTTTCGCGACTATTTTTTTTTTTTCAGTCCCACCTCGAAATTTTGTGGCTAATACCTAAACAAACATTCCCTGAAAATTGGAGCCCTTAAAAATAATATTTAGTACTAGACCAAGACGCATAAAGATTTCCCATATAAAATACACGTGAACTTTGATTATTTTTTTTCAAATCTCTACAACTCAGAGGCATTTTATGGCATAATCTTGGGCAATGGTAGGGTTTCTTCAGAATTGAATGCTCTACAAAAGTGTCCATTGCGGTGTAACCCTAACTCCCACCAGCGAGGTAGTACGGGTCATTAACCCCAATTTTTCCATGAAATTCTCGCTTTTTGCCCTTATCTCGTAAACAACAAGAGTTACAGAAAAAGTGAATATGACAAACTTGTAGCAAATTCAATTTCCTCCAAAAAGTTCTCGAACACCAAATCGCTAACATCAATATTTCTTGAGATATTGGGCTTTGAAGTTGAGGTTGTGTGGAATTGTCATGGATTATTGAACTAAATTGTAGAAACACTACCTCAACTTCAAAACCCAATATCTCAAGAAATATTGATGTTAGCGATTTGGTGTTCAAGAACTTTTTGGAGGAAATTGAATTTGCTACAAGTTTGTCATATTCACTTTTTCTGTAACTCTTGTTGTTTACGAGATAAGGGCAAAAAGCGAGAATTTCATGGAAAAATTGGGGTTAATGACCCGTACTACCTCGCTGGTGGGAGTTAGGGTTACACCGCAATGGACACTTTTATAGAGCATTCAATTCTGAATAAGGACCCCCATTATTTTGTTATCTAAAGTCATATTTCATTACCACCCCAAGAAAAAGTCCAAAAGGGCTAAAATTCGGCAGTTTTTCAAAAACACTCTTTTGAGAACTAAAGAGTTGTGAATGAATTAAATTCTGAAAATAAATACGAGTGAACCCTGTGGTCTACATACTAGAGTGAATGCTGATGATAAAATTGTTAAAAATGCCTCCCATCCTTTTTTCGTTGTTATAAGGGACGAAAACCGTAAGATGCACGGTAATCATTATATAAAGTTTCAAATTAATACTTGTAAAGTTTTTGGGCATGCAATTTTCAAATTTTTATATATTCTAGCTCTATAACCATCTTCTGGGGTATTAAAGAGTGGCAAGGAGTGAGTAAGGTCGAAAATCATAGCATTAGTTGTACCTAAGCCACTGTCCTTTCTCGGGGGTTTTTGGCATCGCGGATTCTAAATGTTCGAGTATAATTGCCCTACAACCATCTTCTGGGACGACAGTGGCTTGGTTTAAACTAATGTTACGGATTTACGAATTTTCAAGCCTTATTCACCCTCTGCCACCCTTTCTCATAGATAGGTAAGAAAACATGTGTAATGAAACAATCCTTTTATGAGTTAAGTATTTTCAATTAGACGGTCTAGAAAATAAAGGTATAAGATTAATGCCCTAGACATACAGCGCACTAAATTAATAATTAGTTAATTACTTATTTAGCACTAATTATTAATTAATGAAGTGTTGACACACAGCCATTTATTCATCATCATTTATTAGCTGTAAGTTATTCAGTAGTCCTTGTACTTTGTTATTTATTGCTAGGGGTGACCCTTATGGTGGGCACTGCGACCGTTCTCAACCGTGCTAGAGCAGGACAAGCATACAGAATGTAGTTTCCAACAGAGAGTAACCCTGTTGAACGTCTCTAGATGTTGAAGGGTATCGAAGCATTCTTCAACGAGTCTAGACGAGAAACGCCATGACGAAAGTGCTTTGAGGCTATTGAAGAAGACAGTAATGTTGGCAACCTTTAGTTTCTTGTTAATGTTGAGAAGGGCGCAGGCTTCAATGGCATGGATTTCGGCCTGGTAAACGCTGGGCCATTTGTCCATTGCAATCGAGACTTTGGTATTGGGTCAATAGACACCAACACCAGCACCATGTTCCGTTTTTGAACCATCTGTGAACCAACTGAGGGTCCTGCAGTCCAGTCCTTGTGGTTTTCTTTTTATTTTTCTTTGTAATGGATAGCGCAAAGTTTTCATCACTTAAGTATAAATTATCAAAAAAATTTTTTTGATCATTTAGTTGTTATGATGATGATTAGCCCATGACATACAGCACTTAAATTAGTAATTCGTATTAATTAGTTATTTATGTGTGCTGTCTATCTAGGGCAAAAAAAAAAAAAAAAAAAATCTAGGGCATTAGGCGATTCAATGATTTTTTGTTTTTTTTGGATAAAATTTAAATAGGCTAAATAGAGATTATTAAATATAATCTAAAATTGGAATTTGATTTTTACACTTTTTTCTTTCTTTTTTTTTTTATTTGTAAAAACAATTCATTAACAACAATTTAAAATTACAATATGTATAAAAAAAAAAAAAAATATTTTCATTTCGCAGTATGAAATCAGACAGGTGCAGTTTGACATGAGTCAAAAAAACTGGTATAAGATTCCAACGACAATGTTCGATAAATATTCCTTTTCACTATTATATGGTCTAAATCATACATTAGTCTTAATCATACTTAATAATTATAAATAAGTTTGCTTAATATAATCTTTTCGTCTTTTTTTAAATTGAATAAAATTGCTAATATTCTTAATTTCTACAGGTACTCCATTATAAACTTTAGTAGCTAAATATTTCGGGTTTCTTTGGCCAATATTAGTATTAACTTTGTTTTGATTATAGTTATGTTTATTGCGAACATTTACGTTGTGCACATTAAGTCTTCTTAGCAGAATAAAATTATTTTTAATTAATTTGTGTTCATATCTATATACAAATTTACATCTCTCTAATATAGTCAACTGTTTCAAATTCATTTTTTTTGTTTTGTCATAGAGGATAAGCGAACGTGTTAGTTTTGGATATTTAAAAAGAACCTTTAGGGCTTTATGTTTTAAGATTTCAATCTTATTTAATTCCGTATCACTGCACATAAACCAAACATGTAAACCATACCGAATGTGGGACAAGACATTACATTCGTATATTAGATTAGCCATATTATTATTCAAAAGTTTACGTTGCCTATTAAGAAAACCTAGTAGAGGTGTTATTTTATTTTTAATTGAGTCAATATGTAATTTCCAATTTAAGTTTTCGTCAATGTATAATCCCAAGTACTTAGTGTATGATACTTTTGAAAGAATGTTATCGCCGATTTTCAAAGTGATATTTCTCATAGCAGTATTTCTTTGTTTGAAGACCATAAAATTAGTTTTCGATATATTCAGAGAGAGCTCATTAGACCTGGTCCAGCCAAGAGAATATACTTAAATAAATTTGAATTAACTATTAAACGATACATTTTTCATTAAGCTACACACCTATCCCTTTTAGGTTTATCGTTGTTTAAAACTATTTCTTCGGAGCTACAATTTCGTCTTAAGATTTGGTTGATCTTAGAAAAATGTCGTTTAGAGTAAATTTAAAATATTTTATAAATTTAAATTTATAATAGTTTAGTAAGTTTAGATTCAATATTAGAATAATTTGTGGAATTCTGGAAGAAAAGAAACGACTACGTCCCCCACCGGGCAAGCTCCGACTGATAACGTTTCTGAATTCATCCCCCCTTTTATAGTTTTCCACTTAACACCTCTGATTTCCGTTTCCACTATTTTCCTAAGCTCATCCCTTCCACAAGTTTAACCAATTTTTAAAATGTACAAGTCAGTGCATTTATTCGTGCGAAAGAAAAGGTTAAACCCGGTAATTTCGCTATTTTATACACTTAACTGACAGATCGGGTAGCATAAAAGAAACGAAATTTTTAGTACCTTTAAAAGATGAGAATGTGAGCGAAAGATCACAGAGGAAGGGCTCACCGGAGAAGGGGACGACTCTCCCCCACCAAAAAAAAAAAGGGTCGAATGGAAACCTATAAAAACCGGACAAGCCAAGATCTGCCCCCATTCGGGTGTGGTGGTTTCTGTTAACTACTTTTTTAAATGTTTGAACGAAAGAACGTTAAATTGTTAAAAATCGACAGGGTGGAGAACAATTTGGGGCATTTCGTGCGGAAAAGAAATAATTTCTGATATAATTATTATATTTAATTTAGAGAAAACCACCAAATGTGATTTCGAAAAGAGCGCAGATTAATTAAGAGAACGGCCAGGCCTCTGAGTGATTTCTGCCAAAAACGTCTTGAGCTCAAAATTTGAAAATAGCAAAAGCGGAAAAATGGATTCGTTCATGATCCAAACGCCCCCGAAAAAATAAAGTCCTTGTTTTTCTAAATAATTAGTTTAATTTGTTTTTCTTCCCATGTCAATCGCGTTATCGTAAAGGATCAAATTATATCAAAATTTGTAAAATCGATTCTTTACATTAAGAGATATAAAGCAACATACAAAGATACATTGACTTACAAAAATTACTACTGTCGCGTAAAAAATAGAGAGAGTTTAGCGTAAGCCTTCAATCTGCTGAAGATTTTTTGAAGGTCATCTTGTTTATGTTAAAAGTATCAGTAGAAGATTGGGAAAAGGTAAAATTGGAATAAACACTCTTTTTGATATTATTCTGAAAACACATTTTCCAATAAATGTTTTATTTGATTTAAATTATCTCTATTTTGTGAACAGGTTGTATTCAGTGTCGAGATCATGGTGAGTTTGATACTACCAATGTCCAGGACTGTTCCCAGATCGAAAGGAGAAGAATATTTACCTTGCTGTGTCCAACAGCAGCTCATACAGCCAGTAAGGATCTTGATAGCAATATCAGCCAAAGGACTCTTATGTCTTTGACCGCATAATGAACGCGGATCAGTATTTAACAGTCCTTCAGACACACATGAACGAGAAATTCAACAGTCCTTCTCCGTGCTTCTCTCTTCATACTGTAAAGCCATAAAGCGAAGAGAGTTAAGGAGTTTTTAAGGACTAATAACATCCAAAGCCTTGACTAGCCAGCGAACAGCCCAAATATGAACCCTATCGAAAATATCCATGCTAAAAATGCTATCTCTGGAATGCCGCGTAGGATACAATCCTTGCAAAATATAAAGGGATTGTTCACTAAATATTATCTAAACTCTTCTTTTTGGAGTCAAAAAGCTACGTTTTCATACAATTCTACTAAAAATTTCTAAAGGTGATAATAATTTGGACATATCTATATATTCAAAACAGGAAACATATATAAATATATAGATCTCAGGAACGAATAATTATTAGCAAAAGTGCTAACGAGAAATTTCACCTTTCATCTTTCGGATTTCTTAAGAGTGTCTTTAAAAACTGGTTTTGAATTGCAAAAAAAAAGAAAATCACAAGAAAACGCCTTATTTTAAAATGTCAACACGTCTTTCAGATACGTTTTCGTAATTTCGTGTCTGCGGTGAGAAGAACGGAGAAAAATAGTTACAAATAAATTGCACACCTTACTTCGAAGACATTTAAAAAAAATTCTTATAAAGAGAAAGGTGTTTTACGTGCGCCCCACACCGAAAGGTAGAAGGAATTTTTCTGTGGGGTAACAAACAATTCGCCTCTGATTTACGTAGAGCCAAAGATGAAGAGAATTGCAGCAACCACATTCCAATTTACCAGTTTTTCTCACATATTTTTTCGTTTCTTTGTCATTTTGAAAATCAAGCTTGAAGGTCAAGAAATTCATTTCATTTTAACTCTCTTGAGCTTGAGCATATTTGCTTGTAATGACCGTTAAAAAAGAAGTTGAAAAAATTGTTAATTTTTTATAGTTATTTAAAAAATTTATTTTACATTTATTGCAATCAACAGAGAATTTGTAAAACGAGTTATGTAATTCAAACGAGAATTCGATTTTTGGCGGCATTCTTCAAATAAAAGATGATAAGATAATTATCAAAAAGTAATTAGAACAACTAAAAACGTTGTTTTCCGGCTAAGTGTATAATTTATCAGATAAGCGGAAATGCAATTATAAAGAATATCTCCACTTTAATCAGTCGAAGCAAATTGAAACATGGATTCTATGATAGTTTGCCTTGTTTTCATCATTTTATTGTAAAATATCAAGTGTTTAACTTGTTCAAGTGCCTATTAAAACCATACGACTCCGAATTATTTTCGAAAATTTTATTGGATTTAATTCACCTTTTCCGGTTCTTTAAAGAAGCAGATAAAATTTATAAAAACAGAGACACTTTTCAATATGTTTGTTAAATAAATTAAATAATTAAATTTGTTTAAAGAAATATTTTAAAAAAATATAAATGCAGATTGAAATTCTGCGATTTTTTCTTTTAGGCTTTTCTATTGTTTGCCAAGAATCGTCTAGTTACTTTACTTAGAGTCGATTTAGACAAAAATCGCGATCCGGGGAGCCCTATTTTAGAAAATAATTTTTTTGTCTGGAAAGAGCTTCAGAAATACAAGGGCGAATGTAAAAATTGGAATTCTGCGATTTTTTCCACTGCACTTTTCTGTTTTTTGCATAGAGTCATCTTGTTATTTTACTTAGAGCCCATGTAGCCCAAAATCGCGATCCAGGCAGCTCTATATTAGAAAATAATTTTTTTGTCTCTGTAGGGCTCAACACTTACAAGGGAAAATGTAAAAATTGAAATTCTGCGATTTTTTCCTCTGGACTTTTCTGGGTTTAGCCTAGAATCATCTAGTTATTTTACTTAGAGACGATTTAGCCTAAAATCGCGATCCGGGCAGCCCTATTTTAGAAAATAATTTTTTTACGTGGATAGGGCTTAAGAACTACAAGGGAAATGTAAAAATGGCAATTCTGTGATTTTTTCCTCTAGACTTTTCTGTTTTTTGCCTGGAATCATTTAGTTATATTACTGAGAGTCGATTTAGCCAAAAATCGCGAGCCGGGAAGCCCTGTTTTAGAAGTTAATTTTGTTGCCTCTATTGGGCTTAAGAAATACAAGGGGAAATGTAAAAATTTAAATTCTGCTATTATTTCTTCTAGACTTTTCTGTTTTTTGCTTCATATTTATGTTGTCTAATTATTTTACTCAGAGTCGATTTAGCCAAAAATTCGTTTATTTCATATTTATGTTGTCAACTATTTTACTAAAACAACTATGCCAAATTTCATCTTTTCATAGAAAATAGATAAAAGACAGACAGACTGCAATTTCGACTTGATCTGACCTGGATTTATTATGTAAGATGAATTTCATTTGAAAATCCGCCCAATTTCAAATATCAAAGGCAACCTGAGAATATTCCGAAACGACAATAGCATAAAACAGGTATAATCGAATATTCGAAAAGTCTTTCTACTCTGTTCAACGCCACTTCTCACACAGTCGAGAAGGGAGACAAAAAACTAAAATCGAATTTATTTATGAAAGTGAAAGTTGTTTTACCTGAACAAGATTAATTTCATGCAATCATTTGATATTTTGATTTTATTTTTTTTTTTCGGATAGATATGTAATAAAATAAATTAAAATTGCCCAAAATGAAATAATGATGGAATATTTGATTACAATTTATTATAACAACTGATTAATAAATGTATGATGAAATATTTAACAGTACTTACCACACATTTTCCTCCCTCTTTATTTTATTTATTTTTAAGAAAATTTATCTGCTGTTGGCGTCTGATGAATTTTTCTAATATTTTTTCACGGATAACCTTTCAGTTTTTAATCTTTATAAAACAAAAGAATATTTTAAAAATATAAGAATAAGAAAACTTAATGAAAATAAAGTGGGATTTAATCGTTAAATATTTTGCCACGTCCAAGGTTAATAAGAATTCAAATAAAAATAGTTAAAAACATTTTCATCGTAAGGCAAAATTCTCTTTTGGTAGAAAATTTGTAATTGGAGCAAAAAAATGAAAAGGAAGTCAGAGAGATAAAAACAAAAAGCGCCAAAGCGGATGTAAAATTTTGATACAAATTTTCTTATCAATATTTGTGCGCTTTTTTGAAATAATAATAAAACCGAAAAAAAATCCACTAAACAATAAATAAATAACAAAAAAGACGACACGACAGCAAAATAAATAAAATAACAAATCACATAAAATATTATTAAAAAAAATTCTGCTCCACCTGAAGATTAAAATAAAAAATTTTAATTTGCTCAATAAAAACACAACGATTTTAATATTTTCTTGTAATAAAACAAATACAATTTCTTGAGTATCGTTAAATCAATAAAACGGTAAAAAAAGGCACAATCAGGAGTAAACAATAAAAAAAAACAGCGACGACGACGACGAAAACGAGCGGCGAACCAGAAAAAAAACGCTACACTTTCTTCGGCGAACGTTTGAGCGACACTAAAAAGCCGCGAAGCCGCCGCTCCGCTGGAAACCTCCGGTGCTCCGGAATTATGTGCAGAAAATTCGACAGAACATGGGTAAGGTCGATTTATTGACTGCTTGTTTTTACCTTTTTCGCCTTTAGCAGGTGAAACGGAGGTGTTTTCGTGAGATATTTCGCCACAGTTGCGCTCTAACATGAAAAGTAGCGCGGCCGCGCATGCGCCAACGACTCAAGGGGTCTCAGTGGCGCCCCAGCGGGGGCGAGGCAAAGCAAAAAGTTGTGGTCTTATGAAAGTTGTTTTACCTCGGAGAACTTGGAAAGCTCAGAAGAAACGTGGCAACAAAATTAAAATGCCCCCCCCCCAAGGTATGAACATTTTTACAATTTATCTTATATACGTATTTTTATTTATTGTTGATGCACTTTTTTTGTTTTGTTTTGAAGACTTTGCAAGAACTAATAAATCAACTTTTAGCTAAAACTCGACCTCGCCTAATTGTTCCCGTTCACCTTTCTTTCGTTTTCCGGGGCAATTTGCTTGATATCGATCAAGTTCATATATGACCGGTTTTATTTAATTCAGTTCAATTTTAGCTATTTAATTACCTTCAAAACCCTAAAGGGCAAACAATCGCTTGAATTTAAAATCGTCGCGGCCCCTAAATTTACCAATGTGCTAATTTATCTTTTCTTGCTTCCATGTATTTTTTTTTTTTTTTTTTTTTTTTTTTTTGTACTTTTCGTTAAAGCCCTAAATGATGCATTATATCCTAGAATTAAAATGTTCTTAATTAGATTCGGATTGGAGGATTTCTAGTCCTAGAGAAAAATGTCTACACGACCGCCAAAGTTTTTAGACGCCACGACGAAGGCTGACAATTTGTTTGCTTCACTGTAATTTTGTTTCTATATTACATTTGATATATATATATATATAAATCATAAAGAAATAAACAAAACTTACCATTTAAAATCACAAAGAACTTTAGCACAATTTTTAGATATTTACAAAAACAAAGTAAAATTATCTAATAATTAACACATGCGATTTAAAGTAAACTATTACTTTTTAAATTATATTATAGTAATTAAAATAATACGCAAAAATGAGTAGAAACAAGAAACACTAAAATGTCCCCGATTGTTTTGGGAATTGTAAATAAACAAGTATGAAATGTGTAAAATTCTTCAATGAAAATCTTTCTGAATTTATTGACAACCGATTTAATTAAATTTTTATTTTAATTAGCACTTTCTTGTAATTGAGAAATTTGTTTTATTTACAAAATAAAATAATAAAAGAGATTCGATTTCCTTCTCCCGGCAAACGAAACAAAAAAAAAGCAGCCGACTGCCACGCAAAAAGTAATGTCAATTTGACATTTTAAGGATATGTCAAAAAATCTCAAATATTTACATCTTTTTGATTCAGTTAGTTTACGAGAAAAAAAACATAAGAAAAGAAATCAAGTACAGTACCGTTAAACGATTCGAATTTACATTCCGAAAAATTATTCTTATAAGATATATATTTTTATCTTAACCTTGAACCATTTTCGAAGTATTTAAAATTAAGATAAAATTTTAAAACTTAAAAGCAGTTTTGCTATTGTTCTTTAAGGGAATGAAATTTATATTCAAATTAGTCCATTTATAATAAATAGAGGACATTTATTTTTTCTGTACATTACGATGTTTTTGTTGTATTATCTTTTATTTAATTAATAATAATTAATTAGTTTTACTGCTTCTTGTCGGAGGTCAGGCCGAGCTTCTTTTTGAGTGACTCGGGCATTTCTGGTGGTGGAGGGCGGGGCATTCGGAGCCAGACTTTGACTGCATCATAAATGAACCATTGTGCCGCCGTGAGAGTTCCGATCATCACGATCCTAGGCATTAAACCACCCCACAGCCCTACAAAAAATAAGGTAAAATTAATAAAGAACAATTACGACATTAATTCTGCTTATCCCTGCAATTCACTCTGTGGTGATGAATTAAGGGGGTAGTCCAGTGAAAACGACTGTTTTTTCAACGATTTTTTTTTCATATTAGAAGTCAATTTTTATTAAAAAACTTTTTGACATATGATAGTACAACTATTAAAATACACAAAAAAAATTTTTTTTTTTGTTTTCGATGAGTCATCCCGACAAAATGGCCGCTCCAAAAAAAAATTTTTTTTGTTGGCGGACGTCGAATCTCTGCAACGGTTTATTTGAAACAAAAAATTCAAATGAGGTTTTAATCTGTAGAACATTGGCTATCGTCGGAACTAGAATTATTAATTTTCAATAAAAAATAACAAAATGGCGGCATTTTGAATTTTTCGGGTGTTTTTCGGGTGCTTAATTTGTTTGTAACTTTGTAAATAAACAATGGATTTTAATAATTCTAGTTCCGACGATAGAGACACAATCAAGAAATATACAGCTAAATTTTTAGATCAATCGGAGCAAAAGACTCTGAGATCTGACGTCCGCCGAGTCAAAACATGCTGTTTTCAGAAAAACGCGTTTAAAGTTTTTTATGCGGAAAAAAGCTAAAAAAATTAATTTTACCTTAGTCAGCGATGCCTGCTCCATACATAACGCGATGCCTCCTCCATACATAACTAACCTTAAATACAAAGCAGAAGGACCTAGACCGTTATAAACCGAAAAAAAATGGGCGAAGCAAACAGAAATACAAGAGTCCTCCTTGCTCCGAAACACGCCAGGGGACCTTCGAGCGCTTGGATTACACGTCTCTCGAAAACTCTCTGTATCTTTAAAACTATTCAATATTTTGCTTAGATATTTTAAGGGAGTATTTTCTAGGCGTAGTAGAGTAGATTTAAGCAAAAAAACAAAAAACGAAAAAAACATTTTTTTTCACTGGACTACCCCCTTAATTGCGGACAAGCATATTTGTTTTCAAAATTTCAAAATTTTTTGCCCTTTAGTTTATTATTTATATATTATTTATCTATTTTATTAACAACCCAACAATTCTCCTTACCAATCCAGCCCAATTTCTTGGCGACATCGAGGGCAGAAGCGCCTTTTTCCTGGTTCAATTTTGAGACGACTGTGTCTGCTGGATGAGAAACGATCGCGCAGAACACACCCGCAATGTAACCGGCCGCAAATGTGACGACGAGCTGCTCGCCCTTTGTACAGTCAGCCCGGGGTTTCGGCACGACGTACCTTTTGAAAAATAAATAAAATAAGGTATAATCTGAAATGAATTATTAAAATTGAAGAACTTATGCTGAATAATAATTAAAACAGTGGTTAAACAAAAAAACAATTTTAAATCTTGCATATGAATTAAAAATGAGAAAATAAAGAAACAAGCTAAGTGCAGCTGATTAATATAAGGACCAAAAAACAAGTCCCTATAACTCCGACAATATTTTATATTTATTTTTGAAAATTGTTGAATAACTTATTAAATAAATGATCTTTAAGTGTACCAAGTTTCAAAAATTACTGACAATCACGATCTTTTTTTTTTTTTTTTTTGTGAAAAGAAAGTGATGAATTTTAATATGTAAGGGGTTATTAATGTGAATTGACTTACTTGTAGAGTAATTCAAGGGTCCTTTCGAAGCAGGCAAACTTCATCATTGTGTACGGAATCTGTCTCATCCAGAGCGGCACGAGGCCCTTGTAGAAGGCGGCGATGCCTTCCTGCTGGTTCATTTTGGGTAGGGCCTCGCGCAAGGTGTTCGCGAATCCGGGCGTCGTCTGGATCTTGACTTTGGCCGCCTCCATGGGGGCGAGAGCGATATCAGCAAAGAATTCAGCGGAGGCTGACGCGGCCAAATAGAGTGAGGTCCTCCAGAGGTAGGTGTTTTCCTCGCCTAGCATGTTCGAATAAAGGACCTTGAAAATTTCATAGAATCCAAATTTGCAAAGGCCCTGCATCGAGTAGCCAATGAATGTTGGAGCCCAACCCCGCGAAAGTCCTGTCACGCCATCCTCGGCAAGGGTCACTCGGAACCCGTTGAAGACGCTCTTGTACTTTGCCGGATCAACTTGGAGACGGCACTTGACCAAATCGAGGGGCACCACCATCGTGTGAGTCGTTCCGCACGAAATTATACCGCCAATTCCGCAAAGAGCAAAATATTTCATCGATCCAAATTCACAGGAATCTACAGAGTATATTTTTTTAAATATTTATTTTAAGTTTACTATTTCTTTTAAATTGTTATCCAGTCCAAAAAAATTATATCTATGGGTCAATGTTCGGAAAAACATGTTTGCAACTTTCAGGATTTATTATTTAATTATTTCATATTTACACTGTAAGCAAAATCAACTTTTTAAGCACTTTGTCTGAAAAGTAAATTTGTTTAAATGTATGTACACGAAAAAAAAATTTCATTCTACTTGTAACTGAATAATTTAATTAATTTTAATTGAAAAACAAAACAATTATTTAAACTTTAGACAGAAACACTCAAAATTATATAAATCCTGAACATCGTAAGCCCTTTTAAAGGGTTTAAAACTAAATGTAAATAATTAAAAATAAAAATAAAATAATTACCGCCTTCGACTGTTGCGGCTGCAGCCATAATTTGCCTGTTTGCTACCAAATTGCCATTTAAATCGGCTGATTTTGGTGAGATTTTCTCCGATTTTTTACCCTCAAGCCCTGCGTCACAGTGAGCCGCTGTAATGGGACCTTTAAAGGGAGAATTCTGTGCCGCTTCGAACAGTGAGCTTAACATTTTTACTGAGAATAGACTGCAATACAAAAATATATAATTAAAAAATGAAATAAAGAGCTTATGCAAACAAAATCGTTGAGAAAATTTTAAAACATTTAATTTTATTATCAAAACGTTTACTATGAAATTGTTTAAAAAAATTTACTGTGGAAAATTTGGACAATTATGCAATATTTTATAATACAATGTTATTTAACAGACTGTTTAGTTCCATTTTTTGGCGGGATATTTAAAAAAAAAAACGTATAACAAATTAATTTACATTGTTTGTGCTGCAAGAAATGATTAAAAGTTTCGATTTTTATTGAGAACAAAAAAATCACTCATGCAATGAATTTGCAAAAAAAACAAAGAAAAAAATCAATTGGATTCATGCCAAAATGTTTTGTAAGATGTTACATGAAAATTTTATTTTCAATTTTCTCTTTTCTCGGTCACGAACGATTGCATAATTGTTTTTTTCTTTTTATGGAACAATAGTAATTTTATTAAGTAATAATAGGTAATTTTATTTTATAATTATTATTTGTTTTTTGTTCTTTTAAAAGGTGTTTTAAACTTTTGATAATAATACACATTTTTTTTAATTATATAAAACTGTACACACGAAGAAAACTTACATTCAAATAATAAAAAAATTATAAAAACTATTTGGAAAACTAGTTTAAAGAAAAAAACTAATTTTTAGTAAAAATGTTCAGGAGGGTCGAAATCTCGCGTCCGGCTCGAATTTTCTGTTCTTGTTTTCTTATATAGTTAATCGTCCCAACGCTCGAGGCTCACTGGCTAAAAAATTTTTTAAAATTTGCGAATCGTCCGGACGAAATGAAAATTTTTATCGTAGACGACTCGAACACAAGCAGAAAAATAAATAAGTTAAATTTTATGAACGAAAACGTGACGTTTTTTCCCCCCACGTGTGAATGTGTGTTAGGGGGACAAATTTATTTTTGGGCAAATTCTCAGTTTTATTTTTACAAATCTTCGAAATTCGCCCACTGAGTGCAATGTCTAGTTCGTGGCTCTTGCTCTCGTAGATTTGAAGACTTTTCGATTTTTTGATCTCTCGGCGGAGTGCCTAAAAAATAAAATTATATATAAATAGAAAAAATAAAAAAAAAAAATTCTACGATTCTCGTGCAAGAAGAAAAATCACGTGGATGAAGTTTTGAACTTTTAAAGAGGTCCGAATTCGAAAAAAATTCTGTTTTTAGGGGGAGTTTTTGGAGTTTCCGTTTATTGCAAAAATCCCTTCCAGAATATGTATATCTCGATTTGGGAGTTTTGAAGAAAAGTGATACGGATAATTCCAGAAGCTGTGAATTGATAAATAACTTCTTAATTTTATACCTTCAATGGAGACGGAACTTAATAATTAATCCAAAAATATAAGAAAAACGTAGATGTCGTCGGTAGTAACAGCTTTAATTTTTTATTAATTATTTCAATATTGCAGCTATTGAATAATAAATAAATAAATGAATAAAAAAATTAAAATGTTTGAAAAAAATAATTACTAAAAAAAAGAAAAATAGCTGGTAAAACTTAAAAGGAGGAAAAACGGAGACAACTTAAATCATTAATTATTAAGTTCATAACAAATTAAGAAAATTCACAATAAATAAAAATTCAATTTTTTGATTAAATTTCAAACTACCGCCAAAATTTATCTGGCTGAATTCCAGTTGAAATTTTGGACCGTACGTTATACGAAAAATGAGTGGAATTTTTCTCCAGCATAAATATATTCCGAGCACAGTTATGTATGTATATGCAATGAATGAACGTGTGTTCGTAACTGCATCTATGGATATAATATTTACATAGGAATGTCAAATGTGTGTATCATACAGTAAAATTTGTGTTAAAATCATTTTTTATCTTTTCGGTGAATTAAAAGGATTAGTCGCTGGGATTAACCCGAGTTTACTGGGACGTCGAGGGGGTGTTTTTCGATTTTTTTTAATAAGCTATATATAAAAGAGTCGCGTAATTTTTATGGTGTTAAAGTAACCTTGAAAATTCTCGTAAAACTACTCCAAAAAATAAAAAAAATGTATATAAATGGTTGAGTGGAGAATTTTTGTGTTTTGGTCGATTTTAATAATGCAGCAACACGAACGAATCTCTTTAGAGAATTAGAAAGATTTATTTTTCATTCAGTTTTCTGGAAAGTCGACTGAAAAGATAAATAAACAAATCAAGAATTAAGTTATTTTTGGATATAGTTACCAGTGAAATTTAATTCCTTGTTTTTGTGTAGAAACCGGTGGACGGGCAAGGGGAGGAATTTTCTACTATTTTTGTTGTTTTACCTGTTTTTCATCGAACTATAAAATATATCTACATTAATAAATGTTATATACGAAATTATTGTAAATAATTTTCACCTGAAATTCGATAAATTTGTGTTGTCCCATTCAATTCGAAGCGATTGCTCTGAGAAATGGGCGCGTTCGGGCAGCTCAATTCATAATTTAAGTGTTAATTTATAGCGAATTATTCGTCAAGAAAAGTGGCTTAAAATCAAAATCAAAATAAAATTCTAAGAAAAATGGATGATAATATCGTCGGCTCGGCGAGCATTTTACATCTTGGAGATGTTGTTTCGCTGTACGCTGAAGGAAGTGTTTGCGGATTTTTGAGCACTTTGGGGTAAGCGATTTTATTATTTTATAATTTATTATAAAAATATATATCACTAACTATTATAATTTTTCAGTCTTGTCGATGATAGAACTGTTGTTTGCCCAAAAGCCGGCGATTTAACATGCCCACCAAAAAAATTTCGAGGTATTTTTTAACATAAAAGAAAACTATATTTTATATTAATTAATTCTTTAATTACCATTATAGACTGCCTTATCAAAATATGTCCTATGAATCGCTATTCTGCCCAAAAGCAATTTTGGAAGGCTGCTAAGCAGAGTGCTAGCTCAAATACGGACACAAATCTCTTAAAAAGACTTCATGTAGGTCAAAAAAAAAAAACATCAAAAATTATCACAAATCATCAAATTATGAGAAATTTTTTAAAACATTATTTACATAACAACAAAATCAACTTAGTTGAGGAAACTTAAACTTTTTCTTTTTTTTATCTTACTCTTGCCATTTATACAAATTGATGATTGGCATCAGGTTCGTTTTCAGTTTGCTAAAAAATTAAAAGTAAATTACTAAAAACAAATTTATTATTATTATTATTAAACTTACGACTGAGCCTTAAATTTCGAAAATTTGCTCTTCTGATTTGATAGGATTTCTGAACAGAGATCCTCATCTAAATATATATATATATATTTTTTGTTTCAGCATGCCGCTGAAATTGAAAAGAAACAAAACGAGTCTGAGAATAAGAAATTGCTGGGAACAATCGTTCAGTATGGGAACGTAATTCAGCTCCTTCATTTGAAATCCAATAAATATTTAACCGTGAACAAGCGATTGCCTTCGCTCCTCGAAAAAAATGCAATGCGTGTTTATTTGGATGCAAACGGGAACGAGGGTTCCTGGTTTTATATAATGCCATTTTACAAGCTTCGATCGAGCGGGGACAACGTTGTCGTCGGGGATAAGGTAATTTTGAATCCGGTCAATGCTGACCAACAAAATCTTCACGTTGCCGCAAATTATGAGCTCCCCGATAATCCTGGGTGCAAAGAGGTGAACGTTTTAAATTCTTCAACATCTTGGAAAATTACCCTTTTTATGGAGCATAAAGAGAACCATGAAAACATCCTGAAAGGAGGCGATGTCGTTCGACTTTTCCACGCCGAACAGGAAAAATTCCTGACGATGGACGAGTACAAGAAACAGCAGCATGTCTTCTTGAGGACGACGGGGCGAACGAGCGCCACCGCGGCGACCAGCAGCAAAGCGCTCTGGGAGATCGAAGTCGTCCAGCACGACTCCTGTCGCGGAGGGGCCGGCTACTGGAACTCGCTGTACAGGTTCAAACACCTCGCAACCGGATATTATTTGGCCGCCGAACTCGATTCGGATCCCTCCGAATTCGAAGAGACAGGTAACGCTGTCACGCTGTTTGCTACTAGTCTTCTAAAAAACTATAATAATTTTTAAATAATTAAAAAAGAAAACTTGTAAGAAGTTTATATATATTTATATATTTTTTCTTATACCTCAGCCCAAGAAAAGCCACAAAAATATAGGCTGGTTTCAGTTCCGTATTCCACGGATATTGCATCAGTGTTTGAATTGGATCCCACAACAATGGCAAGGGCTGACAGTCTCGTTCCACAAAATTCATATGTTCGACTTCGACATTTATGCTCGAATACTTGGGTCCATGCAACGTCGATTCCAATCGATATCGATGATGATAAACCGGTCATGTCAAAGGTGTGTCTAAAAAGTAAAAAAAAAATATATAAATAATACAGAAATTTATTACTTAGGTCTGCTGTTCCCCAATAAAAGAGGATAAAGAGGCGTTCGCTCTAATCCCAGTTTCACCGGTCGAAGTACGAGATTTAGATTTTGCGAACGATGCATGCAAAGTTCTTGCTGCGATGAGTTCGAAACTTGATAATGGAACAATTTCGAATAACGAGAGGCGATCTTTAATCGCTCTACTCCAAGATATTGTCTATTTTATTGCTGGTCTCGAGAACGAACAGAATAAATCGAAAGCGCTCGAGTTAACTATTAAAAATCCAATTCGTGATAGGCAAAAATTACTCAGGGAACAGTACATTTTGAAGCAGCTCTTTCGAATTCTCCAGGGCCCTTTCCAAGAGACCTCGAACGGAGACGGACCTTTTCTGCGTCTCGATGAACTCAGCGATCCCAAAAATGGTCCTTATAAAAATATATTTCGCCTCTGCTATCGAATATTAAGGCTCAGCCAGCAGGACTATAGAAAAAATCAGGTGAGTGTAGCTCAACCACCTTATGGATGTATGTCATTTGAAAATTTTACTAGAATTGATCTAGAATACATTTCTTTCTTTTTTCCTCAAAAAAAAATAAAAAACAAAAAATGTGCAATCCTTTCCGGTAATGATTTATTTTAAAATGAACGAAGAAATATTTTAAAAAAATACTCTACTAATGCTTCTGTTAAATAAAAATAAAAATAAATTTCGAAAGAGGAAACATGAATTTTGCACGACTTCTAAAATCCAGAAATATATTGTTAATAATATTATGGCTGTGATATTTCTATTTGTTTCGATGTCGTAGACAAAAAATGTGTTATATGACCAAAAGTAAGTTAACAATTTCTTTTCTCTCAATTTTCTTATAAATATATATATATATACTTTTTTTTTTTAAATTAAATTTTTTGCTGATTTCATTTTATTTTTACTTGTGTCATGCTTTCCTAGAATTAAAATTAATCTATTTTTTTTAAAATATAAATAAAATCAATTTTTACAAAATAGAGGTCTTAAAGAGATCTTAGTATTTTTTTTGTGCGCATGGGTGTTAATATTTTTATCTTTGTTGTTTGTGTTTTATCCAAAGAATGATTTTCCTGTTTCTAATAATCAAAATATTCGCTTTTTTAGACTGCATGTAGGTCTTCATGATTTGATTTTGAAGAAATTAATAATAGTTTTGAAATATTCACTCTTTTCGCGTACAGGCTTGTCTTCTTTGAGGCCCAGGCGAGATATTTATAAATATGTGAAATCCGTAAAGAAAGGAATCATCAGAATCTGTATTTTGTATTTCTTATTTTTGTGTTATTTATTCTAAAATTAGAAAAATTAGAGAGTTTAACTGATGATGACAATTTTAAACGAACTCGAATTTACACAGGGTCTGAAAGGTTCAAGTCTGGACTAATTTTTGAATTTTTTTCTTATTGAAGAATTAGAAAAATAAAATAAATTATATATTAAAATGTTAATTAATTTCGTTTTGTTTTTTGTTTCGTTTTTTTTTTTTTTTTTTGTACTCTACCTTTAGGAATATATCGCAAAGCATTTTGGGTTGATGCAGAAGCAAATCGGCTACGACATTCTTGCAGAGGACACGATCACCGCCCTGTTGCACAACAATCGGAAACTGCTCGAGAAGCATATTACAGCTGCTGAAATTGAAACATTTGTTGGCCTCGTTCGTAAGAATATGAAAAATTGGGACTCGAGATTTTTGGATTATTTATCAGATTTATGCGTATCAAATCGTAAAGCAATTGCCGTAACACAGGAATTAATTTGTAAAAGTGTCCTAAGTGTAAAAAATGAAGATATTTTAATTAGGACAATAATTAAAGAAATTCCAACAATTGATCAATTACTCGAGAATCTGGATGGAAAAAAGCGAATTGATGGAAAATATGAAGTACATTTGGAATGGCGCGGACAGCCGGTAATTTTATTAACTATTTATTGTAAAAATTGCTTCGAAGGGTTTGGTGTTCTGTTGTTTTAATTTAATTTCTTGAAAGATTACATTTTCTTTTCTCTCCCTGTCTTTTATTTGCAACAATTTTTGTATAGCGATCTCGATCTATGGTCGATCTTGCACGTGGATTACATTTGGAACGAGGCGAGGAGGCTGCAATTTTAAATTACTACAGGCATCAGTTGAATCTTTTCTCGAATATGTGCCTCAATCGGCAGTATCTCGCTCTAAATAATCTTTCACCGCATCTAGATATTGATCTTATTCTTAAGTAAGTGTGAAATTTTACTTAATTTTTATTTATGCCTTTAAAAAACATTTTTATGAATTAAATAACGTAAAGAAATTTATACACTTTTAATTTTTCTTTATAATATACTTTTTATTTATAATTTAACAACTCACAGATGTATGTCAGACGAAGAAATGCCGTACGAGCTGAGAGCCAGTTTTTGTCGATTAATGTTGCATTTACATGTCGATCGTGATCCTCAGGAGCCAGTTACCCCAGTAAAATATGCTCGACTTTGGAGTGAGATTCCATCAAAAATGTCGATTTATGAGTATGTTTACAATTTCATCTATCTTAAAACATATTTAAATAATTAATTTATAATCAGTTATGACTGCAAAAAGCAACCCGATTGCAATAAAGAAGCAGTTCGAGCAAGATTTAATACAACAATTGCATTTGTCGAAAATTACTTGTGCAATGTTGCAGCAAAAGCCTGGCTATTTACAGATCAAGAACAAAATAAACTTACTTTTGAGGTAAATTTTTTAATATTTTATTACTTACATTTTGTGTATATAAAATTTAAAAAAATCTTACCTTATTTTTTTCAGGTTGTTAAGTTAGCGAGGGACTTAATTTACTTTGGCTTTTATAGTTTTAGTGATTTACTGAGGTTAACAAAAACCCTTTTATGCATTCTCGATTGTGTCTCAGAGGCGGATGCAATAAGCGATGGAAGATTTGCAAGTAATGATATCGATTGTAAGCTAAAATTAAATAATTTCTCCTGTGACTAATCCTTAGCTAAAGATATTATTTTATTTATCATATAAGCTAACGAGGAGGATGGTAAGAGGAGATCGATTTGTGTTGTTTAAATCAAAAAAGAAAAGAAATTGATCGAAAGTCGTTTATTTTTTCAAATTTTCTTATAAAACAAATATATTTCTTAGTACTAAGAATTAAGGAATTACGTAATTTTTTTTTTTTTTTTTTATAAATATTAGGCGAAGGTAGCGTTTTGCGATCCATCGGTGACATGAACACAGTTATGACATCATTAGCCCTAGGTCCAGTTGGGACTGCGATGGTCTCACCGGCGATGAACATCCAACAAAGAAAATCTGTAACAATTTTAATGAAAGAATTCCCATTAGTAATGGATACAAAATTAAAAATCATCGAAATATTACAATTCATTTTGGATGTACGTCTCGATTATCGAATCAGTTGTCTACTGTCGATATTTAAGCGGGAATTCGATGAAACCGAACAGATGGCAACCGAAACATCGGTTAGCATGAGACAAAAAAATATTGATTTAGAATCGATTGGAACACAGGCTGAAGGGATTTTTGGATCGGATGGTGAAAGTGCTAATTTAGATCTCGATGGACAGGGGGGAAGGACATTTCTGAGGGTTTTATTACATTTAATAATGCACGATTATCCACCGCTTGTCTCGGGGGCGTTACATTTACTATTTCGAAATTTTAGCCAAAGACAGGAGGTGCTCCATGCATTTAGACAAGTGAGGTGACTTAACTCCAGTATTTGATAATTTTATCTAATTTTTTTTTTATTTATTATAAATTTCTAAGGTGCAACTTCTTGTCTCAGATAGCGATGTTGAATCATATAAACAAATAAAATCAGATCTTGATGTACTGAGGCAGAGCGTCGAGAAATCTGAACTTTGGGTTTATAAATCTAAAGCTAGCGAAGATGGATTAATAACAGGTGTGTAAACATAATTATTTATTTGTTCTTTATTTAATTTAATTCCATAATTTATCGATCAGGTGAACGATCTTCAGATAAAATCGGTGTTGGCAATATTAGTGAGTATCGAGCATCGCTCAGTACCGAACAATTGCAGGAATATCAAAAAGTTAAAGAAATCCTGGTTCGAATGAATAAATTTTGTGTAACATCAGGTAAAAAATAAAATATAGTAAAATGAAAAATTTTAAAAGAAAAACCATTTTCTACTATGCAGGTACAAATACAAAACCAAAAAAACATGAACAGCGACTTCTACGTAACGTTGGGGTTCATACAGTCGTTTTGGACCTTCTACAAAATCCATACGATGAAAAAGATGATGTTTTAATGAAGGAATTGATGAGTTTAGCTCATGAATTTTTACAAAATTTTTGCTTGGGCAATCAACAGAATCAGGTGCTGTTGCATAATCACCTTGATCTGTTTTTAAACCCCGGAGTAAGTACAAATAAAATCAGTTTATATTGGTTTTGTATATAAAAATAATATTATGTGTTACCCTTTAAAGATATTGGAAGCAAAAACGGTGTGTGCAATATTTAAAGATAATCTCTCACTGTGCAATGAAGTCACCGATAAAGTTGTCCAACATTTTGTGCATTGCATAGAAATTCATGGACGTCATGTTGTGTATCTACAATTCCTCCAAACAATTGTTAAGGCTGAGAATCAATTTATTAGAAAATGTCAGGACATAGTTATGCAAGAGGTAGGTAAATTCTTGCCTTATTTAATTTTATAGGTTTGAGATTTTGTGATTTATTATCATTTTAAATTTCTTATTAGCTGATCAATGCAGGAGAGGATGTGCTCGTTTTCTACAATGATAAATCTTCATTTAGCCAATTTGTAAATATGATGACAAAACAAAATTGCAATGAGCCCTTAAAAGACGATAATCCTCTTAAATATCACGTCGAATTGGTAAAACTTTTGGCATGCTGTACAATGGGGAAAAATGTTTATACCGAAATTAAATGCAATAATCTTTTATCTCTTGATGATATTGTAACGATAATTTGTCACCCTCACTGCATCCCTGAGGTGAAGGAGGCGTATGTTGATTTTTTAAATCATTGCTACATCGACACTGAAGTCGAAATGAAAGAGATTTATAGTTCGAATCACATGTGGAACTTATTTGAAAAATCATTTCTAGTCGATATTAATCAGATAATTGTTTATCATTCAACTGAGAACCGATCACTTACAAATTACGTTTTGGGCGGAGTAATGAATATATTGAGCACATTCTTTAATAGTCCATTTTCTGACCAGAGCACAATAGTCCAGACAAGACAAATTATTTTTGTGCAACTCCTCCAGGCAACATACAATTTATCACAATGTAAGTGGTTATCGCTAGCTGAAAGATTTAATGTTGAAAATTGTATAAGGACCCTATCGGAATCCGCAAAATCAAGAGGTATTGCGATACCTGTTGACCTAGAAAGTCAGGTGAGGTCACTGTTTAATAAATCGGCTCTTTTAACACGTCAAACGACAAAATGGTTATTGGCATCAAAACAGCCGAAAGTTGAGAGGTCCCAAAGTCAACTGATGAGAATGGATAGAAATATAATTGAGGGTCTCCAGGATATTGTATCTCTTCTCGAGGATCAACTTAAGCCCCTTGTTGAAGCTGAATTATCACTCCTTGTTGATATTTTATACAGGTCAGAGTTACTCTTTCCGATCGGTACCGAGTCTAGAAAGAAATGTGAAAGTGGCGGATTTATTCGTCGATTAATTAAGCATACTGAAAAATTACTAGAGGAGAAAGAGGAGAAATTATGTGTTAAAGTTTTACGAACCTTGCGAGAAATGATGGCGATTGATGTCGACTACGGTGAAAAGGGAGACAATCTTCGGTCAACACTTCTTGTACGGTATTTTGGAAAGGGATTCTCATTGAAATCAATCGATGCTATCGATGCAAAAAAGAGTTCACAACTTTTAATCCATGGCCCGGGAGCGAAGTATTTAATTCGAGCTGGTAGGACCCTACACGAGGTCCAATCGCATCTGGATAAAGAGGGTGCATCGGATCTTGTTGTTGAGCTTGTTATTAAATCAGTTCACTCCCCATCGATTTTTGTAGAGGCTGTTGAACTTGGTATTGCCCTCCTCGAAGGCGGTAATCCAATAATACAAAAAGGAATGTACAATAAATTTTTGAGTGGAGATTTAAGTCAAGCATTTTTTAAAGTATTTTTTGATAAAATGAAGGACTCTCAACAAGAGATAAAATCGACTGTTACCGTTAATACAAGTGATATGGCGACAAAAGCCCATGAAAATAAACATGATGTTAAAGATCTTGAAAAGATCTCTAGAAAACATGGGGTAAAGAGTAATGGAATTGTTGTCACAGATGACCTTAGAGAAGAGTTAAATAATGCTGGATTGGCGACAGCTCGAGCATATAGTAACGCACGTAACATAACACCCGGCGAAGAGACCTCAATGATGAATATCGGAAGTGCTCTCGAAGATATGCTTGCTGAAAAATTAGAAAAGCATAAGGATAAAGATGATCGGAATAAATTATCAACAAAGGTCCTAGTCATGCAGCCAATTTTAAGATTTCTTCAGCTGCTCTGCGAGAATCACAATCCAGACTTGCAAAATTTACTAAGGCATCAAAGTAATAAAACAAACTACAATTTAGTCTCTGAAACCCTTATGTTTTTGGATTGTATATGCGGTTCAACAACTGGAGGTCTTGGACTTTTGGGGCTGTACATAAACGAGAATAATGTTTCTCTAATTAATCAAACCCTTGAGACACTAACTGAATACTGTCAGGGACCTTGTCATGAGAATCAAAATTGTATTGCAACCCACGAGTCGAATGGCTTGGATATTATAACAGCGCTAATTTTAAATGATATCAATCCATTGGGTAAAAATCGAATGGACCTTGTACTGGAGTTAAAAAATAACGCATCAAAGCTACTCCTCGCGATTATGGAAAGTCGGGGGGACAGCGAAAACGCCGAACGAATTCTCTACAACATGAACCCCAAACAACTGGTCGAGGTCGCCTGCAAGGCCTTCCATCAGGAGGAGATCGTCGATGAGCACGATAACGACGACTATAATCCCGAAGATAATGATGACGATATCGGGGTCTCACCGCGAGAGGTCGGTCATAATATTTACATTTTGTGCCACCAGCTGTCGCAGCACAACAAGGAATTGGCCGCTCTTCTGAAGGCAGCTGAGACCTCACAGAATTTCGATACAAAAACAAATCAGGCTCTAATCTACTATGCAACGCATACAGCACAAATTGAAGTAAGGAAACCTTACACACTTGGAGTCGTTTATTATAAAAAAAATATATTATTTTAAATTAATCTGAGACCCTACTTTATATACTTTGATTATTTAAATTCTACCTTTCTTTCTGCTTCACACAGAAAAATTTCGCTATTTTTAAAAAACTTTTAAAATCTTTTCGGTTAATTGTTTGCTAACTGTTTTCTAGACCTAACTTCTCGGCAGTTCAAGAAAAACATATTCAAAAAGAAATTTAAACACTGTGAAACTCCAAGTTTGTTACGTTAATTTGAATTTTCTATAATTTTGATTTGAAACATCTTAGATGTATATTTATTTTATCTATTTTTTCCTTCAGATTGTACGGCATGATAGAACCTTAGAGCAAATTGTTTTCCCAATACCGGAAATTTGCGAATATTTAACGCATGAAACAAAAACAAAAATTCTTCATACAGCCGAACGTGATGATCAAGGCTCAAAAGTGGCTGATTTTTTTGATCGTACAGAAGAAATGTTTAATGAAATGAAATGGCAGAAAAAATTACGAGGTATATTATATAAATAAATTATATAAATTTATTTCTATATATCTAGTATTTCTACAGGACAGCCAGCTTTATTTTGGGTTAGCAGCTATATGTCCCTTTGGAGTAATATTCTTTTTAATTGTATTGTCGTTATAAATCTAATTGTTGCATTGTTTTATCCCTTCGACAATACTGTGCCAGGTGAGTTTAATTATTTCAAAAAAAATGTTTTTTTTAAATTGACTCTAAAAATTTATTTTTTATTTATTTATTAGAACTGAGCCCTCACACATCAGGGCTATTTTGGGCGATTATGCTTTTTTCCCTGGCTATCGTAATTACACTACCACGTGAATCCGGAATTAGGACCTTAGTCGGATCGATGATCCTTCGATTAATTTTCTCACTCGGCCCGGAGCCGGCTCTTTGGCTTCTTGGATCAGTGACGGTATTGTTTTTTGTTTGTTTTTTTGTTAGTATCCAACAGATTCGATCCCCAAAATATGATTTTTATTTTAAGGTACTATTGAAGGGAGTCCACATAATTAGTATAATGGGAAATCATGGGACTCTTGAGAAAAACTACTTAAAAATAATAACAGATTTTCAATTATTATACCATTTTGGGTATATTTTCTTTTGCATTTGTGGATTATTTTGTCATCCATTTTTCTATTCGATTTTGGTTAGTTAAACTAATTTGATATTTTAAACAATTTTTATCTAAATTGTTTCTTACATGGGACAGCTGTTTGATGTCGTCTACAGGGAAGAAACTTTACTAAATGTAATACGTTCAGTTACCCGAAATGGACGATCCATCGTCCTTACAGCTGTCTTGGCCCTAATTCTAGTCTATCTATTTTCTATTATCGGTTATATGTTCTTTAAGGATGACTTCCTTGTTCCAGTCGATGATGAAATCTTTCCAGGTATAATTTTGTTATAATAATATTCATAAGGTTAGACATTTGATTTTCTGTGTTTACTTTTACTCAGAAATTGGAGAGTCTGCAGATGGTGAAGCAGCTTGCTCAGAAAAAACAGATTTTACGATCTCGGCCGGGGGAGGTGGTGAACAAAAGGAAAGGGCATGCGATTCACTTGTGATGTGCATTATAACAACTCTTAATCAAGGACTGAGGAACGGTGGTGGAATCGGTGACATTCTGAGAGCTCCGTCGCGTAAGGTAAAAGTGCAGTGCTCCTTTAAGCCGCCTTCATCTTCTATAAGAAAAACCCCATATACATTTTAGGAACCTCTTTTTGGCGCCCGTGTATTCTACGATCTTCTGTTCTACTTCATTGTGATAATTATCGTTTTGAATCTCATTTTTGGTGTAATCATTGATACATTTGCGGACCTAAGAAGTGAAAAACAGCAAAAGGAATTAATATTAAAAAATACATGCTTTATATGCGGCCTAAATCGTTCGGCGTTCGATAATAAAACGGTCAGCTTTGAGGAGCATATCAAGAGCGAGCATAATATGTGGCACTATTTGTACTTTATTGTCCTTGTTAAAGTCAAGGATCCGACTGAATTTACCGGCCCCGAGAGCTATGTTTATGCGATGGTAAAAGCGAGTATTTTAGAATGGTTTCCACGACTCCGAGCAATGTCTTTGGCCGCTATCGATGCCGAAGGTGAGCAAATTGAGCTGCGCAGCCTTCAGGTGAGCCTCGAGGATACGAAAGTGCTCGTCGCTAAATTATCGAAACAACTACGTGAACTCAAGGACCACATGACCGAGCAGAGGAAACAGAAACAGCGACTCGGCCTACTTAATCCAGGTAAATCGATTTCAGATCAATCAAAACTTACACTCTTTCTAAAAGGGCAAACCGTTTAGTTGCGTAAAACTCTCAAGTCAATTCGATTCAAGCAAAAATGCGACCCCCTATGCCACGTTTTAGTGTTCTGAGTGTGTGTGTTAAATCAACGAAATCATTGTTACGCTCCCTCCCTTCCTCCCAAAATCCAATAAAAACAAAAATCTGCCATGAATCAAAGTGACCGGCTAGAAGAACAAAAATTCCAATTAAACTTAGAAAATAACGTCCTTCCTCTTCCTCCTTCCCAGACCGTACAGGCTGAGTTAAAAAATAAAATAAAAACAGGCATGGATTGATGATTTCTTTTTCCGCGCTTATCACCTGCACTTTTTGTGAGAAAAATCTAAAATATAAAAACGGCCCGAGCAACACTAACCAGCTTCCGTAGAAACTAGAAATCGACAAACCTGCGTTTTTGCATTTTTTTTTAATTCTTGTGTTAAAAATTTTGTACGATAAATTTTGACTTTTTTTTTTTATTACAATTTTATATTTCTTAATTTTAAAGCAAAAATATTTAAAAAAAAAATCGTTTTCGTTTGAGCCTGTTTTGTTTTCTTAGTTTTTAAGCTTTTTTTTTGTAGAAATGCTGAAAGAACTGCTGTTTGAGCCTGGCCTAACTTTTGTGAAATGAAAAATATATTAAACAAACAAACAAAAAGTTAGTTTTGGTGACTAACTTTTGAAAAGCACAATTATTATTATAATTATTATCTATTGTTTTATTTTTCTTTGTTTTGTTTTATGCGTTGTTTATCACCTGATCTGTTCAGCTAGTACAAGTCTTTAGAAAAAATAAATAAAAAATGTTGATATAATCGTTTATGTGTACAGTTAGTTCGCAGTTGAATAATTAAAATAAAATATTTTAAAAATACAAAAAGTTTCACCTTTTATTTCATACCTAATTTTCTCACAATATTGATCCTTGGCTCTTCTATATCGAATAAAATGTTTTTATTTCAGTTTTAAATGGTCCCTTGCGTTTTGAGACACACCTAATAATAATAAAGCAAATAAATTATATTTATTATAATCATTTATTTATAAGATTATTCTTCTTTCAATAATACCGAATACTGAAAATAAAAAAGATTACATAAAACTAAATAATTGGGTCAACACTTTAGAATACTTTCTGGAAATAATAGTAATAATAATATTATATCTGTGAAATACTTAATTGCATTCCCGGTCCCAAATTGTAATAAACAAATAAAATAATAATCACTTACCGTTGCGTCCTGAGCTGCAGTCTGAGGAATAATCCAAAAGTAAGGAATAAAAATAAATCACTTCACTCACAAATATTGCTGCAGCTACAATATAAAAAGGCCATTTTAAATGTTTTTTTTTAATGAAAACTGCACTCACAAATTTGCTGCGTATGCACTCTCACTTATTTTATTTTATGTGCTTTTAAACAACCCCCGAGGAAGAAAAACTCACCTCACCCACAAATATTGCCGCAGCTACAATATATAAAGGCAATTTTTTAAATTAAAACTACACTTAAATTTGCTGCGTTTTCACTTACTTATTTTATTTTATGTGCTTTTAACCCTTTGCACTATAATTGTTTTTCTAGTTTGTTCTCGGCCAACTCTGATTTAATTTTTCTGGTTTTGATATCACAAATAATTGCAAAGCATTTTTTAAATAAAACTGCTTCCCACTAATTTGTTTTATATATGAAGTGTCGCGCCAGACAGAGAGTTCTAGGGAAAAATAGTTTTGTCACGCCAAAGGTGACTTCAGAGTGTAAAGGGTTAAACGACCCCAAGATCGACATTTCCGTGTATTATTATTTCTTACTCATTTTGCACTTGATTTATTTCTTTCCTACGACCGATGTTGCCGATATTTCGAATTTTTTAAACACTTAACCAGTTAACTCCCGGAAGTGACGTTTGCGAGCATCTCTGAATAAAGAGTAAAAAAGTCTCTCCGCAATCGTTCGAGAGCGAGAACAAGATAGCGCAACTCTCTCCCTCTCGACCTCTCTCTCGATTTTTCGTCACCACGCCCACTGATGCCGATAATTTTTCCAGAACTTTCGAATTAAATTTTTTCGCATTTCTCACTATTTTAACGCACGAAAAGTTGTTTCCACACATTAATTAAAAGCATTTAAGCAAAAGTTAAAAGGTGTGCTGCTTTTTCTCGACGGCACGACTGTGTGATATAAAGTTCTTTAAATTCACAATTTCCCGACAATCTTTCGAGATATTACAGTTTTTAAACAATTCAGTTAACACTCGAACTAATTTCTGAAGTTCTCACATAGAAATAAAATGTAAGTTTCAAATTATTCTCTTCGCCAGCCGGACGGACCGAAACCAAACGCTTGAAAAGAATCGCCGGAACTGGCAATTCGCCGTTACTCGTTGTGGAGGATTTGAATTCGCCGGAAATTACGAATTCTTCTGGAACCTTCGAAATTGCCGGAGAGTTCAATTGCCACCTCCGCTGAACACAGCGACCAGAGAGCTAGAGAGAGACACTGGGCTCTCAGAGAGTTTCTTCATTTCCGGCGAATTCAAATCCTCCACAACGAGTAACGGTGAATTGCCAGTTCTGGCGAATTATTAGAAATTTCGGGACGTGCAGTCGCGTTCGGCGGAACGAAAAAGGTTGGAAATTTCACTTTGTTTCCCTGAGAGGACTTCAAACATTATTTCGGGTGTAAACTGAATTGTTTTAAAACTGTAATATCTCGAAAGATCGTCAGTAAATTGTGAATTTAAAGAAATTGGTATCACACAGCCGTGCCATCGAGAAAAAACAGGCACGCCGTTTAACTTTTCCTTAAATGCTTTTAATTATTGTGTGGAACAAGTGGAAAGACTTTTCGTGCGTTAAAACAGTGTGAAATGTGAAAAAAATGAAATTTTCTTAAATTTTCTTTGTTCTTTCAAGATGGCGGCCATTCGAAAGTTCTAGAAGAATTTGGAAAAATTATAGACATAAGTGGGCGTAGCGACCAAAAATCGAGAGAGAGGCGAAGAGGGAGACAGTTGCTCTCGAAAGATTGCGAAGAGACGCTTTTACTCTTTTCATTTAGAGATCCTCGCAAACGTCACTTCCGGATGTTAAATCGTTTTAAGTGTTTAAAAAATTCGAATTATCGGCAACATCGGTCGGAAAGAAATAAATCAAGTGCAAAATGAGTAAGAAATAAAAATACACGGAAATGTCGGTTTCGGGGTCGTTTAAAAGCACATGAAATAAAATAAGTGAGAGTGAAAACGCAGCAAATTTAAGTGTAGTTTTAATTTAAAAAATGGCCTTTATATATTGTAGCTGCGGCAATATTTGTGGGTGAGGTGAGTTTTTCTTCCTCGGGGGTTGTTTAAAAGCACATAAAATAAAATAAGTGAGAGTGCAAACGCAGCAAATTCGAGTGCAGTTTTCATAAAGAGGAAAAATTTAAAATTGCCTTTTTATATATTCTAACTGCGGCAATATTTGTGAGTGAAGTTATTTATTTTTCTTACTTTTGTGTGGATCAAGTGAGAGTGAGAACGCAGCAAATTTAAGTGCAGTTTTAATTTAAAAAATGGCCTTTATATATTGTAACTGCGGCAATATTTGTGAGTGAAGTGATTTATTCTTTCTCACCTTTGGATTAAGTGAAAGTGCTAACGCAGCAATTTCGAGTGCAGTTTTAATTTTAAATAATATTTTGAAATGGCCTTTTTATATATTGTAGCTGCGGCAATATTTGTGAGTGAAGTGAATGTTTCTTCCTTGCTTTTGGATTACTCCTCAGACGACCAGGGCGCAATGGTAAGTGATTATTATTTTATTTGTTTATTATAATTTGGAACCGGGAATGCAATTATTTCACAGGTATAATTTGACTTAATTCCAGAAAGTATTCTTAAGTATTACCCAATTATTTAATTTTATGTAATCTTTTTTATTCTCAGTTTTCGGTATTATTGAAAGAAGAATAATTTTATAAATAAGTGAATATAATAAATTTTATCCATTTACTTTATAAATTTTCTATGCACTTTTAAATTATTTCAGAGTTATTAAAGAATGCGTTTTTTTTTAGTTTTAATTTAAAAGAATAAAGAATTCATATTTTCCATTCTTTTGTTTATCTGATTCCCATACCTCAAAAAAATAGTAAGGAATGCATTCTATATTCGTTTTGCAAAATGAATGTATTACTGCGAATGCAATTCTTTAGAATTCAAGGCATTCGCTGAAGCCTTCGTGAATTCACTTGCATTCCAGAGGAATGCATTCTCTTTGCAAAATGAATATAGAATACATTCCTCAATATTTTTTGAGGAATGGGATTCATCTAAATCCATTCTCAATCTTTAAAAGAAATTTACCTGCAGCTTCGAGTGAATTCATTTTAAGAAAACAATTTATAGGAATGCAGCTCGGAAAAAATGCATTCTTTAAGAACTCTGAATTATTTCGACATTGGTTTTCGTTTTTATTTACTAATTAGACTAAAACTGTTTGTAAAACAATTTTAAGCTGGTAGGGCTGGGCGTTGTTGTTTTTAGACCAAACACGTGGAAGGATAACGGCGTAACTGCTTTTCAGTTGACTAAAAGAATCGTTCTCGTCCGTTTAGAAAATTGTCGATCGCGTGAGTTGGGATGAAGTGCGGATTTGTCATAATTGTTTTAATAGTGAGATGTGTCGCAATCGATCAGGTAATTGCATTATTTAATATAAATTTAACAAAAAAAAAACGATATTGTACATATAAGTTGGATAAAACGTTAATTTTTTAAAGAATGCAACAGAGGCGCCGCAAATTTCCCACATTGAAGTAACGAAAGAGGTGAATTTTGGCGCAAATTTTGCTGAAACGTTTTCTGGAATTTTTATGATGGCAGCAAACAATGTTTATTTAGTGAATATCACAAAAACGGAAAAACGTTTCGTTCAAGTTGCCAAAATTGATGATGTCGGCGATGATACGACTGGCTTTGAGGTGAACATAACCTTTAAAAATATATATATATATATATAAATTTTGTTCCTTCAAAAATTTTAATTTAGGCAGTATCATGGGACGATCGAGTAATTTTTATCGTTACGCACATTGATCACTTCAACGTTTATCGCACCGAAGTGGTCCGGAATGATGCTGTCCTGAGTCCTATTCAAAAAGTCGCTATTTTCGGAAAATTCGTTAGAGTCCTGTGCTTCACAAACGAAGGAGACTTGTTCCTGGTTATTGGCACAAATTTTACGGAGACTCATGGGCGACTGAGGTCTGAAGGAATTGTATTTTTAAGGTTTTTTCTTTTGAATTTGTTAAATAAAATCTTCCTTTGGGCCTTAGTTTATACAAATGGGAGCAGTCGTCGTTTCACTTGCAAGAAGAGAAAAATTTACAATCTCTGAGTGAACTCATGGTTTTAAGTGAAAATTCAAGCTCTATGGTCTTTACGGTGAGATACGCGAAGCGAAGGTCTTCGAAGGTGAGCATTTTTTTTTGTTTTGTTTGAGAGTTATATGAATTTTGAAATCCCTGAAAATATTGAGAAATTGAGAAGTTCGATTTGAATGGAGTTTTATGGTACAAATAAAAACTAAAAGCTTAGGACTTCAAATTTTAGGATCTCAGGCCAAGATTTGCTTAAAATTTGGAAAACTCAATATTTTTCTGAAAGCCCATAGGGGAATAAGAAGGGGTAAAGTGCCGCCGCGCCGATTATGACTGTTACATTTTGTTATAGTCAGAACTAAAAGAAGTAACATTGTGGCTAAGATTCATCCCTTAATAATTAACCCCCAAGGGATAAGATTTAATTTTAAAAATTTTGAAAATAAATCAATATCCTTTTAACGCGTTAACCCATTTGGATGAGATTTGTAAATGTTATAGATGTCACTGAGGCGCATCAGAGAAAATATGGAAAGTGGAACTGAAAACTGGATATAAACTACAATTTTTTTTGATATTTACACATCTTTACAAACAAATTATTTTCTAAAATAGGGCTATCCGGATCGGGTTTTTTGGGCTAAATCTACTCTTAGTAAAATAACTAGATGATTCTAGGTTAAAAACAGAAAAGTTCAGGGAAAAAACTCGCAAAATTTCAATTTTTACATTTTCCCTTGTATTTCTTAAGCCTTAGTAGCAAAAAGTTATTTCCTAAAATAGGACTTCTCGGATAGAGATTTGAATCGACTCTAAGTAAAATAACTAGATGATTCTTGGCAAAAAACAGAAAATTCCGTAAGTAAAAATCGTAGAATTTTAATAAGTATTTACATTTTTCTTGGAATTTTGTCAGCCCTATAGAGGCAAACAAATTATTTTCTAAAAAAAGGCTCCACGTTGTTACTTGTTTTAGTCCTGACAATAAAAAAAGAGAACGGCCATAATCGGCGCGGGGCCCATTAGCCTTTCTTATCCCCCTGTGGCCTTTCTTTAAACAAAGAAAAAAGCATGTATACATATATAAATATGTTTTAGACCTCAGTACAGACGTTTATAATATCTGAAAATAAACTGAAACGCACTCACAACCTTTACGTGGACTCGAATCTCGTCTTGCCCGTATCGCAGAATGGAGCCTACTTCATTTTAGCGTGCAGCAATCGACTGAGTGTCTGTCTGACGTATACCGTCGCTGACGAGGACCTCGACGAGTTCGGCAAAGAGACCCTCAACATGACCATTAACAAATTGGCTTACGGGGAAAATTTCATTGTCGCCGAGGTGCCGGGCGGAGAGTTTTTAATTTTCAGTGATCTTGAAATGAAACAATTCACAAAATTCAAAATTAATCAAACCGACTTTGAGACCTCAACAAATTTGATCACAACTAAGGATGAGGATGGAAAAAATTATGCAGTAGTCGCCTACGTTCGGCCGGATAAGGTCCTGCTTAAAGTTATTGATATTAATTTAGGACCCTCCAAAGCAGGTGCTCAATAAATTTTTTTGCTAATTTATTCTTTTGCGATTTTTATTTATTGTTCTTATGTTTTTATTTTTTTTCGGATACTTTTTGGATGCTTCTTGAAATTGACATTTTCATATTTTATCAACAACTAAATCATAACATTTTTATACTTGAATTATTTTCGAATTTATATTTAAAAAAAAAAAAAAAACTAAATACAGAAGAAAACGAAGAAGAACTAAAATCGCCGCATAACGCCCTTTACACCTCTCTCTCGAGCCTACGGAAAATTTTGTTAAATCGTAAAAATGAAATCCAAAATCTCAAAGACATTTGGAGCTGGAAAAATAATTTTAAGAGTAGGGAAATTATCATTGAAAAACCTTTCTACGTTAAAACTGGAAACGTTCAAAAAGTCACCGTTAAGAACAGGAATTTTTTAAGTTTACCTGAACTAAAAAAAAGATTGGTTCAGCTGAGGGAACGCCTACAAAATTTAAATAATGGAGTCTTAAGAAAAACGATGAAAAAGCGAAGTATTGGCGACGATTTAACATTAAAAACGCTGAGGGTAAAAAATCTGCTTTATAATGGAACAGTTTTTGAAGGTTTGTAGCATTTTTTTTTGAATATTTCTTTAATTATACCAATATTTTTTTAGGTATACAAAAGGTTGAAAATAACAAAGTTATTTTAAAAGCTGAAAGAGTTGTTACAAATGCGGTTAATTTTGAAAAGTTTGAAAGACCAATTTTAAAATCAGTCCCTCGTTCGGAGAAAGCCCTACCAACTGTTATACCAGAAAATATAACAGTTAAGGAAATTTTTGTGAAAACAATCAATGAGATAGACTGGAACCGTTTTTATGAGGAGATTTTTTTAAAAAATCGCGACACCATCATTGAAGGCGACTTGATTTTAAGAGCTCCTACAAATATTAAGACTCTCGTTACGGAAAAGGTGGACAATAGATTGGTTGAGAATTTATTCACGTTAACAACAGACCAAGAGGTCCACTCAAACTTTCTGGCAGCTAAGGTCAAAGGGACCTCGATATTGGCGGAAGATTTGAATGGAATTCAGTTTAAAACTGACGTTGCTACCATAGGGAAAAATTTCAGATTTATTGAATGTGAGTTTTTAAGCATAGTTTAAATTGTTTTTATATAATTTTTAAAAAAATTTACTTTATAGCCGCAATTATTGCACGATTAATAAAAATCGAAAATAATCTTACTCTATCAAA